>CATQFL010000102.1:89226-128448 GCA_956483635.1 Panzeria rudis | reverse complement strand
ATATATATATATATATATATATATATATATATATATATATATATATATATATATATATATATATATATATATATATATATATATATATATATATATATATATATATATATATATATATATATATATATATATATATATATATATATATATATATATATATATATATATATATATATATACATATATATATATATATATATATATATATATATATATATATATATATATATATATATATATATGTACTAAGATAAGGAGGGTTGCAGCATAGTATGCAACAATATTTGTAGTACCGTCTATGTTAAGTGAATTTTTGATAATCCTTATATGTATGTATGTATCTTTTACGAAAAATTTTTAATAAAAATTTACATTATTGGATCCCTCCCAGATATGAAAAACATATGTATGTATATTTTACAATATAGCTTCTTTTGCCAAATTTCGGAAATTCATGAATTTTTTTTGAGAATTTTTGTGGATTCTCTGAAATTTTCCGCTTTCCTCATTCCCCCAATATCTGTTTGATATGCAATAACAGTAAAATTATCATCAGTTATTAACGAATAATTTGAATTTCCGCGATTTATGAATTATTTTCAAGTTTTTTGTATTCTTAACAGTTTTAGCAATTTTAATACACTTTGAAACGTGTTTCCGTATTTACAAAGTTTCGCGAATTTTCGGCATATTCGCAATAAAACAGTTCGTAAAGGTCTTAGAATTTGTTGGCTTCATTAACTTTTAGGCCCCTACAACACAACATAAGTTGTTTTTCTATTATGATTTACAACATACAACTGTTGTGTATGTTATTAACGGTTTGCAAAGAAAAATCTATATACATACTTACAAATTTGTATCCATTTTAATTTTTCATCTTGGCACGGCAACAAAAGAACAGTTAATGATCAGTAGTAAGTTTTTGGCAGTTTTAACAACAAATAAAAATACATGTTGTAAACGATAATCACACTAAATTAATATAGACAACTAACGGCCCTTTTCACAATGTACGATTAAGAGTTAACATGGACCTTAACGGCAAGTTTTGTATGTCGAACTTGCCGTAATTATTGCTGTGAACGGTTATCAGGGCCTTAAATAATTTTAGGGGTTGTTTCCCTTTTTCGCTACTTCTTGTGAATTCTTGTAATTTTGTACTATACGATTAAGTGATTTCCATTAACTATATTTGAAATCTGCACAAAATTCAAGTATAAAGCCACAGAATTAATACTACACATACTTGCATAAAATTCCTAGGAATATTTTCCCTTTTTCCATGTGTGGCAATTCTATATTAAATGTTTACATATAAACTAGACTTCGAAAATCTCCATTCTTGTCAAACAGTTCTAACCCTACGTCTATACCTGATATATTTTTATCATGACAAATTTCAAATTCCATATATGAAAAACAGCTTTGTTTGACTTTTGTCATGATAAAAATATATCAGGTATAGACGTAGGGTAAGTGAAACCAAGATACATTTATTACAAGATAGTGGCAAGAATAAAACAAGTACAACATTAAAAAAACAACATTGCTTTTTATTGTTGTTTCTCCCCTGCCTCTGTCAAAAATACCCTCTAGTCAGCCTAGAACCATATGTCTCCATGTCAACACTCTTTTCTCTAGCGACAATTGCACTAGCTAAAATGTCGACAACTTTCCTTTTATGCGCAAGTAGAGATACGTTAGAGACAACAGTTCTTGTGTATTTTTATTTATTTATTTATTTTATATTTATTTATTTATTACGAATGATTTTCTAACACAACAAGATATGATATCTTATGATTTACAGTATTAGAATCAGACAGGTTGTATTAGACCAGTTGAAACATTAATTAATGAACAGTATAAATATAAAATAATAATATAATAAATATAAAAAACATATATATATATATATATATATATATATATATATATATATATATATATATATATATATATATATATATATATATATATATATATATATATATATATATATATATATATATATATATATATATATATATATATATATATATATATATATAATTATATATATATATATATATATATATATATATATAATTATATATATATATATATATATATATATATATATATA
Organism: Panzeria rudis; assembly: GCA_956483635.1. Classification (NCBI taxonomy): domain Eukaryota; kingdom Metazoa; phylum Arthropoda; class Insecta; order Diptera; family Tachinidae; genus Panzeria; species Panzeria rudis. The sequence goes on along the minus strand of CATQFL010000102.1, from coordinate 126,320 downwards.
TATATATATATATATATATATATATATATATATATATATATATATATATATATATATATATATATATATATATATATATATATATATATATATATATATATATATATATATATATATATATATATATATATATATATATATATATATATATATATATATATATATATATATATATATATATATATATATATATATATATATATATATATATATATATATATATATATATATATATATATATCTATATATATATATATATATATATATATATATATATATATATATATATATATATATCTATATATATATATATATATATATATATATATATATATATATATATATATATATATATATATATATATATATATATATATATATATATATATATATATATATATATATATATATATATATATATATATATATATATATATATATATATATATATATATATATATATATATTTTTATATGTATTTTCGTTTAAAAAATTATATTATTCTCCTCACACTGTGAAAGCTATAACAAGAGCTCTGATCATGATATCGTGGTTAATCTTGATATATCATGGTGATCACTTCGACCCTTATCCAGCCAATGACTTTGTCTTTTCAATTATTGCATGTATATCAAATTACTTTCTCAATAAAAATAATTTAATTGAAGAATTAAATTGAATGAATTTAGGCCTGAATAATTAAGTATCTTTGGACTAGACATTTTTAAATATTGAGTTTTGAAGCAATGTCTAAAAACATACCTTTTTCAATTTAAGTTCCTTTAACTCAATGAGTTTTTATTCGATCAACACAAGAAAGAATATATTTTGCTCAATTGAAACATTTTCGACATTTTTCGATATTAGAAAAACAGAACTATAATTTTAAAACTCGAAAAAGCGGGATAACAATTTGAGGCGGGATCGACCTCTCAAAAGCAGGATAATCCCGCCAAAAGCGGGATGTCTGGTCAGGTTAAGCAAGATCGTAGCGATGAAATTTTCCAACCGATTTTCGAAAAAAATTCTGGGACTGAGCTGCAAGCCAAATCTTTCAACCAAAAAAAAAATTTTTTAAATCTACTGACAAATGCCAGATTTATGCATGGCGGAGCAAATCTCCCCCTCCGATTTAAAAAAAATATGGGACCAAATTACAGGCAAAGCCTTAAAAAAAGAAGTTTTGAAAATCGGTTCGCAAATGACAGAGTTATGCATGGGTTGAGACAATTTGGCCCTCTGATAAAATAAAATCATAGGACCAAATTGCAGGCAAACCATTAAAAAATTTTTTTTTTGAAAATCGGCTCACAAATGACAATGGGGGTGCAAATTTCCCCTCTGAAAACAGAGAAATTGCTCCAAGTCATATATTTTAGTTATTCTACTTATATATTTATATTTATATGAAGAACTATTTTTTCTTCAATTATACAGTAATTTTGACTAGCTGCACAATCAACTTTTCACGATTTTTAGTGCAGATAAGTCATAAATGATTTTAGCTTAAATAAACTTACCTGCCTTAATGTTCACGTAAACACAATTATTTGTTGTGTGCAGTTAACTTTGATTTTTTATATGAAAATAATTTAAAACTGCAAAAAATATGTTGAATGAGCAGGTATACAAAGTGCACTTAAAAAAGTATTTTGAAGAATAATCACAGAAAACAAATATTTTGTGCACTTAAGTCAAAATGCAGCTAAGATTGATATTTTGTATGAAAATAGTTTTGAAATGCCAAAAATTTAAGAAATGAATTTTAAAGAATAGTGACAAATTTATAATTTTGTGCAGTTAAGTCAAAAGTGCGCTCAAGAAAAAGGCAGTTAGATCAAAACTACTTACATATATTTTTCTTTTTTGTTAATTCAAGTGCTAGATTTACAAATAAGTCTTTGAAAATAGTTTGTTTGTCAATTGTATACCTAACTTTTTAATTCTGGTAACATGTACATATAAAGTTACCGATGTTGATTTGGCAGCTCTTGATATTTTTGAAGAAACTTGATTCCTATGTTTATAAAAACAAGTTTCTTACTACCGCTACTTTGATATAAAATTCAGTTTACATATCGTCATATAATATGCAAAAGGGCCTATTAGCATTTTTTAAAATATTGCGGGAGAGATAAACAACTTAATAACAAGCAAAGTATTGTGATTTCAAAAACTGGGTTTTCAGGGTAGTATCATTAATTTAAACTTAATGAATGATATTACCCAAAAAAAATAATTTTTATAATCATAAAAGGTTGCTTTTTATTAAGTTTTTTATCTCCTAAAAAATTTTTAAATTATATTATCCCCTTTGCCTTTTTATATGAATTATGTACATACGTGACAGTATTTTATTAGTGTTATATTTTTAATATGTATTTTATTAGATAAAAGTATTCAAGAACTAGAAAAATATTTTTGTGGGGAATTTCAGAAATTGTTTTATAATTTAGGGTGTATTCGCTTTATTCAGGTAAGGGTATTATTACGTAAATTGAAACTGATTCAAGGTAATTGACTTTAAATTAAACTATTACATAAACTTTTGCATTTAGGGTTTTTATTCTTAAAATAAGTAAAATTTATGGGGTTTTCAATTTTTTTTGGGGGGGGGGGGGGCGGTAATTGCCTGGCAACACTGACATACATATACAAAACACCAACAAGAGCAATACAAACAACAACATTTAGTCCAACAGAGGTGCCTTAGAATTGCCCAACTTCTTTGTATAATAAAAAGTTTAAAATAAAACCAGCAAAACTTTCTATTTATCCATAAAAAAATCACGACTTTGGTCTGATCAGACCATCGCATCTCTTGTGTACTAAAATAATATACAGATATACACCCCCTTCTCGAGGGATTTTGGGGGAAATTCCGATAGCAGATGAGCAGACATTAGGCGGGAAAATTACGATAATTTGAACCACCTTATCGGAGAGATGGCTTTAGGAAGTACGTATGTTATTTTATATAAAACATTTTTAGGAGGAATGTTCCCGCTTTCTAATTTTTCGTGCTTTATATGCAATTCCTAGCCTAATACCAAATTTCAGTTTTTAGGGCTTATGAAATACCTAAGAATTTTGATTACATTTTTAAATTTGAATTCATGATTGTACTCCTAATACAAAAAATTGGATATAGTTACGGTTTTTTAAATATCTAGAACAATATATTTCATTCTCATGACACTCCTATAGTCGTCTTCTTAACACTGACCAGCGTTGCCATATTTTTTTAAACTGCAAATTTAGAATAAAAAGCCGATTTTCGTGTGATAATACTGCACAGAAAAAAATCCAAAATATACATTATTTATTTTAAAAATGTTCTTATTAAAACAGAAAAACATAGCACTCTTTCTTAAAATGCTCTCACATCATAACAGCCTGCGGTGCAAATTTTCGTATTGTTCGTCAAAAAACCAACAAGGTACGGATCGTGTGCGTTGAATGTGACGAAAATTCTTGACTTGTTTCTGTGGGTCGCACACGTCCACACTACCTAAAGTGCGATACAAATATTCGCGGCAAGTGCGTTCGGCGCAAATATTTACAAATGTAATATTTGCGCCGAACGCACCTTTAGGAATTTTAAAATTTTGTAGATGAAAACGAAAAACAAGCAAAAAAAGTGCAAATTGGTACGTTTTAGCATCTCGAAAGTTAGGCAAATTTGGCACTCCAAATTTAAAACTTTTTGAATTAAATGAATAGGAAGTCTATCAGTTGCACCATGGGACATTTATTATAAAATTTCTACAAATTACATAGGGAAATCGATTAATTTTTTCCGAATCGGTTTAAACACTTAAGAAACAAAATTCAACAAATAGAGTAATTAAAATGTTTGCTTTTGTATTTAAATTTTGTTTTATTTGAAGTATACAGTTATTATTTTTTTGGGGGTAAGAAAGTAGTTTTTTGTTTATATAAATCACTACAAAATTTTGCCAAGAGAATTCAAAAAAAATTTACGTACATTGAATTATAATAGCAAACTCCATATAGAAAAGTACAACTTTCTTAGCACTAAATGAGTGTGAATTCCCTCTTGCATTACATTGTCGCATTAAAAAAGTAAAATTATGGCTTTAAAAATTGGAATTAATATAAAAAATTTGAGAGAAAAAAAATTTAAAAACTGCAAAATCTGAAAAACTGCAAAATCAGCAAATTTGTAGAAAAACTGGCTTTTTAAGAAAAAAAAAACTTAAAACTGCTCAATGCTTAGAAAAACTGCAAAATACAGATACATCTGCACATTTGGCAACATTTGGGGTGTTATAAGTTTGTAGTGTGTGTCTGTACAATGACTTGTACAGCCCAAACGAGTGGACCGCTTTTGATTTATCTTTTTCTGTTTGAAAGGTGACTTGATCGTCAGCGTTCTTAGCTACGTTTGAAGAACGTTGGTCCACACGTTTAGAAGATATCACATAATTTCACGATGTATGCTGTTCAATCTGTGTGTCTTTGACACCGTAGCTCCCAAACGGCTAGATCGGCTTGATTCAAAATCGTCTAACATACGTTTGAAGAAAATTTGCCCAGCCGTTTTGCAGTTATCATCTATTTTCTTCTGCGGGTGTTAAAATTTTTAATTTAATGTTATTTAAATATATTGTGATTAAATTGATTCAGCCTTTCTTGAGAAGATAGAGAAGAAGTGCAACAAAGTGTTATTTACATTCCAGAAGTTCATACTGCATTCTATTTCGCTGATGAGTTTTCGTGGAGTTAATCATGTATTGAAAATATTCTTTTAATACATTTGGTTTGTATATAAATGAATTATAAAAATTCATAGTTAAAACCATACTATAAGTATATAAGGTAGTTTAAATTTCTCTTTTTTTCTGACATATTACCATTTGACAATAAAGGAGATCTGACGTTCAAGTTAAAAATCGTGGTGTAATAAGTATACAGGTGGTAGCATAACGTCAGCTGATAATTTTTTGCTCTGGTAGTTTTGTGTATAAGCCATGTTCAGCACGTGTATATTTTTGACAAGCATTATCTAGTTTTTTGTTGTATTTGTTGCTCTTATGCGGCTACCTGTATACTTATTACGCCATGGTTAAAAATCATGCTACCATCCTTGTTTGAAAATCCAATTTTTTTATAATAACATTTGAATTTTGTCAATCCAAAACACAAAATATTATTGAAAAATAAATCAAGCACAATAAAAACAAATTTAGATAAACTATATAAAATATATATTTTTTGGAAATGGACATCTTAGCTGAAAACTTGCAAACGTTTGAAGACATTGGAAAAGATGTATCAGCTAAAATAATTGTTCCTATACAAGAAGCGAATGAATATATGCACGAAATACAAATGTCGATTGTATGATTATGGATCCAAGTTAGTGAAACCCTCTGATATTGTTGCTGCTTCAGAAATTAAAGCCATGTAAAAATAAGGGTGTTAATTATCTGTCGATCTTATTCTAACTGATATTCGACTTGTAGGCTATGGCTTTTCTCTGCTGATGGTCTTTGTCGGCGTGGTATATTTTAATAGTGAACAACACTGGTATTCAAAGAGTTGTTGATATGGAATCTCTGTGTAAGATGCGAATAATAACGTTTGCCAATTATGAACAATCAATCAAATCAGTCTTCTACTAATATCTAGATTTGATGCTGCTTATATATACTAAGATAAGGAGGGTTGCAGCATAGTATGCAACAATATTTGTAGTACCGTCTATGTTAAGTGAATTTTTGATAATCCTTATATGTATGTATGTATCTTTTACGAAAAATTTTTAATAAAAATTTACATTATTGGATCCCTCCCAGATATGAAAAACATATGTATGTATATTTTACAATATAGCTTCTTTTGCCAAATTTCGGAAATTCATGAATTTTTTTGAGAATTTTTGTGGATTCTCTGAAATTTTCCGCTTTCCTCATTCCCCCAATATCTGTTTGATATGCAATAACAGTAAAATTATCATCAGTTATTAACGAATAATTTGAATTTCCGCGATTTATGAATTATTTTCAAGTTTTTTGTATTCTTAACAGTTTTAGCAATTTTAATACACTTTGAAACGTGTTTCCGTATTTACAAAGTTTCGCGAATTTTCGGAATATTCGCAATAAAACAGTTCGTAAAGGTCTTAGAATTTGTTGGCTTCATTAACTTTTAGGCCCCTACAACACAACATAAGTTGTTTTTCTATTATGATTTACAACATACAACTGTTGTGTATGTTATTAACGGTTTGCAAAGAAAAATCTATATACATACTTACAAATTTGTATCCATTTTAATTTTTCATCTTGGCACGGCAACAAAAGAACAGTTAATGATCAGTAGTAAGTTTTTGGCAGTTTTAACAACAAATAAAAATACATGTTGTAAACGATAATCACACTAAATTAATATAGACAACTAACGGCCCTTTTCACAATGTACGATTAAGAGTTAACATGGACTTTAACGGCAAGTTTTGTATGTCGAACTTGCCGTAATTATTGTTGTGAACGGTTATCAGGGCCATAAATAATTTTAGGGGTTGTTTCCCTTTTTCGCTACTTCTTGTGAATTCTTGTAATTTTGTACTATACGATTAAGTGATTTCCATCAACTATATTTGAAATCTGCACAAAATTCAAGTATAAAGCCACAGAATTAATACTACACATACTTGCATAAAATTCCTAGGAATATTTTCCCTTTTTCCATGTGTGGCAATTCTATATTAAATGTTTACATATAAACTAGACTTCGAAAATCTCCATTCTTGTCAAACAGTTCTAACCCTACGTCTATACCTGATATATTTTTATCATGACAAATTTCAAATTCCATATATGAAAAACAGCTTTGTTTGACTTTTGTCATGATAAAAATATATCAGGTATAGACGTAGGGTAAGTGAAACCAAGATACATTTATTACAAGATAGTGGCAAGAATAAAACAAGTACAACATTAAAAAAACAACATTGCTTTTTATTGTTGTTTCTCCCCTGCCTCTGTCAAAAATACCCTCTAGTCAGCCTAGAACCATATGTCTCCATGTCAACACTCTTTTCTCTAGCGACAATTGCACTAGCTAAAATGTCGACAACTTTCCTTTTATGCGCAAGTAGAGATACGTTAGAGACAACAGTTCTTGTGTATTTTTTATTTATTTATTTATTTTATATTTATTTATTTATTACGAATGATTTTCTAACACAACAAGATATGATATCTTATGATTTACAGTATTAGAATCAGACAGGTTATATTAGACCAGTTGAAGCATTAATTAATGAACAGTATAAATATAAAATAATAATATAATAAATATAAAAAACATATATATATATATATATATATATATATATATATATATATATATATATATATATATATATATATATATATATATATATATATATATATATATATATATATATATATATATATATATATATATATATATATATATATATATATATATATATATATCTATATATAGATGAGAATAATAGTGATAGTGGAAAAAATAGACAGCAACAATAGTGATGGTATATTCGTATATAACTATTATTATCCCAACATTATTGCATTAAAAAACAGTAAATAAATAAAAGAATTGACAATATACTAAACAAATTTGATAACAATCATTAAGAAAAGTGTTTTGTAAGTAATTTCCTAAATATTATTGCGTTGTAGGTTGTCTGCAAATGATTTGGAAGTTGATTCCAGATACGTATACTAAATATAAAAAATTTACACTCTGATGCATGATTTCGATGACGAAATTGTATAATAAATTTTCAGCTACGCGATCTTGTAAACTGCAAGCGGTCGTAAAGGTATTTCGGTTCCTTAGTTATTATAATCTTGTGAAGGAGTATAATGTTTTTAAATTTAAGTGTATTTCTGGTGACATTGTCAACGAAAACGTCAATAGTTTATTTTCTTTTTTTATTATTCTGTTCCATCATTAGCAGAGTTGCAAGCCGATCTGCGGCTAGCCGCTGCCGCTTCTGATTGAATGTCTCAATTTAAACAAATGTTTTTAGTAGAATAATATAATTTTTTAAACGAAAATACATATAAAAATATATATATATATATATATATATATATATATATATATATATATATATATATATATATATATATATATATATATATATATATATATATATATATATATATATATCTATATATATATATATATATATATATATATATATATATATATATATATATATATATATATATATATATATATATATATATATATATATATATATATATATATATATATATATATATATATATATATATATATATATATATTTTTATATGTATTTTCGTTTAAAAAATTATATTATTCTACTAAAAACATTTGTTTAAATTGAGACATTCAATCAGAAGCGGCAGCGGCTAGCCGCAGATCGGCTTGCAACTCTGCTAATGATGGAACAGAATAATAAAAAAAGAAAATAAACTATTGACGTTTTCGTTGACAATGTCTCACCAGAAATACACTTAAATTTAAAAACATTATACTCCTTCACAAGATTATAATAACTAAGGAACCGAAATACCTTTACGACCGCTTGCAGTTTACAAGATCGCGTAGCTGAAAATTTATTATACAATTTCGTCATCGAAATCATGCATCAGAGTGTAAATTTTTTATATTTAGTATACGTATCTGGAATCACTTCCAAATCATTTGCAGACAACCTACAACGCAATAATATTTAGGAAATTACTTACAAAACACTTTTCTTAATGATTGTTATCAAATTTGTTTAGTATATTGTCAATTCTTTTATTTATTTACTGTTTTTTAATGCAATAATGTTGGGATAATAATAGTTATATACGAATATACCATCACTATTGTTGCTGTCTATTTTTTCCACTATCACTATTATTATTCTCATCTATATATAGATATATATATATATATATATATATATATATATATATATATATATATATATATATATATATATATATATATATATATATATATATATATATATATATATATGTTTTTTATATTTATTATATTATTATTTTATATTTATACTGTTCATTAATTAATGCTTCAACTGGTCTAATATAACCTGTCTGATTCTAATACTGTAAATCATAAGATATCATATCTTGTTGTGTTAGAAAATCATTCGTAATAAATAAATAAATATAAAATAAATAAATAAATAAAAAATACACAAGAACTGTTGTCTCTAACGTATCTCTACTTGCGCATAAAAGGAAAGTTGTCGACATTTTAGCTAGTGCAATTGTCGCTAGAGAAAAGAGTGTTGACATGGAGACATATGGTTCTAGGCTGACTAGAGGGTATTTTTGACAGAGGCAGGGGAGAAACAACAATAAAAAGCAATGTTGTTTTTTTAATGTTGTACTTGTTTTATTCTTGCCACTATCTTGTAATAAATGTATCTTGGTTTCACTTACCCTACGTCTATACCTGATATATTTTTATCATGACAAAAGTCAAACAAAGCTGTTTTTCATATATGGAATTTGAAATTTGTCATGATAAAAATATATCAGGTATAGACGTAGGGTTAGAACTGTTTGACAAGAATGGAGATTTTCGAAGTCTAGTTTATATGTAAACATTTAATATAGAATTGCCACACATGGAAAAAGGGAAAATATTCCTAGGAATTTTATGCAAGTATGTGTAGTATTAATTCTGTGGCTTTATACTTGAATTTTGTGCAGATTTCAAATATAGTTGATGGAAATCACTTAATCGTATAGTACAAAATTACAAGAATTCACAAGAAGTAGCGAAAAAGGGAAACAACCCCTAAAATTATTTAAGGCCCTGATAACCGTTCACAACAATAATTACGGCAAGTTCGACATACAAAACTTGCCGTTAAAGTCCATGTTAACTCTTAATCGTACATTGTGAAAAGGGCCGTTAGTTGTCTATATTAATTTAGTGTGATTATCGTTTACAACATGTATTTTTATTTGTTGTTAAAACTGCCAAAAACTTACTACTGATCATTAACTGTTCTTTTGTTGCCGTGCCAAGATGAAAAATTAAAATGGATACAAATTTGTAAGTATGTATATAGATTTTTCTTTGCAAACCGTTAATAACATACACAACAGTTGTATGTTGTAAATCATAATAGAAAAACAACTTATGTTGTGTTGTAGGGGCCTAAAAGTTAATGAAGCCAACAAATTCTAAGACCTTTACGAACTGTTTTATTGCGAATATTCCGAAAATTCGCGAAACTTTGTAAATACGGAAACACGTTTCAAAGTGTATTAAAATTGCTAAAACTGTTAAGAATACAAAAAACTTGAAAATAATTCATAAATCGCGGAAATTCAAATTATTCGTTAATAACTGATGATAATTTTACTGTTATTGCATATCAAACAGATATTGGGGGAATGAGGAAAGCGGAAAATTTCAGAGAATCCACAAAAATTCTCAAAAAAATTCATGAATTTCCGAAATTTGGCAAAAGAAGCTATATTGTAAAATATACATACATATGTTTTTCATATCTGGGAGGGATCCAATAATGTAAATTTTTATTAAAAATTTTTCGTAAAAGATACATACATACATATAAGGATTATCAAAAATTCACTTAACATAGACGGTACTACAAATATTGTTGCATACTATGCTGCAACCCTCCTTATCTTAGTATATATAAGCAGCATCAAATCTAGATATTAGTAGAAGACTGATTTGATTGATTGTTCATAATTGGCAAACGTTATTATTCGCATCTTACACAGAGATTCCATATCAACAACTCTTTGAATACCAGTGTTGTTCACTATTAAAATATACCACGCCGACAAAGACCATCAGCAGAGAAAAGCCATAGCCTACAAGTCGAATATCAGTTAGAATAAGATCGACAGATAATTAACACCCTTATTTTTACATGGCTTTAATTTCTGAAGCAGCAACAATATCAGAGGGTTTCACTAACTTGGATCCATAATCATACAATCGACATTTGTATTTCGTGCATATATTCATTCGCTTCTTGTATAGGAACAATTATTTTAGCTGATACATCTTTTCCAATGTCTTCAAACGTTTGCAAGTTTTCAGCTAAGATGTCCATTTCCAAAAAATATATATTTTATATAGTTTATCTAAATTTGTTTTTATTGTGCTTGATTTATTTTTCAATAATATTTTGTGTTTTGGATTGACAAAATTCAAATGTTATTATAAAAAAATTGGATTTTCAAACAAGGATGGTAGCATGATTTTTAACCATGGCGTAATAAGTATACAGGTAGCCGCATAAGAGCAACAAATACAACAAAAAACTAGATAATGCTTGTCAAAAATATACACGTGCTGAACATGGCTTATACACAAAACTACCAGAGCAAAAAATTATCAGCTGACGTTATGCTACCACCTGTATACTTATTACACCACGATTTTTAACTTGAACGTCAGATCTCCTTTATTGTCAAATGGTAATATGTCAGAAAAAAAGAGAAATTTAAACTACCTTATATACTTATAGTATGGTTTTAACTATGAATTTTTATAATTCATTTATATACAAACCAAATGTATTAAAAGAATATTTTCAATACATGATTAACTCCACGAAAACTCATCAGCGAAATAGAATGCAGTATGAACTTCTGGAATGTAAATAACACTTTGTTGCACTTCTTCTCTATCTTCTCAAGAAAGGCTGAATCAATTTAATCACAATATATTTAAATAACATTAAATTAAAAATTTTAACACCCGCAGAAGAAAATAGATGATAACTGCAAAACGGCTGGGCAAATTTTCTTCAAACGTATGTTAGACGATTTTGAATCAAGTCACCTTTCAAAGAAAATTTACTAAATTAAAACCGATCTAGCCGTTTGGGAGCTACGGTGTCAAAGACACACAGATTGAACAGCATACATCGTGAAATTATGTGATATCTTCTAAACGTGTGGACCAACGTTCTTCAAACGTAGCTAAGAACGCTGACGATCAAGTCACCTTTCAAACAGAAAAAGATAAATCAAAAGCGGTCCACTCGTTTGGGCTGTACAAGTCATTGTACAGACACACACTACAAACTTATAACACCCCAAATGTTGCCAAATGTGCAGATGTATCTGTATTTTGCAGTTTTTCTAAGCATTGAGCAGTTTTAAGTTTTTTTTTCTTAAAAAGCCAGTTTTTCTACAAATTTGCTGATTTTGCAGTTTTTCAGATTTTGCAGTTTTTAAATTTTTTTTCTCTCAAATTTTTTATATTAATTCCAATTTTTAAAGCCATAATTTTACTTTTTTAATGCGACAATGTAATGCAAGAGGGAATTCACACTCATTTAGTGCTAAGAAAGTTGTACTTTTCTATATGGAGTTTGCTATTATAATTCAATGTACGTAAATTTTTTTTTGAATTCTCTTGGCAAAATTTTGTAGTGATTTATATAAACAAAAAACTACTTTCTTACCCCCAAAAAAATAATAACTGTATACTTCAAATAAAACAAAATTTAAATACAAAAGCAAACATTTTAATTACTCTATTTGTTGAATTTTGTTTCTTAAGTGTTTAAACCGATTCGGAAAAAATTAATCGATTTCCCTATGTAATTTGTAGAAATTTTATAATAAATGTCCCATGGTGCAACTGATAGACTTCCTATTCATTTAATTCAAAAAGTTTTAAATTTGGAGTGCCAAATTTGCCTAACTTTCGAGATGCTAAAACGTACCAATTTGCACTTTTTTTGCTTGTTTTTCGTTTTCATCTACAAAATTTTAAAATTCCTAAAGGTGCGTTCGGCGCAAATATTTACATTTGTAAATATTTGCGCCGAACGCACTTGCCGCGAATATTTGTATCGCACTTTAGGTAGTGTGGACGTGTGCGACCCACAGAAACAAGTCAAGAATTTTCGTCACATTCAACGCACACGATCCGTACCTTGTTGGTTTTTTGACGAACAATACGAAAATTTGCACCGCAGGCTGTTATGATGTGAGAGCATTTTAAGAAAGAGTGCTATGTTTTTCTGTTTTAATAAGAACATTTTTAAAATAAATAATGTATATTTTGGATTTTTTTCTGTGCAGTATTATCACACGAAAATCGGCTTTTTATTCTAAATTTGCAGTTTAAAAAAATATGGCAACGCTGGTCAGTGTTAAGAAGACGACTATAGGAGTGTCATGAGAATGAAATATATTGTTCTAGATATTTAAAAAACCGTAACTATATCCAATTTTTTTGTATTAGGAGTACAATCATGAATTCAAAATTTAAAAATGTAATCAAAATTCTTAGGTATTTCATAAAGCCCTAAAAACTGAAATTTGGTATTTAGGCTAGGAATTGCATATAAAGCACGAAAAAATTAAGAAAGCGGGAACATTCCTCCTAAAAAATGTTTTATATAAAATAACATACGTACTTCCTAAAGCCATCTCTCCGATAAGGTGGTTCAAATTATCGTAATTTTCCCGCCTAATGTCTGCTCATCTGCTATCGGAATTTCCCCCAAAATCCCTCGAGAAGGGGGTGTATATCTGTATATTATTTTAGTACACAAGAGATGCGATGGTCTGATCAGACCAAAGTCGTGATTTTTTTATGGATAAATAGAAAGTTTTGCTGGTTTTATTTTAAACTTTTTATTATACAAAGAAGTTGGGCAATTCTAAGGCACCTCTGTTGGACTAAATGTTGTTGTTTGTATTGCTCTTGTTGGTGTTTTGTATATGTATGTCAGTGTTGCCAGGCAATTACCGCCCCCCCCCCCCCCCCCAAAAAAATTGAAAACCCCATAAATTTTACTTATTTTAAGAATAAAAACCCTAAATGCAAAAGTTTATGTAATAGTTTAATTTAAAGTCAATTACCTTGAATCAGTTTCAATTTACGTAATAATACCCTTACCTGAATAAAGCGAATACACCCTAAATTATAAAACAATTTCTGAAATTCCCCACAAAAATATTTTTCTAGTTTCTTGAATACTTTTATCTAATAAAATACATATTAAAAATATAACACTAATAAAATACTGTCACGTATGTACATAAATTCATATAAAAAGGCAAAGGGGATAATATAATTTAAAAAATTTTTTTAGGAGATAAAAAACTTAATAAAAAGCAACCTTTTATGATTATAAAAATTATTTTTTTTGGGTAATATCATTCATTAAGTTTAAATTAATGATACTACCCTGAAAACCCAGTTTTTGAAATCACAATACTTTGCTTGTTATTAAGTTGTTTATCTCTCCCGCAATATTTTAAAAAATGCTAATAGGCCCTTTTGCATATTATATGACGATATGTAAACTGAATTTTATATCAAAGTAGCGGTAGTAAGAAACTTGTTTTTATAAACATAGGAATCAAGTTTCTTCAAAAATATCAAGAGCTGCCAAATCAACATCGGTAACTTTATATGTACATGTTACCAGAATTAAAAAGTTAGGTATACAATTGACAAACAAACTATTTTCAAAAGACTTATTTGTAAATCTAGCACTTGAATTAACAAAAAAGAAAAATATATGTAAGTAGTTTTGATCTAACTGCCTTTTTCTTGAGCGCACTTTTGACTTAACTGCACAAAATTATAAATTTGTCACTATTCTTTAAAATTCATTTCTTAAATTTTTGGCATTTCAAAACTATTTTCATACAAAATATCAATCTTAGCTGCATTTTGACTTAAGTGCACAAAATATTTGTTTTCTGTGATTATTCTTCAAAATACTTTTTTAAGTGCACTTTGTATACCTGCTCATTCAACATATTTTTTGCAGTTTTAAATTATTTTCATATAAAAAATCAAAGTTAACTGCACACAACAAATAATTGTGTTTACGTGAACATTAAGGCAGGTAAGTTTATTTAAGCTAAAATCATTTATGACTTATCTGCACTAAAAATCGTGAAAAGTTGATTGTGCAGCTAGTCAAAATTACTGTATAATTGAAGAAAAAATAGTTCTTCATATAAATATAAATATATAAGTAGAATAACTAAAATATATGACTTGGAGCAATTTCTCTGTTTTTCAGAGGGGAAATTTGCACCCCCATTGTCATTTGTGAGCCGATTTTCAAAAAAAAAATTTTTTAATGGTTTGCCTGCAATTTGGTCCTATGATTTTATTTTATCAGAGGGCCAAATTGTCTCAACCCATGCATAACTCTGTCATTTGCGAACCGATTTTCAAAACTTCTTTTTTTAAGGCTTTGCCTGTAATTTGGTCCCATATTTTTTTTAAATCGGAGGGGGAGATTTGCTCCGCCATGCATAAATCTGGCATTTGTCAGTAGATTTAAAAAAAATTTTTTTTTGGTTGAAAGATTTGGCTTGCAGCTCAGTCCCAGAATTTTTTTTCGAAAATCGGTTGGAAAATTTCATCGCTACGATCTTGCTTAACCTGACCAGACATCCCGCTTTTGGCGGGATTATCCTGCTTTTGAGAGGTCGATCCCGCCTCAAATTGTTATCCCGCTTTTTCGAGTTTTAAAATTATAGTTCTGTTTTTCTAATATCGAAAAATGTCGAAAATGTTTCAATTGAGCAAAATATATCTTTCTTGTGTTGATCGAATAAAAACTCATTGAGTTAAAGGAACTTAAAATTGAAAAAGGTATGTTTTTAGACATTGCTTCAAAACTCAATATTTAAAAATGTCTAGTCCAAAGATACTTAATTATTCAGGCCTAAATTCATTCAATTTAATTCTTCAATTAAATTATTTTTATTGAGAAAGTAATTTGATATACATGCAATAATTGAAAAGACAAAGTCATTGGCTGGATAAGGGTCGAAGTGATCACCATGATATATCAAGATTAACCACGATATCATGATCAGAGCTCTTGTTATAGCTTTCACAGTGTGAGGATGGTGAAGTCAAATAGTATTGAAAATAATTGATTATTGCAAAAATTAAATTGAAAGGCTTAAAAACCATAGAGTTAGACTAACATTGATACCCTCAATTTAAATGTTTCTCCATTAAATTGAAACGAAAATTCAGAAATACCTTTCAAAGCCCAAAGTTTAAACTAAATTGGTGCCGAACACATGATAAATAAAATGCTTAAGGGCCAACAAAATAGAATAAAGTTACAAGACATTAAGTGAAAAAACAGAACTGCTTTTAATCAAACTGAATTTTATAAAAAATGACTTCGGATTTTTTCACTCACTGACTTATACTTTCTTAGTTTTGTCGGATCCCAACGACTTCATGTTTCATGTGCTAAAGACAAAATTATCTTTAGGCTTAAAGCAATTTATAAAATTTTTGTTTCGTAAAAATTATAAATTTAAAAAAAAATTATAAAAAAGGCTTAAAGCAATTTATAAAATTTTTGTTTCGTAAAAATTATAATTTTTTAAAAAGCATCTAAAAATGCACTTGTTTAAATTTTAAGGCCTGTAACTCAATGAATTTCCTAAGAACATATCGTTAACTGAAACGCAAATTTACATAACTACACTGTTTTTTTTAAATTTTATAGGAGAGAAAAAAGACTAAATAAAATACTTTAAGTGACTGAATGAAGCAAAAAGTCTCTTCATTTTCGTTTTTAATGCGATTGATTTTTATGATAACAGTTTGCAGATTTGTAGGGGCAAGCGCTTCGATGTAATAATTAATGGCTGGAAATGCGACTTTAAATTTTTTGTCAGTTATACTATTTCGCATTTCAGCTAATGATATGAAACTGTGTAGTTGCATACATTTATAAAAAATCATATATAATCATCAGTGTATTTACAACATCCTGCTTTCCATAAGATATTTTGCAAAATCCCGCTTTTTTGCCCCTATTTTCTTCAGAATACCGCTTTTCAACCGTTCTTATCCCGCTTTTGAGAAAAACTTTCTGGTCACGTTAATTTTACTACATCCCCACCTAAAACATCGACTACAAAAATTCAATATATTCACCTATTTGATTAAAGACGAAATGTAAGACTTTGCCGCTGATATTGTCCTCAACAAACTTTGATTGATGACTAAATGTACGAAACTTTCGCTCATCTTGTCCTCAATACAGTTATTTGAACACAAATCGTAAGAGATTGTCGATTATCTTGTCCTTAACAGATTGTGATTGAAGACAAAACGTAATATATTGTCGCTTATCTTGTCCTTAACAAAATTAATTGAGGAGAAATCGTAAAGTGGCTATTACAAACATGTTGTTAAGCATGTTGCTCGTCCGTGTGCTATTACACTGTAGAACATATTAGCGAACATTAGAATAAATAAATTTTCATGGAAGATGCTTGGAATTGACGCATGCATTTGTGTAATGAGTGCAAACAATCATCGTGGAACACTTTGTCGGTCAGATTTTCATGCACTACGATTTCTTTTAAATTATCGATTAGAAAACCTTATCGGCAGAGGACGATTCGTGCATGACAATGTCGTTTATGACAATAAGCCCAACTGGGCAGTTTTGCATTTTTCCGTCTGATTTCTCATGCATATCTAGCGGGAATGCTGTATGAATCATCTGTCGTCTGTAACATTCGATTTCGATTTAAAAAAAAACTGGTTTAATGATGACGTACATTTCCAATGTATTACAAAACCAAAAATCTTATCCGACAAATAAATAAAATATGTACATACATACATAGTACATACATATGTACTCTGCAAGAAATTAAATCAATGGCTTTTGAATTTGGATGAAAAAATTTTACAAGAAATAATTTTTGGCGATTTTATTCCTAATTTTGACGATTTTCGGCTAAATTTTCATACGACTATTTTATAAAAATTTATATTAAAAAAAATATTATATAAAAACAAATTTATTATGAAATATATATAAAGAAAAACTACATAAAATTGATTTTGGCGATTTTAAAAATCAATTTGGCGAAATAGGTCGAAAAAAATCTGACAACCCTGCATAGGGGTGGACCATATAGCCAGTATGGCCATATCTAAAAATATTTTGCAGCTAAATCGGATCAAAAATTATACTATGAAATGCTAAAACAAAATTTATAATGCTAAAAAATAATTCTAAAATTTGAATAGTTCTTTTTTAACTAGGATTTCATCATAACGCGAACTTCGAACTAAAACATACTATTTTGCAAAACTTCTTTTAGAAATAGAAATGGGGTATATTTGAGTAGTTTTTCAGGGGGGAAAATACAGACGAATTGATAGCATCCACCGTTTTTTGAAGTACAACACACACAAAAGAAAAAGAAAGTTTGTAAAAGTGTTGTTGTTTGGTGGATATTATAGTTGTAGATTTGTAAGTTGTGTTTTCGAGGAATCAGATTCAGGGGCTCATTTCTCAAAACTACAAGTTACAAATGTACAAGTAAAATATCTACAAAACAACAACACTTTTACAAAATTTATAGTTTTTCTGTATTTAACTTGTAGATTTGTAACTTTTAGTATTGAGAAATAGGGCACAGGACTCAATAGTTGAGTTCTGGCTTATACAATCATATAAACTATGTTTTAGACATTTAAAAATTATATTTTTCTCTATGACATTTTCATATAATTTAATCATTTTTTTTTTAAATTCTAGAAAATGCCAAATAAATAATCAAATAATACTAGCTGCTAAATGGAAAATTTGCAGTTCAATCAAAATAGAAAATGCAAAATTTAGCTGCAAAAATGGCCACACTGCATATAACACAGCTTTGCATTACATCGGAGTAGTTTAAAAGCTACTCTATGTAATTACTTGATGGGCTACTCATGCGTTCGTGTTTAAACGATTGCATTTGTTAAAACGCGAGCACTTTCGCATAACTATAAACTCTTTTTTGTAAATGAAATGGTCCATTCCTGTATTACATCGGAGTAGTCTTAAACCTACTCTATTCCACTATTCGATGGAGCAAGTGTTCGTGTTTTAGCAATTGCGGTCGTTAACACGCAAACACTTGTCGGTTAACTAGAGCTCTCTTTTTTTTAAGAGAAATAATTCAATTAGGCAATTAATGCATACCAGTTAATTAATTAATGCGTTACCTT
Source organism: Panzeria rudis (assembly GCA_956483635.1). Classification (NCBI taxonomy): domain Eukaryota; kingdom Metazoa; phylum Arthropoda; class Insecta; order Diptera; family Tachinidae; genus Panzeria; species Panzeria rudis. Next base: position 107,261 of record CATQFL010000102.1, on the reverse strand, counting down.
CTTTGGGAAAGGGATAGTGTAGAGAGAACAGGTAGTGAAGTGGAAGGGAGATAGAAAGCTTAATTCATTTACAACCCTGCTATAGCGCGGTTTTTATGTATAGCAGTGTTGCAAGCCCTTCTGGTGTCAAGTAGAGGCATCGAGTTGTTTAAGCTGTATATCCATTTTATTAGTTCTTTTACTTCGCCGACGGTTCTGCTACAATACCGACGAACCGGACCAACAAGTCGCGGCCGTATCACTAGGGCAAACAGCAGGAGAATGAGTTCCAGACACTAAATGATTTATAGTGTACGTCACCAGTACTAGTATACCCCATAGCTGGCGAAAAATGTATCATGGATACTGATCCGAGCAGCAATATAGCATTATATGGGGTGTACTGTAGGGTGTTATAGCCGTATACTCTCAAAGCCTGAAAGAAAGTACTGTGTGAAGCAACGTGAGCTTCTGGCAGTGCTATAGTGCATAAAACACTACCATGAGGACCTGTATGGCCAACACTTTACGCTAAGGACTGAACATTCTGCACTCAGATGGCTGTTGCAGTTTGAAATCCCTGAACGGCAGCTAGCACATTGGATTGAACGTCTTCAAAGCTACGATTTCAACATTGATCGGGGAAGGGTTGCAAAGCATAACAATGACATTGTGTTAAGGCTGAAAAGAAGGAATGCGTCATTGATGTTCGACTAACGCATATCGATTCCGATGAAGACTGGTCAGAGGCACAGAGGAACGACACCATATTGGCAAAAATTATAGGGGCCACAGAGGACGATAGAAGACCTACCCGCAATGAGATTTTAGTTGAAAGACCACTCGTGAAATATTATTGTGCTCAGTGGAACAGTATGAAGCTGATAAACTGGTGCTTGTACAGCGTATGGGAAAGCGCAGATGGCAAAACGGATTCCAACGCAATAGTTGTGCCATCCTCCAAGATGAATAAGGTTTGGCAAGAATTCCACAATGGTCCTAGTGGCAGTCATCTTGGAGTAACAAAAACGCTTGAGAGGCTAAAACAGCGTTTTTATTGGGTCGGATGTCAACAAGCCGTAGCCTACTGGATAACAAACTGCCGACAGTTCATCGCAGCAAAAGGTCCAGTAAGAAAAAGTCGAGGACACCTGCAACAATACAACTCGGGTGCACCATTTGAGCGAATAGCAATGAATGTAGCAGCTCCTTTCCCTGTCAGGAACACTGTTCTAGTGGTAATGAACTATTTAAGTAAACGGCCAGAAGTATATGCCATACCCGACCAAGAAGAGTCGTGAATGCATTCGTTAACAACTGGATATGTCACTGTAGAAATTTTTAATCTGCCATATTCAGGGAAATTTGCAAACTATATGGGATAAAAAAAACACCAGAACGACGGCCTTCACCAACAATCTGATGGCATCGTGGAAAGATTTAACCGCACCCTAGAAGAATACCTACGAAAATTGGTAAGCATCAGAAGGACTGGGACGAGCACATTCCATAATTTTTGTTGACATATATGTCAGCTGTACATGACTCAACATCACAAACACCTGCTGAAATTATCTTCGGGACAGAACTAAAATTGCCTGGTGATTTGGAATTTGGCGTTAAGCCTGCATTAACAAGTCAAGAGGGCACTAGCTCTTTCCAAGAGTAAGAAAATTTAAATAAGCTACATGAATTTGTACGCAGTTGAATTAAAATGTAAACTTAAACGTTATAGGCGAAATACTAAAAAAGGCAAGATAAAAAAAAATATTTTTTTTTTGGAAGTCAGATATCTTCTAAGCTATGAGAAATACGGAAACACATGGTTGGACATTATTTCTTTGTATTTTTTAGCTTAACTCATAGCGCTTTAAATTTTTAAAATCGGATAACATTTAAAACAGTTACAAGCCTCAGAATTTTTTTGAGTCTGAGGTGGTCAACTTTTGCCCATTGTAACTCCTCTCGTGCTAAACCAGAAAGTCACAAAGATACGCATTATAAAGCCTGACTCCTCCTCTAAAGCTGTTTGAAGTTTCAGATAAATCCAATTAGCTATTTAAAAGTTCCTGATTTATTACCATTTACTTTGCAAAAGTCCCCACTGTGCAGCGTAATTTACTTTTGTTATATTAAAATAAAATAAAATAACAACAAACACAAATCTTTATCTTTTCCCTTTAGCTAACTTAAAAGCTTATGTATATATGAATGAATCTTCAGCATCTTTAAAATATTTTTGAAAGCGGATGTCATTTACTTTCACACTTTCATAAGAAATTGCCTATATTTTTTAATTAAGCTTTATTACCGCCGAAATAAAATAAACTAATTTACAGCCATATAAATTAATATAACCTTAATACCAAATTTTGATTTTTAAAACTATTGAAGCAAAAATTTGAGGTCAGACTTGTACCATCCTACAGAATACATATCGTCGGACATTTACATACCGTTCGAAAGAAAGAGAGATGCCGCATCGACTAAGAAAAAACATTCTTCAATTTGAGATTTAAGTCTCGAAAAATGTTTGATGAGTAAAACTGCTAAAGGTACGTTCACAATTGGCAAATATTTCCCGAAAAAAACGTGACCAACAGACAAGCTAAAATTGTATTTCCTTTTATTTTAATATATTTTTAAAATGGGTTCGCATTTATTAAAAATAATTTAAAAACAGCTTTTTGCAGCATAATTAATTTTAAGTTGTTATATAAAAACCAAGTTAAATCGCACTAACCTTTAGCAAAAGTAATGGTTACGCTTTTTTGGGCAAATATTTGCCAAGTGTGAACGTACCTTAAGTCCAATCAATTAAAATTTCGCTGCTAATTTAGGTGTGCCAGAAGTCTGAGCCCGTCGACCAGGACATTTATAATACATATCACAAGCGAATGTATAACAAAAGCTTATATCTACATATATTCCAAAACCTAATCATACAAAAATGAGCCGCAACAAATTTTTATTTTGATACATGTATCAACCATATATTTCAAATTGAGGTCCAACAATTAATCAATAGATACAAAACTTAACATGTAATTCATATATAAAAAACAATAAACAAAACTAAGTTTAAAATTATGGGGGGCGCAAATAAACACATGGGCTGGCGAGGCGACCTATGTTTATTGCATCAAGTAGTTGAAAGATGTAAGCCCCAGGCTTTGAGTAAATTTTTACATAGAAACTGTAACTGTAACTGTAAATCACTAAGTTAAATAAATCCAAATATCGTAATAAAGAAAAAATCATCACTATTTTTGATATTAATAGAAATTCCAGAATTTTATAGATTGAAAGTTCTTGAACAAATATTCAAAAAGACTGACATTAATTTATAGAATTTTTGGCAAACAATTTCTAAAATAGAACGAGGCGATTCCACAAAGGCTTTTCCAGTTTTAGCAGAATTTTTAAGAAAATTATAGTTCTCCCACATTTGTCTGCAAATATCGGACAAATATTTAGCTCCGTCAATTTAACAAACGCGCATACTGATTAAGCTTTTTTGAGCTTTTCTGCAGAAACACCCAAGTTAGATTACGCGGGTAACTAAAATAAATTTCGATGCTCCTTAGAAAATTAAACTTTAGATGCAGTGTGGCCATATTAGCTCTTTTGGAGCTAAATGTAGCTTTATTTTTTAATGTTTAGCTCGAAATATTTCATTTAGCTCTTAGCTTTTTTTCAGCTTTTTTTCAACAATGCATTTAGCTTTTTTAGCTTTTTCTTTAATTTTAATTTCGTGTAATTAATTTCTATTTCAAAATAAATAAAACAGTTTATCATAATAAATTTATGTGCGTTAACCATATAAAGTAGTTAAATAATAATAATAATAATCTGGCAGTGCAGAAAGATTCACTGCGGTGGTGTAATAAGTATACAATGGTTGGAATTAAAAACTCACTTTCATCTTGCATCTATTTCGGAATCCTGCCATCAAGCTAAAGTGTTGAAAAATTTATATAGTGAAAGATATTTACTCTATTTGAAATTTTTAAAGCCATTACTTTCTGATGTTCAAAAAGTAAATAAAATGTTCGAAAGTAACGACGTGGACCCCATGTTATTGTTTTCAGAACTTCGCTTGCTTTTGAAAAGTCTTTGTAATCAAATCGTTTTGAAGTCCGAAATTTTTGGCCGTTTAAAATTAAATTTAGACGGTTTTCTAATTCCAACTCCGTATTTTAACTATAAGTTTGAACAATATCTGATTTTAAAAAAAACATAATATATACTGAAACAGAAAAAGAAACTAAATACACTTGCCGAAATTTTATTAAACAATTAATATACCAACTACGACAACGTTTGCCAAATAACTTTTCAACTTTACAAATCACAAACATCTTTTCATTAGAAAACAGTCTAAGCAATACAAAAGTGCTAAGGGACACATGTTCTGTTTATTTTTCGAAATAATCTTCGAAAAAGATTCTTATCAATGTTCTATGTTTTTTGAAATCATAGTATCCAACACAGAATTTTTCAACTATTTTTAGATTTTTCCCTTACTATTTTTGCTTCATATTATATGTTTTATGCATCTGTTTTTAAAGTAAAAATAGGTAACACAATAGTCGAAATAAAGCGACATACTTTTTAATTCAATATTTTGTATTAAAATGTATAAAAATTTAATTTTTTTAAATGATATTAACCTTCTGCAACTGACTTGACTTCGTTATCACAATTCCACTGACGTGGTAGTACAATAGACACTGTTTCGACTGCACATATTTTCCAAATCCCCTTTGTAAACCCACTGAAAATATTTTTGATTTTAGTTTAAAGTAGTAGTTTGCTATTTATTGTAATTTTTTGTTGAAAACAAAACGACAAATCTTATTAAAGACAAAATTATTGGCATGTCATAAATTAGCTTTAAAAAACTTACATCCATACAAAAACAGAACAAATTTCATATATTATTTTTTTGGCAAAAAGTTTAACATTAATTTTAGATTATACCTAAGCTAATCAATATAGAGAAAAAAGAGACAATTTCAATGGTTTAATAAAAAGTTATAACGTATTTTGTCAGTTCTAACTCAATACTGACATGGTAGACTTGTAGACACTTGTATGCTCACATCAACGGGTGCGCTCGTTTTAATTGCTTTCTTCGCACTAACGTACACATGAGTACGTAATAAGAAGGTACTGAAAACACCAGAATCGATATTTGTATAATTATGACGCAAAACAATATTTTCTGATTACTGGTGTCTGCTAGAGAGTTTAAATTTTACTGGAATGCTTTTATTTTTGCAATTTGATACCAAATTTTTTTAAAGAGGAAAGTTCACTTAGATTTCACTTTCCTCTTTGCTTGCGAATTGAAATAGCAAAGTTTTTTGTGATTGCGATTTCCAACACACCAGTTCAGTGACTTCGAGTCGAAATCGTATTTATTTTGCGAAATGCTATTTTCAACACTTGGCTAGTTGTTATTGATTGAATATTTTTCATTTAAATGAGCCAAAAATATATTTTCATATTATTTATACCTACATAAACACCATGTAAACTATAAAAAATTTAAAAATATTGAAAAGTTACTATTGCAAAGCTGTAAACAAATTTAGCTTTATTTTTTGGCTTTAAAAATCCTTCTTTAGCTCTTTATATATAGCTCTATTTAAAACCTGATTTAGCTTTATATTATTTTAAAATCTGGTCGCACTGTTTAGAAGGAATTCTTTATTCTACAGATTATTTGAAACCCATAAAACGAATTGTTTTGGTACTCATATTAAAGCGATTTAGCAAAAATTATAAATTCGGAAATGCATTCATTCTGAAAATCATTTATATTCCATGGTATATATTTAAGCTTGTAAAATCATTTTTTTTTGTTAAGCATTTATGTTTATAAACCCCATGAAATTACTGGCGATTGCTATTTTTTTGTTTGTTTTCTTATTAATAAAAATTCATAGAACCACGAAAAAGCTTAGCTTTATTTATGTCGATTTTCTAAATTGGAGTATCGAAAATGTCGATTTTTTCCACGATAAGTGCAGTTTTTTTATCAAAATCATTTGGCACCCCTGGCCCCAGGCAACAAATTGTCAGTTGTTATTGGTTTGCTGCTTTCTAATGCTTTTTCCTATGTTTATGGGTCAAACCAATAATAAGGTAACGAAATGCTGGTAAAATTGTTTCATGTAAACAGCGTTATAACAGAAAGCTTAAACTCTGTTCATAACAAAAATCAGCAGAAATTAAACATTGAACTGTAACAAAAAACCGGGACAATTTAAGAGTGGACCAGGACACCAGGACAATTTGTCTAAAACCAGGACAATCCTGGAAAACCAGGACGTATGACAGCCCTAAGCTAACTCCAACATCAACGCCATTTTGTGTACATATTGTATTTCTGGTGGCTGCTTGTTATTCTGTTATAAAAAACTAGTTTTTGTGTTCAATTCATACTTTTTAACCGACTTCCAAAAAGGAGAAGTTTATCAATTCGTGTGTATGTTCTTTTTAACTTTTTTTATGTTTGCACACGCATAACTCTGTCATTTGTGAACCGATTTTAAAAATTATTTTTTTGTTGGAAAGGAGTTGCCTGCGGGTTGGTCGCATATTTTTTTTTTTAAATCGGAGGGGGAAATTTGCTCCCCCCATGCATAGCTCTGTCATTTGTGAACCGATTTTCAAAATTCTTGTTTTATTTGAAAGGGTTTGACAAAAAATGGTCCCAAAATTGTTTGTCGAGAACCGGAGGGGGAAATTTGTTCCCCCCTGCATAACTCTGTCATTTGTGAACCGATTTTCAAAATTCTTGTTTTGTTTGAAAGGGTCTACCAAAAATTGGTTCAAAAATTTTTTGTCGAAAACCGGAGGGGGAAATTTGCTCCCCCAATCCATAACTCTTTTTGAGTTTGAAATGGTTTGCTTAGAGTTTGGTCGCATAATTTTTCCAAGAAAATCGGTGGGGCAAGTCTTCCACGCCTCCACCCAAAATATTTATTAGAGCACAATTCCTCCATTTGCATACCGATTTTCAAAATTGTTTATATGAAAGGCCATCAAGTATGTATTTTGCTCTTTGTACTGAAGTCGGTTTTTTTTTGCCAGAATTATTAATAATAATGTCCGTAGACATTATGTCAGTAGTCATAGCGTCCGTGGACATTATCACACTTTCAAGTGTCATAATGTAAATGAGTGCAGTGTCGTAATCCATCCATGGACATTCTGACACTTTTTAGCACAGCCGGCCTTCGGCCAGGCTTAAAGATTTTCCATCGTAGTATATCGAATACCGGGTTATATAAGGCGAGATTTTCTGCTTAGCCAGCAGACAATCCTTAAGCCCTGCCAAAGGAGAGCTGTGCAAAAATCTTTACTCTGCGAAGTGGCTTGTCAATATACTGAGAGGAAAAAATTCTTAAGACTATGCAATAATCTTTACTCAGAGAAGCCCCTTTTCGATATACCGAGAGGCGGAAACCCTCATGCCAGGCCGAAGGCCGTCCTCTCTATTCATAAAAGTAAAATTTTCAATTTATTTCCAAGTATTTCTTTAAGTCGGCAAACTTTAAGCATAGGTAACGCTATTTCCAAATTTTTGCTGACGCCAATTGATCTTCCACCATGGTAAGCTGGTTCAAGGATATAAAAACATACATATACAGTGGCTCAAAAGTATAATAGGACAAGCACGTACATATAAATAGTATTATGAAGCATAGTTATTTAACAAAAAAAAAAAAATAAAAAAACAAGTATACATTTATATTTAGCAAGATATGCCCGACTAGAAATTTTTCCAATACACATATTGGGGCACACTTGGGAATGCACGTGGCAAACCCAAAAGGGTTATACCACCACTAGGAATCCGGCCGGGAACTTATTCTAAAAATTAGTGATTTAACATAAGTTCTTCCCAAGTGGGAAACTACGGGCAACTTGTTATTTGGAAATGCTATACAATGTAATAATCATTTAGAGTTCGATATTTCGAGCCGACATGTTGTTAAAAACTATTTATTTTTTTATTGAAATAAAAATTTTATGGGCCTACCCATAGTTTAGAATTTTCAAAATGTCAAAATTGTTGATAACTTTAAAAAAACAGGTTGTTAAGTTTTATAGTAAGCGACAATCTATATTTGAATTCTATATAAAAATGAATCTTGGTTTGTTCGGGTGCTTATAACTTAAAAACGGCTGGAGCAATCTGGATACTTCCTTCAGCGGGTTTTGTTCGTAACTAGTACGCGAAGGTTTAGAAAAAAGAAAAGTCCAAAAGTTCTCAACAAGTGGCGATGTAGGCGGTTTGTTTTTTTATTCCTTTTAGGAAGTCAAACAGTAAGACCGGTAGTATTGTAATTTTGGAACTGTCTCACTGACTATTAGGAATTCAAATAGGCTAATTTATGTTTTAAACCTTTGGGGGAAAAGAAAAAATTTAATTTTTAATTGCCCTACATCTACACAACTATATTAGTGAGACTCTATAAATATTATGTGGGTCACTCTTAGAATAGAGTGCAAACTGGAACAAAATCTTGGTGGTATATGAGGGGCAGACGTGCACCACCATACAGAGTAATTATTCATTTTCCTATACCTACAGAGCTACAATAGTGAGGCTCTCATAACTTGATATGGGTAATTTTTTGAGCACAGTGAAGGTTTCAACGAAATCGTGGTGGTATAGGAGGAGGGATACGGGTACCCCCCATACAAAGTAGTTATACATTTTAGTATATCTACAGAGCTACAACAGTGAAGCTACCTAAATTTTATATACTATGTAGCACTTAGAACAAATTGAAGAAAGTTCCAACAAAATCTTTGCGGTATAGTACGGGAGGCGGGTACCATCCATACAAAGTGTAGCTCCCTAAATCTGATGTAGGTAGCTTTTAGAGCAAAGTGAAAGTTTCAACAAAACCTTGGCGGTATAAGAGGGGGAATACGAGTAGCCTCATACAAAGCCATTATAAATTTTAGCATATATACAGAACCACAATAGCGAGGTTCTCTAAATTGTATGTACTGTGGTACCAACAAATGCATATGATATGTATTATCCTATATCGATAGAGCTACTATAGTGAGGCTTTTTAAATTTAATGTTGGTAGCTCTTATAATGAAGTGCAATTTCCTGTAAAATATTGTAGGTATAGTATGGAGATGACTATCACTCACACAAAGCAATTATTAATTTTCCATTATCTGCAACACTTAATTTTTAGTAGCTTAATCTGAGAAAAATTGCGCTTTTCAATAAAAGCTTGGTTGTATTGGAGGGGAGTAGTTAGTATTTTGAGTATAAGATACACGAAAAAAGAACTCCATGTTTTTCAATGAACATTTCTTTAATTTATTCCATTGCGATGGGTGTGGCGAAGCTCACCGGGCCCGGCAAGTAATTATTATAAAAATGCAACTATAGTATGATTATAGAAAAATAACATATAACAAGAACCATATTGAGCCAGTTTGTTTGCAATTAAACTAATATGTATAAAACAGACATAGCTGTGTGCTTTTAAAAAGTTTTTGTTCACTCGCACCTTTGCTTGACTATTTTCTATCTATTTTATTTTCAAGCTGTTGGTTTGGTTCTGTACCCTTTATTTAAAAAAATAGCAAGCAAAAATAAACGGCTAAAGCGTAGTATGCAGTTCTGCCTGAATTTCAGGTTCGAAATTTTGCATTTATTTCTTCACGGAAAAATTTTTGTGTAGAGAAATATGTTTTCATTCACGCAAATTCACCTAAATTTCACAATTATTTCAACAACACTACACAAAAACAAAATGTCAAAAATTCCGTGAGCAAACAATTGTCTGAACATTAATTTTTGTTTCAGTTGATGGGAAAAAGTCTCCACTAACTGATATCACATCCCTGTGTTTGACAAAATGTGTGTTGATTTTTCTTTTCAGCTGCGTACCAAACGGAAAGTTGCCTGAAAATTGTTAGAACCTGAATTTCAGTTTGTTTTTTTTTACACATACTTCTTATGGCAGCCTGAAATTCAGGCAGAACTGCATACTACAATTAAGAAAGAAACTAATAAAACGCGTGTCAACAATATATAGATAGGTGTATGGCAAAATATATAATGTTATTAAAAATGTTATCTTCTCTTTCAGATTAAAAAAATTTATTTTATATTTAAATTCAAAAATATATTCTTTTAGCTCCTGTCAACTTTTAATCAATATATGGTTTAAAAACAGCATATATGGTTATTTACAACTGTTGTTCATGTCCGAATCAGGACGGGTATTCACCACTGACCTACAGTGGGTACTGCCTGATTTGAACTGACCTCTAGCGGCGCTGGTTCTCTTGCATCAATCATGTGATTTATTCTTGTAGCTTTTCTTGCTTACGGTTCCATTTGGTAGTTATTGCTGTCTCGAAGCCTAACCTCACAATCATGCGCACATAGAAAACCATGGTAGTTTTATATACAAATATAAAATGATTAGTATAAATCGTAGTATATATTTACATTCAATTAAACTTTAGGTTGTATGAATCCTATTAGTGTTATAACAAATATTATATTTAGAACAGATTTTTTTAATAATATGTATTATGATTGGACTTCAACAATATAATTCAATCATAGTATGTTGCTCTTAGATTATGGTTGCCTCAGCCATGTTTTTTCTTTGCGTGTATAAAATATTGAGCTATAAATAGAAAATATTAGAAGTTTTTTCTCTCGTGTAAAATTTGATTGAAGTGGGTTAGAAGCTTTACACTCTAAGGCGACGGTTTATGAATTTTTCAAATGTTTTTTAAAATCTAAAATAAATTTTAAAGGCTCTTTTCACAACGTATGATTAAGAGTTAACGTAGACTTTAACCGCAAGTTTTGTATGCCGGGCTTGCCGTAAAACTCCACGTTAGCTTTTAATGGTACATTGTGAAAATAGTCGTGAGAGGTTTTTAAACTTATCTATAAAGCTACAATATATATCAAGCCAAAAGCATTATCACCGTCAGGCTAAGAAAAGATATTTTGTTACGTTGTATTAGAAAATTATTTAATTGCGGAATCACTTGACATGAAGTTAATTATTTCATATATTTTCTATATTCTTTTGTTTTATATTCTGGTTAGCAATAAACTTCATAACTGAAGTTAATTAAATAACTTTATAATGACCTTCAAAGAACTCAGAACTCAAATTTAAAAATACATACATCCGTTCCCAACCCTCTTCATGACATTAACGGGCCTATTCTGACACAGTAATAATAGTCACCATGGCTATAACTTGTAACTAAAGTTATAAAAATTGGAAATTGGTATTCTGATAATTTTTTATCGTAATAAAATTCAATAAAACTATTACCTACAAAAAAAGTAAATAACAAGAATTAATTTTAAACTTTTAAATTCATTAAACATCGCTTAAATTCGCGAGAAATCACAAAATTGCAAACGAGCACTAAATTTGCTAAAGAGTAGCTAAACTTGTGAGGAATGCCAATAATTCGGAAAAACTAGCGAAAATGACGAAAATTCGCAAAAACTTGCTAAGATTAAAAATATGGCGAAGTCTGATATTGATTAGACGTCGTTAAAACTGTAAATAATTAAAAAACTGGCAAAAAGAAATCACTTTTACCGCGAAAATTGCGAATTTGCATAATTTTCGCAATTTTTTGCGAAGTTTTGACATTTTTTAAACTTTAGCTATTTTTAAGAAATTTAGAGCTTGTTTGGAACTTTACGCTTATTTCCGTGATAAAAGTGATTTTTTTAACTAATTCTTTGCTTTTTACAGTTATACCGAATTTTAATCACTATCCGAATTTTCTATTTAATGTTAACAAGTTTTCCCGATTTTTTTTCCGAGTTTTTGCATTTCTTATAATTTTAGGTATTTTAAAACAATTTTAAGGTTTGTTTGCAATTTTGCAATTTTTCGCCAATTTTCGCTATTTTTCTGTAAACGTGATTGTTTTGCTAGTTCTTGGTTTTTTACAGTTTTGCATCTTTTTAAACATTATCAGACTTCTCTATCTATTTAAAGTTAGCAAGTTTTTTCGAATTTTTGCAATTCGGCATAATCAGTAATGTTCCAAAAATATGGACGGACGATTACTCATTTTGCAACTAAGATTATTCTATCCAAAACTTTTGTGTGATTTGCAACTATTTTTATTTTGCAATATGAATAAAATCTCAAAGAAATTAGACCTTTGGGCGATTTTCTATAAGGCGATTGTTCGTGTAGAATGCAAAATTTTCATAAATTTACTTTTTGGCATTTCACAATATTTTTTTATTTAAAAAAATAATTTAACATAATTAAATTTTATTACAAAAATGTGTAAATTTTTTTCCAAGAGAAAATCACCCAAAGCGCCTAATTTCTTTGAGATTTTATTCATATTGCAAAATAAAAATTGTTGCAAGTCACACCAAAGCTTTGGGTAGAATAATCTTAGATGAAAACTAAGTAATCATCCATATTTTTGGATCATTACTGATTATGCCAAATTCCGAAAAATTTCCTAACTTTAAATAGATTGGGAAGACTGATTGATAGTGTTTAAAAATCGGCAAAACTATAAAAAAACCAAGAACTAGCAAAACAATCACGTTTACCGTAAAAATAGCGAAAATTTGCGAAAAATTGCAAAATTTCAAACAAACGCTAAAATTATTTTAAAATAGCTAAAATTATAAGGAGTGCAAAAAACTCGGAAAAAATCGTGAAGATGACAATAATTCGCAAAACCTTGTTGATATTAAAAAGATAGAAAATTCTGATAGTGATTAAAAATTCGGTAGAACTATAAAAAAAGCTAAGAATCAGCTAAAAATCATTTTGATTGCGAAAATAGCGAAAAAATGCGAAAAATTGTAAAATTGAAAACAAACTCTAAATTGCTCAACAATAGCTAACCTTGTAAGAAATGCCAAAAAGCTCGGAAAAATTTGCGAAAATTACGCAAATTTACTACTTTCGCAGTAAAAGTGATTTCTTTTTTATGATTATTTACAGTTTTAACGACATCCAATCAATATCAGACTTCGCCATATTTTTAATCTTAGCAAGTTTTTGCAAATTTTCGTAATTTTCGCGGTTTTTCCCAAATTATTGACATTCTTCACAATTTTAGCTACTCTCAAGCACATTTAGGGCTTGTTTGCAATTTCTCGCAAATTTTCGCGGTAAAAATGATTTGAGCGATGTTTAATGAATTTAGGTGCTTCTTTCAAATTCTTCGCCAACTTTAATACCAAATTGAATGAAAAATGTTTAAAATAAATTCTTGTTACCTACTTTTTTGTAGGTTTTATTGACTTTTGTTACGATAAGAAATAATCAGAATACCAATTTCCTATTTTTATAACTTTGGTGACAAATTATAGCCATGGTGACTATTATTACTGTGTCAGAATAGGCCTGTTAATATTACTTTTTTATTTCCTAAATAAATTTGCATTAAATATTTATTCACTCCTTCTAATCGTTTGCTAAATTAAGAACAGAGATATATTAATAATATTTCATAAATAAGCTATTAATTAAGAAAATCCATAAGAAATACTTTAAAACCTTAATAACCTCAAGGTTGAGTTATAAAAAACCAATAATAAAGATTTGAAAGAGAATAATGCAAAAATTTATAAAAAAAATTATTACCACAAAAGCATGATACATACATACACATGCCCACAAAAATTTTATTTGTTGGTTTCTGTTTTAATGCTTCAATTCTGAGGATAGGGTTCTTAAAACACACAAATATCCATTCAGCAATCAACCACTTTTTGATGATATGCCTCTGATTTTGACAAAACTTAAAAGGCTTGATTTTAATTGAAAATTCTGAATATTATTCGAAATTCAAAATATTCAGTCCTTTTTTTAATTTGTCATAACTTTGGTTCTACTGATGATAGCAGTAAGGAATAAAATGAAACTTTTATATAATTGTAGTATGAACAACTTTGTTTAGTTTCTTGTAATATCTGCCGAAACACGTTAAACTATAGCAGTGTGAATATAGTATTAGTTAAATGATTGGTAATTTGAGCGTATATAAGCTAAACATATTTTTCGGTGCAATTACCCTTTTTATATTAGATTTTATTTAGTGTCCGAGGTGGGAAAATTTTTTTCAAGGATGGAAAACCAACATTTTAAAATGGTTTAAAAATTCAACTTAAAATTAACTTTTAAAATTTTTTTTATTATATACCTAAAATTATATTATATATATGTAAAAAAAATAGGAATAGTTCTCTTTAAAGTTATTTTTCATAATTAAAACTAAAATTAAAGATTTTTAGCCGGACTTTTAGCCGGTTTTATATACATATTTGCAAAATATTTGTTCGTAATTCCGACCTATTTGCAAAATATTTAAGGTGATATTTTTAAAATATCGAAGTCAGAATATATATTATGGTTTTATGGACGATAAAAAAAACTATAAAGAAAAATAATGTTGTTCTTCCCCCTTTCATCAAAAACAATAATAATTTTGAAGTTTTAAATTCGATTTGTTATTTTTTAATTTCTTTAAAAAGTGCATTTCTTTATTTGGTTGTCTTTGCTCAAATATTAGAAGATTGCGATTTTTACTATATTAGAAAAAATTTAGGCCCTAATGGTGTAAATCACTTCATTAAATTGAAATTTATATACACTGAAAATAATCCATGCAACGTTTTACGAAAAAACTTTCTTGGTGACTTTCGTAAAAAAATACACTCCAAAGAAGTAGTGCAAATTTCGAACATTTCTAACGATTATTACATAGGGTTGTCATTGCAAGAAGTTCTCTTTTTCCGTACATAATCACTGAATTGAGAGCGATGTATAGTTAAATTTCCTTTTTTGCGTTCTATTAATATTTTTCTCCAGGAAAAAGACTAAAAAGTTACACATTTTCGCAACTTGTTTCTTTTTATAACGCAAAACACTGGGATCAAATCGTCACATCCGTGAACGTACAACTCGTCACGTAAAAATACCATTTTCGGATTATGACATACGTGAACGTACTATAATCCCATAGAGTTTATACGATTGACGTGTCACATAATTCATTTTAGTACGATTGCCGATACGATCACGGATGTGACGATTTGAGCCCTGTTTTCATGTACATATATTTAATTAAATAACTTTCAATTTTTAGACGAAAATTAGTTCATAAATTTCTTTATAAAATCGATTGACTTAGCTGCACAATCAACTTTTCGCAATTTTTTGTACAGATAAGTAAAAGATGCTGTTAGTTTCAATGTTCTTTGTTGCCTTAATGTGCTAACTGATATTTGGTTTGAATATAATTCAAATCTGCCAAAAAATATATTTAACATACAAATTGCGTTTAAAAAAGTATTTTGAAGAATATTTACAAATGAAGTTAAGGCAAAATGCAGCTAAGATTAATTTTCTGTGTCATAATAGTTTTGAAATGCCAAAACTAAAAGGCATTCATCTTAAAAGTGCAAAGCGGACTTAAACATCGAATTTATATGGGATTTTAAAGAATAGTGAGACAAATTAATAGTTGTGTGCAGTTAAGTCAAAAGTGCACTAAAACACAGGGCAGATGAAGCAAAACTACTGTTGTATACAAATAGTTTTGCGTTAAATAATAAAAATGTGAACTTTGAATCATTTCAGCTCAAAAGATATTAGTTTTCTAAACATTTTTCGCAAGTTTTCTATTCGGTACTAAAAAATGTATCACAAATAACTATTTCATTGATTTTATTTATTTACTATTATTAATTTGTTTACTATAATTTATTTTTTCGGTTCCTGACTCTACTATCTTACGTAATAATTATTAAGGAAAGGATTTTTTTTCTTATACCTACTATGTTCTTAAAACTGACTGTCAAGAAAACCAAATGTACATTGAAATCAGCTAAGTACAAATAGTTAAAATCGCATATTTACTTTTTATAGGCATGTCGCTGCCCACTTTTTTTAATCATAATATTGTATTGTCACTGAAAACCAATGCCTGTGCAAAATTTGAAGTCACTAGCTCATCAGAAAGTTACCTTAAAATTAATTAAGATTTTTCACTCGAACAGACATACATCAAAGCGAGTAAATAAAAAACGTAGTAAAATAGCTATTTTAACATTAAAAAAAGAGCATTTAAAAAAATTTTGGCCACCGTGATCTGAATCTGAGCACGTTTCGAGAGAAAAATGTACAGAAATACCGCTTATGCTGACTTTAGACGACATGTTTTTTACATATGGCTTGCTAGGTGTGTGAGACATATGTAACTTCGCATGTTTGTCAAAATTGTCAATTTACAGACGGTTTATAATATTTGCTTTCACACGTACATATGCAATTACATCTGACATAACCTCTGAGTGTTCACAACAGCTGAGTTTTTGCACAATTTTCGTAAATATATAAAGCGCTCTTTGCTTTTTAATGTTTTTTCAGCCAAACCACACTTTTGATAATTTAATACAGCTGATGTCAGATACCTTGTCAGATGAAAATAGAACACGGCATGTATAACTTTTGCAGTGGGAAATTTGACAAGTCAGATGTAAAATAATAAACATGTTTTTTACATATGGCTTGTTAGGTGTGTGAGACAAATGTAACTTCGCATGTTTGTCAAAATTGTCAATTTTGAAATAAAAATTTCCCCATATCACCAAAACTATACTTATGCCCGTAATTTTATCAAAAATATATCTCTCTGTGGATAGTTATGTCTATGTATCTATAGTGTACAAATATTTAATAATTTTAACCTATAGGCAGGGAAACAACAAATATGCAATTGCATGTTTTTCCTGAGCGATGCATGTAGGTAGGCACAAATAAGATATTTATACGTTAAGAACTTTAACATCGGTTTGTTATTTCATATTTTTGCATATTTTACCCTTTACAGCATGTTTTTGCATATTTTACACCTAGTCGCTTTTAAACGGCAGTTTTTCTATTTTGTGTCGCATATTTTGGCTTTGTTAAATTTTATCTTTTTTAACTTTTTGGGGCATATTTTTCAGTTTTTAGTGCATATTTAACGCGCATAAAACAAATTTTTTATAGGTAAGAATTGAAAGCAAATCGTCTTTTATGGCCTACGTTAAACTATCTAATGAGTAGTTTATGCATTAGATACTTATTTGCTGAAATTACGGGTATTAGTTGTACAAAAAGCATATTTCAAATTTTGTATTCTTAAACATGAATTTTTTGGTTATATACAGTTCATTTCGCATTAATTTGTGCAAATATAAATTTAGAATCATTTGAGCTCAAAAAATATTGATTCTTAACATTTTTTTGCAATTTTTCTATTTGGTACTAAAAATGATATCCCTAATATGTAACTATTTTATTGATTTTATTTATTTACTATTAATTCATTTGCTATAATTTTTGTTTCGGATATTGATTCTAATATCTTATGAAAAATAATTATTTTAACATAAAATAAAAACATCTAAAAATAAAAAAATAAAAGTTTTAGGCGCCATGATTTGACCCGGCTCCTTCGACAGGAAAATAACTATTGGGAAACCGTTTAACGCTCTCAACCAAACGGCAGCAAATTACGAGCGGTTCAATTTCATTATATATAACCAGTTTGTGTTTGTATGTAGGCATGCATTCATACGTGCATATATAATCAAGGTTGTCAGATTAATTTTGACCTATTTCGCCAAATTCAATTTAAAAAATCGCCAAATTGGGATTTCCCTAGC
The DNA here is from genome assembly GCA_956483635.1 of Panzeria rudis. Lineage (NCBI taxonomy): Eukaryota > Metazoa > Arthropoda > Insecta > Diptera > Tachinidae > Panzeria > Panzeria rudis. Next base: position 89,544 of record CATQFL010000102.1, on the reverse strand, counting down.
TTTTGCCAATAATATATAAATTGGATTTAACTAAAAAAATATTGTTTATAAATAATACAAAAATAAGTTTTGTATATATATATATATATATATATATATATATATATATATATATATATATATATATATATATATATATATATATATATATATATATATATATATATATATATATATATATATATATATATATATATATATATATATATATATATATATATATATATATATATATATATATATATATATATATATATATATATATATATATATATATATATATATATATATATATATATATATATATATATATATATA
>CATQFL010000102.1:0-89026 GCA_956483635.1 Panzeria rudis | reverse complement strand
ATATATAATATATATATATATAATATATATATATATATATATATATATATATATATATATATATATATATATATATATATATATATATATATATATATATATATACAAAACTTATTTTTGTATTATTTATAAACAATATTTTTTTAGTTAAATCCAATTTATATATTATTGGCAAAAGCTAGGGAAATCCCAATTTGGCGATTTTTTAAATTCAATTTGGCGAAATAGGTCAAAATTAATCTGACAACCTTGATTATATATGCACGTATGAATGCATGCCTACATACAAACACAAACTGGTTATATATAATGAAATTGAACCGCTCGTAATTTGCTGCCGTTTGGTTGAGAGCGTTAAACGGTTTCCCAATAGTTATTTTCCTCTCGAAGGAGCCGGGTCAAATCATGGCGCCTAAAACTTTTATTTTTTTATTTTTAGATGTTTTTATTTTATGTTAAAATAATTATTTTTCATAAGATATTAGAATCAATATCCGAAACAAAAATTATAGCAAATGAATTAATAGTAAATAAATAAAATCAATAAAATAGTTACATATTAGGGATATCATTTTTAGTACCAAATAGAAAAATTGCAAAAAAATGTTAAGAATCAATATTTTTTGAGCTCAAATGATTCTAAATTTATATTTGCACAAATTAATGCGAAATGAACTGTATATAACCAAAAAATTCATGTTTAAGAATACAAAATTTGAAATATGCTTTTTGTACAACTAATACCCGTAATTTCAGCAAATAAGTATCTAATGCATAAACTACTCATTAGATAGTTTAACGTAGGCCATAAAAGACGATTTGCTTTCAATTCTTACCTATAAAAAATTTGTTTTATGCGCGTTAAATATGCACTAAAAACTGAAAAATATGCCCCAAAAAGTTAAAAAAGATAAAATTTAACAAAGCCAAAATATGCGACACAAAATAGAAAAACTGCCGTTTAAAAGCGACTAGGTGTAAAATATGCAAAAACATGCTGTAAAGGGTAAAATATGCAAAAATATGAAATAACAAACCGATGTTAAAGTTCTTAACGTATAAATATCTTATTTGTGCCTACCTACATGCATCGCTCAGGAAAAACATGCAATTGCATATTTGTTGTTTCCCTGCCTATAGGTTAAAATTATTAAATATTTGTACACTATAGATACATAGACATAACTAGCCACAGAGAGATATATTTTGATAAAATTACGGGCATAAGTATAGTTTTGGTGATATGGGGAAATTTTTATTTCAAAATTGACAATTTTGACAAACATGCGAAGTTACATTTGTCTCACACACCTAACAAGCCATATGTAAAAAACATGTTTATTATTTTACATCTGACTTGTCAAATTTCCCACTGCAAAAGTTATACATGCCGTGTTCTATTTTCATCTGACAAGGCATCTGACATCAGCTGTATTAAATTATCAAAAGTGTGGTTTGGCTGAAAAAACATTAAAAAGCAAAGAGCGCTTTATATATTTACGAAAATTGTGCAAAAACTCAGCTGTTGTGAACACTCAGAGGTTATGTCAGATGTAATTGCATATGTACGTGTGAAAGCAAATATTATAAACCGTCTGTAAATTGACAATTTATGTCTCACACACCTAGCAAGCCATATGTAAAAAACATGTCGTCTAAAGTCAGCATAAGCGGTATTTCTGTACATTTTTCTCTCGAAACGTGCTCAGATTCAGATCACGGTGGCCAAAATTTTTTTAAATGCTCTTTTTTTAATGTTAAAATAGCTATTTTACTACGTTTTTTATTTACTCGCTTTGATGTATGTCTGTTCGAGTGAAAAATCTTAATTAATTTTAAGGTAACTTTCTGATGAGCTAGTGACTTCAAATTTTGCACAGGCATTGGTTTTCAGTGACAATACAATATTATGATTAAAAAAAGTGGGCAGCGACATGCCTATAAAAAGTAAATATGCGATTTTAACTATTTGTACTTAGCTGATTTCAATGTACATTTGGTTTTCTTGACAGTCAGTTTTAAGAACATAGTAGGTATAAGAAAAAAAATCCTTTCCTTAATAATTATTACGTAAGATAGTAGAGTCAGGAACCGAAAAAATAAATTATAGTAAACAAATTAATAATAGTAAATAAATAAAATCAATGAAATAGTTATTTGTGATACATTTTTTAGTACCGAATAGAAAACTTGCGAAAAAATGTTTAGAAAACTAATATCTTTTGAGCTGAAATGATTCAAAGTTCACATTTTTATTATTTAACGCAAAACTATTTGTATACAACAGTAGTTTTGCTTCATCTGCCCTGTGTTTTAGTGCACTTTTGACTTAACTGCACACAACTATTAATTTGTCTCACTATTCTTTAAAATCCCATATAAATTCGATGTTTAAGTCCGCTTTGCACTTTTAAGATGAATGCCTTTTAGTTTTGGCATTTCAAAACTATTATGACACAGAAAATTAATCTTAGCTGCATTTTGCCTTAACTTCATTTGTAAATATTCTTCAAAATACTTTTTTAAACGCAATTTGTATGTTAAATATATTTTTTGGCAGATTTGAATTATATTCAAACCAAATATCAGTTAGCACATTAAGGCAACAAAGAACATTGAAACTAACAGCATCTTTTACTTATCTGTACAAAAAATTGCGAAAAGTTGATTGTGCAGCTAAGTCAATCGATTTTATAAAGAAATTTATGAACTAATTTTCGTCTAAAAATTGAAAGTTATTTAATTAAATATAAATAAATAAATCGTCACATCCGTGATCGTATCGGCAATCGTACTAAAATGAATTATGTGACACGTCAATCGTATAAACTCTATGGGATTATAGTACGTTCACGTATGTCATAATCCGAAAATGGTATTTTTACGTGACGAGTTGTACGTTCACGGATGTGACGATTTGATCCCAGTGTTTTGCGTTATAAAAAGAAACAAGTTGCGAAAATGTGTAACTTTTTAGTCTTTTTCCTGGAGAAAAATATTAATAGAACGCAAAAAAGGAAATTTAACTATACATCGCTCTCAATTCAGTGATTATGTACGGAAAAAGAGAACTTCTTGCAATGACAACCCTATGTAATAATCGTTAGAAATGTTCGAAATTTGCACTACTTCTTTGGAGTGTATTTTTTTACGAAAGTCACCAAGAAAGTTTTTTCGTAAAACGTTGCATGGATTATTTTCAGTGTATATAAATTTCAATTTAATGAAGTGATTTACACCATTAGGGCCTAAATTTTTTCTAATATAGTAAAAATCGCAATCTTCTAATATTTGAGCAAAGACAACCAAATAAAGAAATGCACTTTTTAAAGAAATTAAAAAATAACAAATCGAATTTAAAACTTCAAAATTATTATTGTTTTTGATGAAAGGGGGAAGAACAACATTATTTTTCTTTATAGTTTTTTTTATCGTCCATAAAACCATAATATATATTCTGACTTCGATATTTTAAAAATATCACCTTAAATATTTTGCAAATAGGTCGGAATTACGAACAAATATTTTGCAAATATGTATATAAAACCGGCTAAAAGTCCGGCTAAAAATCTTTAATTTTAGTTTTAATTATGAAAAATAACTTTAAAGAGAACTATTCCTATTTTTTTTACATATATATAATATAATTTTAGGTATATAATAAAAAAAATTTTAAAAGTTAATTTTAAGTTGAATTTTTAAACCATTTTAAAATGTTGGTTTTCCATCCTTGAAAAAAATTTTCCCACCTCGGACACTAAATAAAATCTAATATAAAAAGGGTAATTGCACCGAAAAATATGTTTAGCTTATATACGCTCAAATTACCAATCATTTAACTAATACTATATTCACACTGCTATAGTTTAACGTGTTTCGGCAAATATTACAAGAAACTAAACAAAGTTGTTCATACTACAATTATATAAAGCTTCTGTTTACAGCATGACGAATTCATAAGAGGTGGTAGCAAACCGGCAGCTAAAAATTTTTTCGTGGCCTTAATATTAATATATTGCAAAGTTATTAATTCGAATTTTGCATGTGTATGTACATTTTTCCATTTGAATTGAAAACTGGAACCAAAAACAAGGTTTTTAATACTTTTAAGCCAACACAAATCATAATTTTCAGAATACGCTGCTTGTTGTTATAGGAATGGTACAACCTTTTTTAAATTCGATTTTGTTTACATATTTTGCCGCCATTACAAACCGTGTTCAATAAGCACTAAAATAAAAAAAATCGACTGAACATACATCAAGAAGTACTTGGAACCCTGCCTTTTATTGGTTTTTGAATGAGTTTAATTTTGAAACACGTAAAGTTTTTGACAATTGAGTATATGGGAAAACATTAACATTAACGTTTTTGGCTCGTAAACACTTAAAATTTCCATAAACACGGTAGTGTGAATTGCCTATAAGCCTCTCTGGTGTAGAGGGTGAGCCGAATACACCAGTATTACCTGTTTTTTATTATCACTCTATTTTATTTTGACTGTTGATGCGGTAACTTTAGTTATAGATATCCTCTGAAAATTTCAGGTCTCTACCTAACTACAACAATACAAAAATGGTAAAATTACAACAAACACATGACGTACAGAAAATCTAAGAACACTTTCTATTACGAATAATGTATTAGTATAAAACACAAGAACATACATTATTTCACAAATGAGCTCGTTGGTGGACGAGTAAGTGGTCAGACTGGCGTGCGGAAGGTGATGTGTTCGATACTTGTTCTTTTTACAACATTTTTGAAATATATATGATATACATAGTATACATATGTTTTTATTTTGTCCATATCTCAGCCATTTATGGACCGATTTCGATGATGCTTTACAATAAGCTTCTCAGAGCTGTATTTGACAGATAAATTGAGTGTAGAGTACTGCCAGAGTATAAGGTCATACAAATTTACAAACACATGAAAATCGGAACAAAGTAGCTTTTTGGATATATCTGTTATATATGAAGCGATTTTCCTGAATTTCACATGCAAAAATCTTCAGGAAAAGCCAGTCACGCGACTTCAACATTAAGTCCATAAGTCTTCTAGGACCTCTGAATTATACCATTCAACATCGGTGAGAAAAAACGGACAGACGGTCACCGCTAAATCGACTTAGATTTTTATACGGATTACGAATAAACATATATACTTTATGGGGTCGCAAGTAATTACTGTAGAAATTACAAACGGAATGACAAACCTATATATACCCTTACCATTTTTAAAATTATACTTTATTTAGGAAAAAACTGTTCCTTTTTGTACTAAAATGTTACATATATAATTTTATACAAAAATTACTAGGTCGTCCTTCCGTTATATGAAGCAGCATGAAAGAAAGCAAATTCTTTGTCGAACCGAAAATTATTATATATTATATTATTAAATTATATTATATTGGTCCAAAACTAATATATGTATATAAATAATATACATATCAAGTTTTGGATACATTAAGTAAAAACCATTTGAGGTGGATTATTATATACGCTCAAAATACTTCGTATTTTTTCAACTTTGGCAACATGGCAACAATATTTTGTTTGGCTTCAGAAAACTTTTGCCTGCATAAAAGTGAATCTTATACTATATTCACACTGCTGTAGTTTAACGTGTTTCGGCCAATATTTTAAGAAACTAAACAAAGTTGTTCAGACTACAATTTTATATAGTTTCTGTTTACATTATGACGAATTCATAAAAGGTTGTAGCAAACCGGCAGCAAAAATTTTTTTTCGTTTCCTATATCTTAATAATTTTGCAAAGTTATTAACTAGCATTTTACATGTGTATGTACATTTTTCCATTTGAATTGAAAACTTGAAACAAAAACTAGGTTTTTAATACTTTTCAACCACCACAAATCATAGTTTTCAGAATACGCAGTTTGTTGCTATAGAAATGCTACAACCTTTTTTAATATCGACTTTGTTCACATATTTTGCCACCATTACAAACCGTGTTGAATAAGCACTAAAATCAAATAATCAACTGAACATACATCAAGAACTATTTGGAAACCTGCCTTTTACTGGTTTTTTAATGAGTTTAATTTTGAAACACATAATTTTTTTGACAATTGATTATATGGGAAAACATCTAAAAATTAACTTGTTTAGCTCGTAAACACTTCAAATTGCCAAAAACAAGGTAGTGTGAATTGCCTATTGTATTCGCGTAAAGGTGAGCTTTCTCCTTTATTTTCATTACATTCTGCTATAAAAATATATTCCACATTCGCCAATTTGACATCAAACCTGCCCCCTTATTCTGTAACTCGCTAAAGCTAAATCTCTATTGCTAAAAATTTGTATAGTAAATTTATCAATTTTTGGGTACGAATACAATTTTGCAACGTCTAGTGCTAAATTAGGCAAAGTCTTAAAAATTTAATCCGCCGAAATTTTGGTGTTTTATGTCATCGCCAAAAATGTTTTAATTTGTGTTTGTTCAGCATTTTAGTGATCGAGATTTGGGCTTAGCGAATTATGGAGCGAATTTCAATAAAACAATTTTAGATGAATCACATTAATCTCTAAATAAAAATATAATTTAATTGAAAAATTAAATTAAAACCGAACTCAAGCCAAAATAATTAAACTTCTTTGGATATAAACTCATACAGTTCGATTAAACTCATAACTTAATTATTAATATAAAATTTTTTTATATTGGCCTTGCTATCTTCCCTTATAAATAAATAATTGGTCTGCACACTTAGAGAAAACTAATTATAGAACAAATATCTTAAGATTGCAATATTTCTTATTTCACATTTAAAATGGCACAAAAGCGACTAAACATTTGGTAGCCAAATTTCACACAGTAAAAGTTTTCATATCTATAATTTTGATATACCGCTTCAAGATATAATCTTTTGTTTGGCGACAAATTGAGAAACACCGAAAAAATATGGAAAAATGGCAAAATTAGCGATTTTTAATCTTTTTTCCGTGTAGCTCAGAAACTAATAGGCAATTCACACTACCGTGTTTATGGCAATTTTAAGTGTTTACGAGCCAAACACGTTCATTTTTAGATGTTTTCCCATATACTCAATTGTCAAAAAATTTACTTGTTTCAAAATTAAACTCATTCAAAAACTAGTAAAAGACAGGGTTCCAAGTACTTCTTGATGTATGTTCAGTCTATTTTTTGATTTTAATGCTTATTGAACACGGTTTGTAATGGCGGCAAAATATGTAACAAAGTCGAAATTAAAAAAGGTTGTAGCATTTCTATAAGAACAAACAGCGTATTCTGAAAATTATGATTTGTGTTGGCTTATAAGAGTTAAAAACCTCGTTTTTGGTTCAAGTTTTCAATTCAAATGGAAAAATGTACATACACATGTAAAATTCTAATTAATAACTTTGCAAAATTTTTAATATTTAGGACACGAAAAAATTTTTTAGCTGCCGGTTTGCTACTATCTTTTATGAATTCGTCATGATGTAAACAGAAAGTTTACAAAATTGTAGTCTGAACAACTTTGTTTAGTTTCTTAAAATATTTGCCGAAACACGTTAAACTATAGCAGTATGAATATAGTATAAGCATTGAATAGCAAAGCGGAATTTCAAAATGTTACATAATTATGCTATAATTAATAACTCTTTAGCTGGTTTTGTGCCATTTACGAAACAAGCGATCAAATTTTAGGCAGTTTTTCTATTCAAAATAAATATATGAAACTATGACACAAAGAAATGATTCATCTATTATAAAAGCAAAATAAAATAAATTGCACTAAATTACCTCCAAATTTTACTAATATTATTTTTTAATAGGCTCCATAGTTTCGGAGATATTCATAAAATATTGGAAAAAATTGTGTTTTTAAGCAATCTTTGAACTTTATATATTTATTAAAAATTTGTCCCGACAAAAATCGTGTTCTCGTCTCAAATTAATAAAGCTAGATGTATTATAAACAAAACATGCCTTATTTCATTGAAATCGATGCACAAGTTTTGATTTTATCCATAATTTATTTTGATCAATAATTCCGTATATTGCATATATGCATACAACGTTACCAGACCAGCATTTCATGTTAATACATACGCATAAAAATATAAATAAGGCAAATAAACATTTTACTTATATGTTTTTGTCTCTAGTTTCCGTTTTATCCGATTTACTTAAACAATACCTTAACCTTACGTCTATACCTGATATATTTTTATCATGACAAAAGTCAAACTTTATATTGAAAACTTATTTCTTTTATGTTAGCTATTTTTCTTATATGGAATTTGACATTTCTCATGATAAAAATATATCATTTATAGACGTAGAGTTATGGAAAGCCTGTACATTTCTCTTTTTTAATGCCTCATCATTTGCTTCAAAATTTTGCCGAAAGATGGTGCTAATAGAATATTTGTTAGAAAATTTTAAAAATTTGCCATAAAATAAAACTTTTCAATGTTTAAATATTCCCATAAATAAAGAACTAACCATTCTTAGCAAAATTGTTGAACATTGTATGTCGATATGTATTTTGCGGTTTTTGGGCCAAATATGCGATTTTCGTGAGTAACTGAAAAATAACGGTAAATTTGTGGATATATAAAAAATATATAAAAAAGTCGTTAAACAAATATTGTTGCCGAGCGCCCAAGTAATCATTTTCAACAATAAAAAAGTTATTTTTCGCGAAAAGTCGTTTTTGGCCCATTGCTATATTAATATATTTCGATTCATTTTATGAATTTTATTGTGGTACGTATTCGCAAAATATCATCGAAATATTTGCTTGAATTATACGAATACGAATGACATAAAATATGCGAATATTTGGTGAAACGAATACGAATATTCGTACTATCACTAGTACATACTTCTCAAAAACTTATTTGTATTAGTGATCCATCTACAGAAAATTAGCCTAAGAAACTAGGGGTCTAAAATCAATATCTAGCTCCCGTCGAGAGACATCAAAACTCAAGCTTTTCATTGCGTAAAAACATTTATAGCCAAACAACAAGAGTAATATTTTTTACCTTTTCCCTTCCGATTTTGATAAAATTGTGTGACAATGATGCCTGTTGCATAATTACCATTAATGCATTAGAGCAACTTGAAAGTTTAACAAAAATGTACTAAAACGGCTTTACAAAATTATGTACATATATATTTAAAACTAAGTATCCTAGATGTTCCATTAAGGTGTCATATTAAAGGGTAGAAAATGGCATTTGAATGACATATGTTATGAGGTTGTTTTTCAAACTTCAGAGGTCGAATTCTACCAATGTTCCCGGGTGATTTTCTCGAAAAGAAGTTTACTTCGGCGAAATACAAATTTTATACTGGAAATAGTTCATGAAAAATTAAAAAAATAGCATATAAAAAAATTTTAAGCGACGTGTTTTTTATATGCGAAAAAAAGAAAAAAGGTGGACTCTTTTATATAAGAGCTATGGTTTGATTTTAGACTTCTAGTTTCTTAGGGCAATTTTCTTAGAATTTAGTGTAGAGTTCGTTGGCGTCTAGCAAGCATTTCGTTTTTTTTCTCATCCGAACAGCTTATTATTGCTTTGGCGCACCGGCCATTTTTAAAAAACTTGAGTTAGGTTTGGGGTGTATGTATTTTAAATACCCCCTTTCAGAATCCAAAACCTGTTTCTCGAAACTTTTTATGGTTTCTGATATATCAAGCATTAATTTTGGTCAATATCAAAAATTTTTTGTAAATTTTATTTTAAAATAAAAAATCAGAAACCAAGTTAAAGTTTTATCAATATTGACTTTTTATTCTATGTAAATATGTTTTCTAATAACATATATACGCTTATTTTCAACAGAGAGCAGAAACTTTCATCTCCACAACAAAAAACTCATTATGCGGCAGTAAGTGTACACATGCGGCACAAAAAGCTACTTTTGAGAAAACAATTGGGTATGGCGCACAAATCAAAATGTTTCACTTTCAATCAACGAATTTTAACTTTCAACTACATTCATGAAAGCTCACAAAAATTTACATATTATTTTAAAACTTATGCCGGAAGCAGTAGTGAAAATACAAAAAAATCTATCTGGTACATTTTGATCAAACCTTCTTTGTCGTTTTTCGCAGTTCCAAGTTTGTATGATATGCGCCAAACCAATAATAAGCTGACGATATGTAAAATATCACACAAAAAAATACTTCTCAGCGTTATCAGTTTTGGGAATTTTTCCCCAGACAGGTGATTTCTCCCTTGCGATTTTTTGGGGAAAATCCCTTTTTTCGCTGTGGATTTTGAATATATTTCTTCTGCACCAAAATCATTTCAAGATGCCAGTGACCTGAAAAATATGTCGTGGTATGTGTCTTGCAACACCTCTTTAAAGTCACAGAAAAAACCTTAAATGACATAGTGAATAAGTCAGACACAAAATTAGCTTCGAATCGCTTTATATAAAAAAACACTTTAAAAATAGTTCAGACTGTTGTCTTTACTCCATCTTCTCAAACGCTAACATTTATTAATAGAAACAATATGTACAACATAATTGCATGAAGTGATGACTCAGAAGATTTCAATTCGAACGTTTTTGAAATAAAGACGTGCAACACTATATCAGAAACTATTGCTAACACAGATATAATAGATACATACCTGTTATATATATATATATATATATATATATATATATATATATATATATATATATATATATATATATATATATATATATATATATAAATATATAAATATATATATATATATATATATATATATATATATATATATATATATATATATATATATATATATATATATATATATATATATATATATATATATAATATATATATATATATATATATATATATATATATATATATATATATATATATATATATATATATATATATATATATATATATATATATATATATATATATATATATTTATATATATATATATACATATATATATATATATATATACATATATATATATATATATATATATAAATATATATATATATATATATATATATATATAATATATATATATATATATATATATATATATATATATATATATATATATATATATATATATATATATATATATATATATATATATATATATATATATGTATATATATATATATATATATATATATATATATATATATATATATATATATAAATATATATGTATATATATATATATATATATATATATATATATATATATATATATATATAATATATTATATATATATATATATATATATATATATATATATATATATATATATATATATATATATATATATATATATATATATATATATATATATATATATATATATATATATATATATATATATATATATATATATATATATATATATATATATATATATATATATATATATATATATATATATATATATATATATATATATATATATATATATATATATATATATATATATATATATATATATATATATATATATATATATATATATATATATATATATATATATATATATATATATATATATATATATATATATATATATATATATATATATATATATATATATATATATATATATATATATATATATATATATATATATATATATATATATATATATATATATATATATATATATATATATATATATATATATATATATATATATATATATATATATATGTCAGTTCAACCTTCCGTTCATCCAAAATTTTCTTTCAAATCGTCAAAATGAAAAAATCGCTTAAAGGAAAAAAGCACGAAAATTAAAAAATCGCAGTTTTGCAGTTTTTTCGTTATGATTTTGGTTTAATTTTGTTTTTTTAAGCTATTTTTCGTCGTTTTGGGGATTTTTTTGGTTTCGGCGCTTTTTTCATTTTCGTGATTTTTTCGTTATTTTCTTGCGATTTTTCATTTTTTTGCAATTTTTCGCCGATTTTTTAGTTTTGGCGATTTCTTGATTTTGGTGTTTTTTTCGCTTTTTTATATTTTCAGTCTTACCGACTTATTTTAGTTCGGCGACTTTTTTTTCGTTTTGACACTTTTTTGTCGTTCTGGCGATTTTTTCAGTTTTTAGCGATTTTATCTAGTTTTGGTGCTTTTACTTTCGTTTTGGTGTTTTATTAAATTATTTTCTTTTTTCATGATATTATTGGTTTCAGCGGTTTTTTTAGTTTTAGTGCTTTTTTTCGCTTTGACGACTTTTTTCGTTTTTTGAGTTTTTTAAAGTTTTTTTGGCGATCTTTTTAATTTTGATGATTTTTTGCGTTTTAGCGATTTTTTTAATTCTGGTGCTTTTTTTCTTTAAGCGCTTTTTTCATTTTGGCGATTTTTCGCTTTGATATTATTTATTTTGGAATTTTTTAGTTTAAGCGTTTTTTAAAATGTCTAAATTACATAGTCTAAATTACATAGTCAAAATTACATTAACTGATAGAACACCCTTTAATTTTTGTTGTTTTAAATATCGGTGTTAATTGGAGTAATCTATTCTACAGACTACACCACTTAACATGAACTTTGAAAATTTAAAGTGTCTATATATAAGTGTCTGTATATTACATTAGAAATTCAAAATTTTTTGTTGCTCGCTTTAGCACAACCTTTAGTTTTAAGCTGGCGCATATTGCCAGCGTTTTACATATTCTGTAAAAATTTCAGGTCCGTAGCTCTAACGGCTCCCGAGAAAACAGCCTGTGACAGACAGACGGACAGCTTAGCGAAAACAATAGGGTGCCTTTACACTTTTAGTGTACAGAACCCTAAGAAACGCCAAAAACCAAAAAAAGTCGCCAAAACGAAAAAAGCACTACAACATAAAAAAATCGCTTAAACTAAAAATATCATCAAAAAACGAAAATATCGTAAATAATGGATAAAAACCAAAATGTAATAAAAACGCCAAAACAAAAAAAACTTCAAGACTAAAAAAATCGCATAAAACCAAAAAATTGCGAAAACGAAAATAAGTCTCAAAACAAAAAAAATCGCTATTAAAAAAATAAGCGAAAAAACTTTGAAACAAAAAAGCGCCAAAAGTAAACAAATCGGCAAAACAAACCAAAAAAAGTTTAAAATCGCCAAAACAACGAAAAAAACTTAAAAACTAAATAAACTTAAATTAAACAAAAAATCAAAGCGAAAAAATTTTCAAAATGAAAAAAGGCCGAAAACGAAAAGGGATATGTGTGTATTCATAGGGAACCTTCGTGTACGAGCCAAAGTCGTACTTTACTGAATTTTTATAACATGGAAGGCCGTCTGTCATAGTAATGAAACATGAATATTTGGCATTCACATATTACGTAACGCTATATTCTGCGGTTTATACCCTTCGTATCGCATTTTACATCATATTCGTTATAAATTATTGGATCCGTAATAAATCTTTAACAAATCTTTTCTCTCCAATATTAAAAAATTTTTAATTTGTAATATGAAAAAAAATTTCTAAAAGTATTATTTCAAATAATATAATTCTGCCAAAAAGCCAACTTTAATCCAAACAGCTCATGGAATAGATTACAAAGCGGACGCTATTTAGCGTTAAGGGCAATATACACAGTCAACATGCTTGACAAGCGTGGTAATAGTATGTGTGAAATTTCGTTAGTATTAGTGACACCGACGACGATTGATGGAAAATCTACTTGGTTTTGATTTTTCGTCAAGCACACGTACACGAATCTGACATCAAGCTGATTGATTGTGTATTATGCCCTTTAGATCAAATGAACCATCAGTTGGAAGAAGGGAATAAACGCCATTTTTCCAAAATTGAGTTAAAGACATTAGTGATGTTACGAATATCAATTCTTAATATTCGCGAATACGAATATCTAAAACATATACGCCGAATTCGAATACGAATATTCAATCTAAATTGTTAGCACCACTTAATATTTAAAATTTAATTGAAAAAAATCTACCCTTTGCGTCAATAACAATAAATTGAGAAAAACTCTCACAATACTATAGGTATTTAACATTATTATGATATTCCGATGACGGAATTTGAAATTATTAACTTAGCACCTAAATGCAACTTTTTTAAGTGTATAAAGTTTTTTAATCCGGCCTAAAATATTTAATGTTAATAATAAAACAATATAAACATATAAACATATGAAACATATAATATCGGACGAGTATAATATTAAAAATTCATCTCAATTAAAAAATCAATTAAAACAATTAAAGGTCGATGAAAATGAAAGTTTAATATCATTTGATGTAGTTTCTCTTTTCACAAATATTCCAATACACATAGCAATCAAAACAATAATGAGTAAATGGGAAAACATAAGGAATTTTACAAAAATCCCTAAGAACTTGTTCCTAAAAATTCTACGATTCTGTCTAAGCGATAATAATTATTTCATACATCATAAAACAATTTTCAACCAAATATTTGGCATGCCGATGGGCAATCCCCTCTCTCCTACTATAGCCGATATCGTTTTGGACGGCCTCCTTGACGAAGCATTTGCAGAATTTAAACATAAAAATATTCACATCAAATACATAACCAAATATGTAGACGACATTTTAGCAATTATAAACCATAAGGACAAGGATATAATACTTAGTGTATTGAATAAATACCACCCCAAAATTCAGTTCACAACAGAATTAGAAGAAAATATGTGCATCAATTACCTCGACACAGCCCTGTATAGGGAAAACGGCGAAATCATATTAGATTGGTACTCAAAGGAAACATCATCGGGCAGAATAATTAACTTTAATGCAACACAACCTGACTCTTCGGTTGTGTTGCATTAATTAATACTGCGAAGAATTTTATTTTCCGTGTTCTCAACATTAGTAATAAATTATTTCACGCAAAAAATATACAAAAAATTACAACAATACTTAACAATAACAGTTTTCCAACTAAATTGACAAATTCATTAATAAATGAAATCAGAAGAAAATTAGGAAACATTTCAAACCAAAACACAAATATCGAGGAATCAAAAAAAGCAAAAAAATTTTACAGTGTGTCGTTTATTCCTGGCTTGACAGGCAAAAATGAAATAAAAACAGCTGTTGAAACCAAACACACAAAATTTACATATAAGCCAAACAAAACACTGAGCAAAATTTTTTCTCAAGTTAAAGCGCCAACAGACAAACAACAACAATGCAACGTTGTTTATGAAGTGCAATGTAAAGGGAATAATGAAGAAAACTGCAACTTAATATACATTGGTACAACAAAAAGAAACTTAGAGACTAGGATGACAGAACATAAAAATGATATTACAAAACAAAAAACATCAACAGCTCTATCCACACACATCATCAACAACAATCATACGGTCGATTTTGAAAATGCAAGAATTTTGGACAGAGAAAATATAGAAAGAAAGAGATACACGAGCGAGAGCTTGCGAATACAGCAAAACATAGAAAGAACGATGAACATAAAAGAGGATACTAATAATATCAACCCTAGTTATATTGTTGCAATAAAATAAACAAACTGTGATTTTGTGCTTGAAATATTTCAACTTGTTTTTATATATGTACATACATATTTTTTATATTTTCATTTGTTTTAAATTTTCTATAATTAATGTAAAACCTTATATACAAATATTATTGTAAATTAAAAAAATTATGTAAAATTATAATTTATAATTGTAATAATGTGATGCTTTTTTAAAATTTAAATAGACGAAAACCCCTGAAGAAGTCAACAAATAATTGACGAAACGTTGGGTACAAAATGTAATAAATTGTTTTATTAACATTAAATATTTTAGGCCGGATTAGCTTAAAAAAACTTTATACACTTAATTTATATACTTGGCCAAATAATTTTCTACAATCAACAAGAAACTTTTTTAAATTTTTGGTGGAAAGTAAAGAAGGGAAAATACGAGCTTCTTTTACCTATACACACGCAATTTTTAGTGACACTAGCGGCGAGTGTTCTGAGCGAGCGCAATAGGCTTGATGGAGACAAGACTTCAAATTTTTTATTTTTGAAGTTCGACGTTCCTCTACTGGGCTTCGAATATTACTTTGGGTATTATTAATAAATTAATTTAACAGGACTTTGCTTGTTAAATACCATGTCGTTGTGAAATATATTTTGTTTCTTTTTTCTTTACTAAAAGCAGATTATTGTTGTGCGTAATAGAAAAATTTTTTTTAGTAAAAATTAAATTTTTTTTTAATTTTCAGTATATTTTATGTATTATTTTTTGGAACGTATTCACAAAATATTCGTGATATATTCGCTTGAATTTGGCGAATACGAATACGAATATCATGAAAGAGGCGAATATTTGGCGATTCTAATACGCATACGAATATTCGTAACATCACTAATACACATTTTTGTTTACTTGAAACATAGCTCTATGATGTATGTTAAAGACAAAAATCTAACACTTATATTTAATAGAATTTTCTCTTTTTCCAACTGATAATCAATAAAAAATGAATTCTGGCACAATTAAGTTCAAAAAAGTAAAATTTTAATAGCAAAAATGCTGGCTTTTCCGTGATATTTGTTACTTCAGAATTGATTGTTGATTTTAAAAATGCATGGCAAAATTATTTATAAACACCTGTAATTCATTGAATAAGAAAATACTGTTCAAGTCAAAAAGGTTATAACTATAATATGTTCTGATTTAAAGACACTTTTTTGCTTCAGAAAAAGTATGTAAGCTTAAAATTACCATTTATAAAGGCATACGCTTCCAAAGGGCCAATAAAAACGAAATAAATTAATGACATTCGAAAAATAAAACAATACATTCCCGACGAATTCAAAGAATATTATGGTAATATTATCTATTGAACTACTATAACAACCGAAACTGCTGAAAACGACGATGAATAAATGATATTAACTACTTCATTCATTATTTTTAAAAAATAAATATACCCTTGTTAAAAAATTGCCTTTTATTCTTATATTTTTTTGATCAGTTGGAAGAAGGGAATAAATCCAAGAAGTTTATTTGTGTATATATCAGTAAATATTAATATTTGGAAGTCTGGTCGTCTATTGCTATGCAATCATAATTAATAGTGTCTCCATTTTATCCAAATGTTATAAAAGGCTATGTGAAGAAAATAAAAAGTTATGAAGTTTTTTTCATTTATCTCTGTTCCATATTTTTGGATTTATTCCCTTCTTCCAACTGGTGGTTCAAATGGTGTGTTTGGCTACAAATAGGGTGTTCGTCCCCAATTTTTCATAGTACCAATCCTTTCATGTCTATTCAACTCTGGCTAAGTTGAAAGTTTTAAAAAAGTTAAGCTCCGTAAAATTATTTAAAAAAATAAATATATTTGTGTGTTTTATACATAATATTCACTTGAAGCCTTAAAAACTGTTTTAATTATTAAAAAAATATTAAATATAAAGTTTAACAAACATATTTGCTTAAAATCGGAATATAAGTTTGTTTCGTATGGCTGATTGTAATAGATGCAGATTATCTATTCGTGGTGAATCCGGAATAAGATGTATTGGAGTGTGCGGTAAAATTTATCATGCTTCAAGTAAATGTTCTGGCATTGACAAATATTCACAAAATATATTGGAAACAAATAATTTTATTCGCTTTATTTGTGATGACTGTGTGCAATATATACACAATGTTGATATGGTGTTAAAAAGCATACAGGACGAAGTGTTGCAAAATACAAACAAAATGGTTGATTACAAACATGAATTTAGTTCTGCTTTAAAACAAAATGAACATGAAATAAAACAACTTTTACAAGCAATTGAAAAGAGATATGAAGAAAGAATTAATAAAATAGACCGTGTTCATAATACATTTGAAAAAAATCTTGGTGAAATAAAAAATTTGTCAGCTTACATCAAAGATTTTGAAAACAAAAACAAAGAAGCGTACAAAAACTTTGAAGATAGAAGCACAGATATGTGTAACGAACTAAAAAAGGTCATAATAGAAACAAAAAGGGATAAAAGTAAGATGACATACGCTGAGAAATTAAATAATAAAGCAGTGGTTCCAGACTTAACTCCACCAAATTACACACTGCAACAACAAATTTCCCCAGTTGTTTCGCCACTCGTTAAGTCTAGTGACTATGATGATCTGGAACCTAATGCACGTTCTGATTTAATTGTTACACGTAATAGAAATAAGGCAGCGAATAATAACACAAGTAAACAACCTGTTCTTCCTGTCTCTTCTACTTCGCCACATTCGTCACATAATGCTGGTATAATAAATCAAATATCTACACGGAATAGTAAGTTTAGGCGTAATTTGAACAAAGGCCCTATGGCGCTAATTCTTCTGATGATTTGGATGTGATATATCAAAAAAAATGGATCCACATATCCTCGTTCAAGCCTACTGTCTGTTGATGAAATTTTGAATTATGTAGAAAAAACTGCAAAAATAAATAAATGTCACATGGCCTGCTTTAAGCTTGTTAAGAACGATGCTGATCTATCTACATTAAAAAGCGTCAATTTCAAGATTGGTATATCCGTCAGCTACTATAATGTTATCTTGAAGCCGGCCAGCTGGTATCACAGTCCGTCCCTTCGTAAATTTTCGAAAGCAGATAACAAACAGTCAGAAAACCTAGTTACTACAGGCAACTTATTTAAAGCTTATTTTCAAAATCTTTCGGGAATGAGATCAAAATCCAATACTGTCTACGATTTTTCCTCTCAATTTGAGTATGATGCTATTGTGTTGGTTGAAACTTGGCTGAACAAAGACTTTTCTGATTCTGAATTTTTTGATCTCAATCTCTTCAATGTCTACCGTAAAGATAGAGATGCGTCCACCACTGGCTTATCTTTGGGCGGCGGAGTTCTAATTGCTGTCAAAAAGTGTTTTAAGTCATCTATCTGCAATATTGATTATCTTAATGGTCTGCTTGATCAGTTGATTGTATCGATCTCTAATGTAAACAGTGCATTCCTGGTATGTGCTTCATATATACCGCCTAATAGCCCTGATCATATATATGATGCTCATATTTCTAGTA
Source organism: Panzeria rudis (assembly GCA_956483635.1). Taxonomy (NCBI): domain Eukaryota; kingdom Metazoa; phylum Arthropoda; class Insecta; order Diptera; family Tachinidae; genus Panzeria; species Panzeria rudis. The sequence goes on along the minus strand of CATQFL010000102.1, from coordinate 70,004 downwards.
TCTTATATTTTGGTGAGGATTCCACAGTAAATGATAATCTTTGTGTTTTGGGGGACTTTAATTTAAAAAATATTGCTTGGTCAAAATTTTCTCATCATAATTTTCTATCGCCTCGTAATGTTAATCATAGCTACGAAATGAACTTTATTGATAGTTTAATGTCTCTTAACCTGTGCCAAGTGAATACATTTCATAATCAATTAAATCGTTTGCTGGATCTTATCTTTATTCCAGAGTCTCTTAAATACCAAATTTATGTTCCTTTACTGTGGATATCCCCGCCAAATATTCATCATCAACCTCTAACTATTGAAATTTCTAATTTAACGTTTTTTAAAAGTTCTCAACTTTCGATTGTTAACGATTTGAACTTTAACTTATGTAATTTTGATGTGCTAAATTCTATATTTGATTCTATTAACTGGTTTGATATGTTTGCTGGGCTAACAACACATGAGTGTTATGAACTATTTTTACAGAAAGTGATTGATATTTGTCTTAGTAACATTCCAAAAAAGAATATCAAGCCGTATAAACTTCCGTGGTACACTAGTGGTTTAAAAAAGTTAAAAAATTTGCGCAATAAATTCCATAAAAAGTTTATTGATATGGGTGATTCCGAATCAGAAGCTAAATTTATACACTATCGTCGTGAATTCAATTTCTTAAATAAATTTCTGTATAAGCAGTTTATCTTGTCTAAAGAGCAGAAAATTAAAACTAACCCGAAAGCGTTTTGGTCTTTCGTTAAGTCCAATAAACAAACATCAGATATTCCATCAGTAGTTCGTTTAGATGGAATAATTTCAAAATCTTGTGATGATGCCGTTAATTTGTTCGCTTCCTTTTTTAAATCTAATTTTGAGCCGTTCATAGATAATATCTCCGCTCCGGCGGCATCTTCTAAACTAAGTCTGGGCTTCTTAGTCCTGTCCGAGGCTGATGTATCTGAAGCAATTCTTGAGGTAAAATATTCTTTCAAATCTGATTGTGATGGCTTATGCACTCATTTATTAAAGAAAACTTCAACATCCATCGGCCCTGCTCTTACCTTTATTTTCAATTTGTCGCTTCAGGAGTGCAAATTTATTAATAGGTGGAAGGGCGCAACAGTTTTTCCTATCTTTAAAGAAGGTAAGAGAGACGATGTAAGTTGATATAGGCTCATCTCTAAGTTATCATGTGTTTCAAAGATTTTTGAACACATCGTTCACAAAAAATTGTTTTTCCTAGCCAAGCCATGGATATCTCCCTATCAACATGGCTTTTATTCTGGTAGGTCTACCATAACAAATTTGACCCTCTTCAGCGAATATTGCTTAGATGCGTTGGAACATGGTTCTCAAGTGGAAGTAATTTATACTGATTTTTCAAAAGCTTTTGATAAGTTATCACACTCCATGCTTATATCCAAGTTAAGTGTGATGGGTTTCCATTCCAATTTCCTGTCATGGATTAGGTCTTATTTATCCAATAGGATTTGCTCTGTGAGTATTGAAGGTTATAGATCTAAACCTTATTTGCAAACGTCGGGTGTACCCCAGGGAAGTATACTTGGTCCATTGTTATTTAACTTGTTCATTAATGACATTGGTAGCTGTTTCTTGAAATCAAGGTATCTGCTATATGCCGATGATTTGAAATTGTTTATGAAATTGGAATCAACTAATGACGCGCATATTTTGCAAACTGAGATTAATAATCTAAGTGATTGGTGTCAGCTTAATAGTCTGACTCTAAACATTAGTAAATGTGTACATGTATCCTTTCACAGGTCTTTGACTCCCACTGTGGTTGTCTTTAACATTAATGGTATAAATTTGAAAACGTCAAATTCAAAGTTTAACTTAGGGGTTATATTTGATAGCTCTTTGTCTTTTGCATCTCATGTTGAATTCATACTACCCAAGGCTTATAAAATGCTTGGTTTTTTGAAAAGAATTGCTCTGAATTTGTTGACCCGTACACACTCAAGCATATCTATACTTCGTTTGTAAGATCTAAGCTAGAATATGCTTCCGTTATTTGGAGTCCTCACGTCTCTAATCTGATTTCTCGTGTTGAAAGAGTTCAACGCATTTTTATTAAATTTGCTTCACGAGCGCTCATAGGCTTACGTACTGTAGAATCGCGTAGAATAGTTCAATCGGCACTATTTGTATATGCTATTATTAATGGTTTTATTGATTGCCCAGATTTGCTTAATATGGTACCGTTTTACATACCTCCTAGGAATCTAAGGTTGTCTAAGCTATTTGATGTACCCTTTCATAGGACTAATTATGCACGTAATGGTACTTTAACACGTGCCTTTGTTCACCTCAACGAGATTAATTTCAATTTACAAAAAGTTTCTCATTCTTTTATCGAATTCGGCACTAAGAAATCTGAGTTTAAACTCTTACTTTTTAGTGTAATAAAATAACTGTCTTATGTGTTGTTTCCACACTGCAAACAAGTATTGCTTGTCGGAAATTTGTTTGAAAAGCACTTAGTTTTTTGAGCGGTTTCCATACAAATTTTTACTCAGGTCGCTTCTTTGCATTGTGGAAACAGCACATTAATATAGTAAAATAGCTGTGATTTATAAACTGTAAAGATAATTTTGTATATATTTACGTTTTACACATACTTCATTGTTAAATTAGATATTTATACAATATAACTATAGGTATTTTTGTTATCTTAGTCTGTAAGGAATTTTTATCCAAAGACTGAAATAAATAAATAAATAAATCAGTCAAGAAATGGCGGAGCTATGTGATAATTAATATATCGGGCTACCACACTGTCCGCCCGATATTTACTTCTATGGGTAAGGCTGCCAGTAATGGGGATTTGTCCCCAAACGTGGGGATTTTACAAGAAATTTAATTTTAATAGAATTGAAACTGACTCAACTTGTTTTATTATAATTTTTTCAAACTTTTCCCGAGTAAAATACTTTAAATGTCTGCCAACAATTGTTTAATTAATTTTCAAACTAGTTTTTAGGCTTATTTGCGGTTGAATAGCTCACTTCCGAAAAGTTGAGCGAAGGATGCAAGTAATTGCGTTGTAAAATTTTTTAACTCTTTATTTTAAATTAAATAAAATGCATCATCAATGAAATATTAAAAGATCAGAACACATTCCTTAAAAGCCAATGAAATAATGATTTCAAAAAAGAATTGTTTTCAATATATTAAAAAGCTAATGTGAGAAATAGTAAAGCGCTTGCAAGAAAATATGAAAGTATTGAAAATTTTTACATATAAGAAATAGTTTCCTTTCACTAATTGTGATAACTATTTTGCAAACAAATATCCAACAAATCTATATGAATTTTGGTCGAAGTTGTACAGTTTCTGAAGCATTACTCAATATGCTTATTATTCCAAAAAGTAATGTCTACATACATAGAAATAACATTTTCTATAATATGCAATATTAATTATTATAATGATTGTTACGGATATCTTAACTTAAATAACATTTCCCGTCAATCATTTGAGCCTAGCGATGAAATGCTAAATAAATATAATACAAAAACCATGTATGACATTTTAGATTCTTCATGCAGTAATGACAGTGAAATCTCTCAATTCTTGTATATAATAAATTCATGTAAAATATTAGTACAAAATAAAAGAAAACATTTTATGTTATTTTTAATAAATATCACGCGTGGGGATTTGTGGGGATATTTTCGAATTTATTTTGGGACAGTGACAAATATGACCTGGCAGTCCAAACAAAAAAGAATTTTAAAAATCGGTTTACAAATGACAGAGTTTGGCGCCTACAAACATAAAAATACAGATGAATTGATAACCTCCTTCTTTTTTGAGGTCGGTTAAAAATGCTCTAGCATTAACTCTTAACTACAGACGTCAAGTTATAGGAACGTTATAACAGACTACCTGTAATTTTTACCGGTTACACTCGATTTACACTCGGTTACACTAAATTTATAAAATTTTTGTATAATGATTGGAAAATTAACTTCATACGTACTTATTACATTTTATTAAGATATCTAAACCTGGATAAAGCTGTAAAACTCTTGAGTTTAATAAAACAAATCAGGTTTTATAAGAACAGTATAGCCAATGTCATTTTTAGGGTTCCGGACACCAAAAGTGTAAAGGAACCCCATAGTTTTCGCTACGCTGTCCGTCTGTGTACCACAGGCTGTTTTCTCGTTAACCGTAAGAGCTACGGACCTGAAATTTTCACAGAATATGTAAAACGTTGGCCGCTACAAAATATGCCAGTTAAAAACTAATGGGTGTTCTAAAGCGAGCAACGAAAAATGTTGAAATACCAATGTAATAGACAGACACTTACATATGTATATATAGACACTTTAAATTTCCAAAGTTCGTGTAGTCTGTAGAATAGACTACACCGATATTTAAAACAATAAAAATGAAAGGGTGTTCTATCAGTTAATGTAATTTTGACTATGTAATTTAGTCAATTTGTTGTATCTTGGAAACCGTAAGAGGTAAAATATTGAAATATTAAAAAACGCTCAAGCTAAAAAAATCCAAAATAAAAAATTTCAAAGCGAAAAATTACGAAAATGAAAAAAAACCGATTAAAGAAAAAAAGCACAAAAAATTAAAAAATATCGCTAAAACACAAAAAATCATCAAATCTGAAAAGATCGCCAATAAACTTAAAAAAAACAGAAAGCTAAAAAAGTAGTCAAAGCGAAAAAAAGCACTAAAACTATAAAAACGCTAAAACTAAATTTATATTCTCAAACACAAAAAAATCAACAATTAAAAAAAATCACCAAAACAAAAATAAAAGCGTCAAAACGAGAAAAAATCGCCAAAAACCGAAAAAATCGTCAGAACGAAAAAAAGTGTCAAAGCCAAAAAAAAGTCGCTAAAACCAAAAAACCACCAAAAACCGAAAAAAATCTAAAAAAAAACTGAAATCAGCGCCGAAAATAAAATAAATCGCTAAAACTAAAAATATCATCAAAAAGCAAAAAAAGAACGTTGAAATATGCCAAAACCAAAAAATCGCAAAAAAACAACGAAAAAATCACGAAAATTAAAAAAAGCGCCGAAACCAAAAAAATCACCAAAACAACAAAAAATAACTTTAAAAAACAGATTAAACAAAAGCACAACGAAAAACTGCCGAAATGAAAAAAGGGGCAAAAACAGGAAATGATATATATATATATATATATATATATATATATATATATATATATATATATATATATATATATATATATATATATATATATATATATATATATATATATATATATATATATATATATATATATATATATATATATATATATATATATATATATATATATATATATATATATATATATATATATATATATATATATATATATATATATATATATATATAGATATATATATATATATATATATATATATATATATATATATATATATATATATATATATATATATATATATATTAGGGATGTAACGATACGCCGTTTTGCCGATCCGATACCGATACCGATATTTAAAAATAAATATCGCCGATACCGATTCCGATACGAATATTGAAATTGAGTTCAAGTTTAGATTAATAAAACTCAAGAAGGGCAATTTTTTTATTATACAAAATTACAGTGTACGATATTATTAATATTTTAAATTAATATTAATCCAGTATAAAAAATTGGAAGTAATTTTTAAGAAACAACATTTTCATTGCTTCCAAAGAATCTATATTAAAAATATGCAGATAATTAGTAGAAAAGCAAGTACAAATTTGTAATTCCTTTATAATTAAAAAAAAACTCGCAAAGCTTTTTAAAAAATGGATTTTTTAAAGGACATTTATAAACTAATATTCTTCTAAATAACTTAATCTGTTATGTAATGAAAATCGATCGATTTCATAAAACTAATAATAGTGAAATATGTCTTAAGTAAATCGCACGACACAGTGAACTCGAATTTAGGATCAAATAAAATATTCTAAGCCACGAAAACAATAAAAACATCAACAAGTTATCTTTCAGGAAATTTTGTTTTTCGAAATCGACTCGATTTGAAATCGATCGATTTCCATCACATACCAGAATAGCTTAATTACACGCTGTTACAAAATGGCATGTTTTTTTTACTCGTGAAACACGACTTAGTGAGGCTTGAAGGTCTAGTTGAGTAGATCATTTTGCCATTTTAAAAATTGCAATACACTCTCAAAATCGGAAGTTATCGGTAAAAACGATTTTTTGGGACTTCACGGACAAAAACAATTTTCACTGCGTTGTGTTCAATTTTTAAACAGTTTTTTTAAATAGAGGATGACTTAAGCTTTCCGTGTTTATTTAAAAGATTTTTTTGACTTATATTTCATGTAAATATCGTAAAAAAATTTTTTATTTTATTCTGATTTTTTAAAATGTTGCGTATTTTTTTTTTTCAACAATTTGCTTGAAAACCTACCCATTCTTATATTTTCATATAAAGCGTATTTCATAGCAATTACAATAATTCTTGTGCATTTCTTGTTTGCTGGGAATAAGAGTTAAAAAAACAAAGAATTGAATTTGAATTCATGGCAAAATTAACAAAAAAATTAATTATTTTTTACAAAATAACAGCGCAAAATATTATTAATTTTTAAAATTGATATTAATAAGATTTAAAAAATAACGAAATGAATTTTAAAATTAACAAAAAATAATTTGCTAAACAAAAACTCTGAAGAAATATTTTAAAAGTATCGTCGTATCGACAGTAAAATATCGCCGATACCGATGTATCGGAAAATCTGAAGTATCGCCGATATATCGGTATCGGAATCGGTATCGGTTACATCCCTAATATATATATATATATATATATATATATATATATATATATATATATATATATATATATATATATATATATATATATATATATATATATATATATATATATATATATATATATATATATATATATATATATATATATATATATATATATATATATATATATACGGAGCCCTTCGTGTGCGAGCCAAAGCCGCACTTTACTTAATTTATTTAATAACTTTTTTTTATGCTACGAAAAAACGATTATGAGAATCATTCAAACAAAACATATATTCATATCATTATATGAACTTAAAATATAATATTCGCACAAAAACATAAATGTGTAAATAAGGCCAAGTAAGGAACCAAAGTAAGAACCAAGTTCTTGATAGGTACAATACCATCTCATTTCTAGACAACCTGTAAGCTTTGCAACATTTTTCCCATTATTCTTTCCCATATTATAAAGCCATAAAAAAATATTGCCAAGCTAACATGTTGTCAAGAAATAAGATGGTATTGTACCTATTAAGAAATTGGTCCTTATTTTGATCTCAGTACTAAGTACGGCCGAAATTTTTGGATAGGAACTTGGCCTTATCCTCACATTTACCTTTTTGTGCGGATCTCAGTACTTTTTTGTAAGCTTTTATTTGGTACAATAAGTGCCCCATACAAATAACGGACACCCTAGCCCTCCTCTCCGTCCTATATGGGAAATTTCCATTTTCACATTTTTAGTACTTTCCCATCAAGACCTACCTGTGTGTCAAATTTCAGCTTTCTAGCTATACTGGAAGTGCACCATGCAAAAAAGAGCCACTATAGCACATACAAAGAAGGGCACCCTACTTAGGGCCCCACTTTTTTTGCAAATTAAAGTACATTGGTTATTAAAGGTTAAGAAAAAAAGTACACGGTATAAAAATAAGTACAATTTATTTCTCTTTATTGTTGTATTTAAAAACGTATTTTTTATTGCTTTTGGCAAGTTTTATCAAATAATTATTATTTCTAAACAAAACAGCACCTTTAGAGTCTATATTTATATTAAAGTAAATAATTAATTAATTTTTTTATTAGATTCAGAGACGCCTTGCTTCTTTCGTCTCGCCAAGTTTTTATCGTATCTATTTTCTTCGTTCCAAATGCTATATTTTTTATTTGTAGATATAGGCACACGGAGTGCGCCATGCCAAGTTCCGGTCACACAGTGTGTATTATTACACGAAACCATTCGTGCTGTTTACACCCCCTCTCCCTTTTATATTAGCACCTCTTAATCATAAAATAATGAAACTTGAAACATAAAGTCTCCCTATAGAGGTAACCTCATAGTTCTACCATAAAAGCTTCCCGAGACATGAAGGTGTAAAAAGTGAATATTCACTGACTGACTCATCAATATTATTGAGCAAGGAAGCTGAAATTCGGTATACAGGTAGGTCTTGGTGAGCAACTAACTACAAAAATCTGAAAACGCGCCCTTTTCACCTGGGGGGAGTAGGGTTAGGCTTGCCACCCATACTTTATAATAAAGTATTGTACGTTATTTCGGGTAATTGTACATTATACTTTATGAGAACAATAAAGTACGTGAAAATACTTTATTTCGCATGATTTGATTTATCTAGAATTCAAAATAGATTCAGGTTATATTAGTCAGTCAGTTTATATAGATCACTTTAATCGAACCAGCTTTTGACTCTGGGAAGTATACATCGAAAAATAAAAAAATTGCCGTTATCTGGAAATGAATGGAATGAAAACTGCATTATAAACTTTATACATTTTGCTTGTAAAGCAGTGTAATATAAAGCAGTGAAATGTTGTTGGCTTGCCTGAACTTAAGACCTCAGGGTTTGTAGTCAAACGCCATTCAGCCAAAAAAATAAACTACTGTCTTTACAGGGACTGACTAGCGAAATTAACACGAATTTTTTATTATTTTTTTATAAAGCCTTAAAGTACCTGAATAAATAGTTTGATTTTAAAAACACGAACTTGTTATTTACAATTAGCAATATACATAAATTTAAAAAGCAGTGTTGAATTGGATAATGGGTAGTATGAATAAAGAAAAGGATTTGCGTTTAACTTAAAAATGTTGTTTTAAAACTCAAAAATTCTTTGTTTTATATTCAATAATTTCCAGAATTTTGTATTTTAAAACAAATTTTTAAGTAAAAAGCAAATACTTGTTTTATTCATACTACCCAATATTGTTAACATAATCGAAAATTTAAATCTGAAAAAACTTAAAATGAATATGGATGATCTCTATGGAGCAATTGCGTTATTAAACACACTTTATGATCAGATATACAGTTCTGAAGTTTTTGCGGAACTATCTACTGCAAGTAAATAGCAGCAATAAGAGTGATGATAAAATAATCAAATTTGTATAAAGTAATTTCATTTGTAATTTCTATTCCTGCCCATAGCTGCCAGAAATGCCGATTTTTTACGATATGGAAAAAAAACGATATGACATACTGTGTTGACATATCGTAAGTTTTTAAGATATGACAACACTGAGAAAGCAATACACAGTGTATGACTTTCTCAGTGTTGTCATATCGCAAAACACTTATGATATGAGAACACAGTATATCATATCGTTTCTTGTCATATCGTAAAAAATCGGCATTTCTTGCAGCTATACACGTCAGCATTCACAGATATTTTTATTCTGTAATGAAGAGCAAATGGCGAGACGAAAGAAGCAAGGCGTCTCTGAATCTAATAAAAAAATTAATTAATTATTTACTTTAATATAAATATAGACTCTAAAGGTGCTGTTTTGTTTAGAAAATAATAATTATTTGATAAAAACTTGCCAAAAGCAATAAAAAATACGTTTTTAAATACAACAATAAAGAGAAATAAATTGTACTTATTTTTATACCGTGTACTTTTTTTCTTAACCTTTAATAACCAATGTACTTTAATTTGCAAAAAAAGTGGGGCCCTAAGTAGGGTGCCCTTCTTTGTATGTGCTATAGTGGCTCTTTTTTGCATGGTGCACTTCCAGTATAGCTAGAAAGCTGAAATTTGACACACAGGTAGGTCTTGATGGGAAAGTACTAAAAATGTGAAAAATGGAAATTTCCCATATAGGACGGAGAGGAGGGCTAGGGTGTCCGTTATTTGTATGGGGCACTTATTGTACCAAATATATATATATATATATATATATATATATATATATATATATATATATATATATATATATATATATATATATATATATATATATATATATATATATGTATGTGTATTCGTACGGAGCCCTTCGTGTGCGAGCCAAAGCCGCACTTTACTTAATTTATTTAATAACTTTTTTTTATGCTAAAAAACGATTATGAGAATCATTCAAACAAAACATATATTCATATCATTATATGAACTTAAAATATAATATTCGCACAAAAAACATAAATGTGTAAATAAGGCCAAGTAAGGAACCAAAGTAAGAACCAAGTTCTTGATAGGTACAATACCATCTCATTTCTAGACAACCTGTAAGCTTTGCAAACATTTTTCCCATTATTCTTTTCCCATATTATAAAGCCATAAAAAAAATATTGCCAAGCTAACATGTTGTCAAGAAATAAGATGGTATTGTACCTATTAAGAAATTGGTCCTTATTTTGATCTCAGTACTAAGTACGGCCGAAATTTTTGGATAGGAACTTGGCCTTATCCTCACATTTACCTTTTTGTGCGGATCTCAGTACTTTTTTGTAAGCTTTTATTTGGTACAATAAGTGCCCCATACAAATAACGGACACCCTAGCCCTCCTCTCCGTCCTATATGGGAAATTTCCATTTTCACATTTTTAGTACTTTCCCATCAAGACCTACCTGTGTGTCAAATTTCAGCTTTCTAGCTATACTGGAAGTGCACCATGCAAAAAAGAGCCACTATAGCACATACAAAGAAGGGCACCCTACTTAGGGCCCCACTTTTTTTGCAAATTAAAGTACATTGGTTATTAAAGGTTAAGAAAAAAAGTACACGGTATAAAAATAAGTACAATTTTATTTCTCTTTATTGTTGTATTTAAAAACGTATTTTTTATTGCTTTTGGCAAGTTTTATCAAATAATTATTATTTCTAAACAAAACAGCACCTTTAGAGTCTATATTTATATTAAAGTAAATAATTAATTAATTTTTTTATTAGATTCAGAGACGCCTTGCTTCTTTCGTCTCGCCATTTGCTCTTCATTACAGAATAAAAATATCTGTGAATGCTGACGTGTATAGCTGCAAGAAATGCCGATTTTTTACGATATGACAAGAAACGATATGATATACTGTGTTCTCATATCATAAGTGTTTTGCGATATGACAACACTGAGAAAGTCATACACTGTGTATTGCTTTCTCAGTGTTGTCATATCTTAAAAACTTACGATATGTCAACACAGTATGTCATATCGTTTTTTTTCCATATCGTAAAAAATCGGCATTTCTGGCAGCTATGGGCAGGAATAGAAATTACAAATGAAATTACTTTATACAAATTTGATTATTTATCATCACTCTTATTGCTGCTATTTACTTGCAGTAGATAGTTCCGCAAAAACTTCAGAACTGTATATCTGATCATAAAGTGTGTTTAATAACGCAATTGCTCCATAGAGATCATCCATATTCATTTTAAGTTTTTTCAGATTTAAATTTTCGATTATGTTAACAATATTGGGTAGTATGAATAAAACAAGTATTTGCTTTTTACTTAAAAATTTGTTTTAAAATACAAAATTCTGGAAATTATTGAATATAAAACAAAGAATTTTTGAGTTTTAAAACAACATTTTTAAGTTAAACGCAAATCCTTTTCTTTATTCATACTACCCATTATCCAATTCAACACTGCTTTTTAAATTTATGTATATTGCTAATTGTAAATAACAAGTTCGTGTTTTTAAAATCAAACTATTTATTCAGGTACTTTAAGGCTTTATAAAAAAATAATAAAAAAATTCGTGTTAATTTCGCTAGTCAGTCCCTGTAAAGACAGTAGTTTATTTTTTTGGCTGAATGGCGTTTGACTACAAACCCTGAGGTCTTAAGTTCAGGCAAGCCAACAACATTACACTGCTTTATATTACACTGCTTTACAAGCAAAATGTATAAAGTTTATAATGCAGTTTTCATTCCATTCATTTCCAGATAACGGCAATTTTTTTATTTTTCGATGTATACTTCCCAGAGTCAAAAGCTGGTTCGATTAAAGTGATCTATATAAACTGACTGACTAATATAACCTGAATCTATTTTGAATTCTAGATAAATCAAATCATGCGAAATAAAGTATTTTCACGTACTTTATTGTTCTCATAAAGTATAATGTACAATTACCCGAAATAACGTACAATACTTTATTATAAAGTATGGGTGGCAAGCCTAACCCTACTCCCCCCAGGTGAAAAGGGCGCGTTTTCAGATTTTTGTAGTTAGTTGCTCACCAAGACCTACCTGTATACCGAATTTCAGCTTCCTTGCTCAATAATATTGATGAGTCAGTCAGTGAATATTCACTTTTTACACCTTCATGTCTCGGGAAGCTTTTATGGTAGAACTATGAGGTTACCTCTATAGGGAGACTTTATGTTTCAAGTTTCATTATTTTATGATTAAGAGGTGCTAATATAAAAGGGAGAGGGGGTGTAAACAGCACGAATGGTTTCGTGTAATAATACACACTGTGTGACCGGAACTTGGCATGGCGCACTCCGTGTGCCTATATCTACAAATAAAAAATATAGCATTTGGAACGAAGAAAATAGATACGATAAAAACTTGGAAGAGGCAAATTAATGAAAAAATCAAGCCACACACTTCTTTTAAATTAAATTTAAAAATTTTGAATTTTAAGCCCCTTTAAAGTGCCTGGACTACTTCTTCCATCTATTTTTAAGGTTCCGTACACCAAAAGTGTAAAGGACCCTATTGCTTTCGCTACGCAGTCCATCTGTCTGTCTATCACAGGCTGTTTTCGCGGGAATCGTAAGAGCTACGGACTTGAAATTTTCACAGAATATGTAAAACGTTGACCGCAACAACAAATATATGCCAGCTAAAAATGAAAGGGAGTTCTAAAGAGAGCAACGAAAAATTTTTAAATACTAATGTAATATACAGACACTTATATATAGACACTTTAAACTTTCAAAGTTAGTGTTAATTGGTGTAGTCTGTGGAACAGACTACACAAATTAACACCGATATTTAAAACAATAAAAATTAAAGGGTGTTCTATCAGTTAATATAATTAAGACTATGTAATTTAGACAATTTGATGTATCTTGGAAACCGTAAGAGGTAAAAGCTTAAAATTTTACAAAACGCTAAAAGTAAAAAAATTCCAAAATTAATAAAATGTCAAAACGAAAAATCGCCAAAATGAAAAAACCGCTTAAAGAAAAAAAGCACCGAAATTAAAAAATCGCTAAAACGCAAAAAATCACCAAAAAACTAAAAAAACATAATAAAACGAAAAAAGTCGTCAAAGCGAAAAAAAACACTTAAACCTAAAAATCACTAAAACTAAAAATATCGTCAAAAAACGAAAAAAATGCAAAAATGGAAAAATCACCAAAACGAAAAGAAAACAACAAAACAAAAAAAAGCGCCAAAACTAGAAAAAAACCGCTGAAACCGAAAAAATTACCAAAAATCTAAACAAGCGCCACAACTGACAAAAAGCGTCAAAACTAAATATATCGTCAAAAAGCGAAAGAACGTTAAAACAAAAAATACGCTACAACGAAAAAATCACCAAAATTAAAAAAATCTTCAAAAAAAAAAAATTTAAAACGAAAAATCGGAAAAAACACCAAAATGAAAAAACCCTAAAATCAAAAAACAAATCCCTAAATCAACAAAAAAAATTAAAAAATAAAAAACCCAAAATTAAACGAGAAAGCAAAATAAAAAATTGCCAAAATGAAATAAAAATAAAAACGAAAAGGGATATACATATGTGTATTCGTACGGATCCCTTCGTGTGCGAGCTAAGGTCGCACTTTACTTGGTTTTTTTAACTATGAGCTAACACATGTATGTGTACTATGCTCGTATGGACTAGTAGCAACTTTAAATGCTTATAGCTCCAAAAATTCTGAACCGATTTTAACAAAGTATGAATTGTACACCTTTCTGAAAAAATATGTTTAAAATGGTATAAGTTTGATCAAAATCGGTTCAGTATTACGGTCGAAAAAAGATTTTTAAAAAACGTGTTTGTCTATTAGTTATATAGACTAGTATGGTCTACGAACAACACAATCGTCCGTATTGTAGATATACTAAATGATATCATTAAGGTTCACAAAAAAATTATACAACGTCATAAAAATCTTTTTAAAAAACAGCCACACAATTGGGGGATTCACAAGGTAGTCATAAAGTCATATGTTTTAAAATAATAACACGAAAATATATGACTGTTGTGAGCTACCCCTCATAAGTTAGTGTGCTATTTCAAATTTGTATCAGCTGATAAAGAAAAGTAATTATAAATACTTGAAATCAGAATGCTAAGAACAAGTGACAAAATTTATATAATAGGCAGTTTGTTTTTAAATTATTCAACTTGTTAATAAAGTAAATAATACCCAGCTAGACATCTTTTAAACTTTTACAGCCATATTCATAAATATTTAAAACAGGACAATACACTACTTTTAAGCAAAATTTCATAAAATTGCATTCAAAAATGTACATATGTATATTACATGAAAATTTTAAAATAGGTTTAAAGATGGTATGCACCTACTATAAACCTTCAATAAATTCATATCATCGATACATCAAGTTCAACTTCAAATATCTTTGCAAATTTAGCACACAGAAATACATAATATGCTTTAAATTAAAGCTTGAAGTCTTGGCTATAAGCGTTTACTTGTGTTTTTTTTAAATTTGATAGAATATGTCACTTAATTATTTTAGTTAAACAAAATTCGCAACAAAATTAGCAAAAAAACACCATCAAAACACATAAAAGCAAAAAGAAATGTTAGTGATGTAGAAACAATCAACACAAATGAAAATAGGTTCGTTATTCGAGTACCTTTTTCATACATAATTAAAAGATTCGTATGAACTCTTTTGTAATCATTTCTCTTTTTTGCTTTTACTTCATACAAAACTTGTGTTAAATAAGTTGAGAAATATATTATAAAGAGAGTTCAAAAAATCTTAACTTACACGAAAACAATAAAAAGCTATTCGTTTATTTCAATATCCGGATGAAATCATACTCCCTATTGTGAAAGGCGACGTCGACGTCACATCAACACGACAGTAAATAATTGTCACTTGTGTACTCATTGTCGATAACAATTGACTGCTATTGACAGTCTGTTAATATTTTCTGAAGCTTATGAAATTAGTCCAGCATGTTAATATTAATCAATTGTTGTCGACAAAGAGTAGACAAGTGACAATTTGTTGATGTCGTGTTGATGTGACGTCGACGTCGCCTTTCACAATTGGGGGGCATATTCTTTTTATTGCAACACTAGCTACAAAACATGGTGGTGTTGCCAGTCGAGATATCTAAATTTCCTTAAAACACACAATGTCTATTGTAGTGTTTATGAATGCAATTTTATATTAAACAGTTTTTAGCGTGAAACTGTTCAATAACAATTGTGAGTCTTAAACCTAAAATAAGAATTTTTTGTAAATTTGGCAGTTATTATTTTAGGACTTTTTTGTTTGAAGCACAACAACAATGTTTTTAAACTATCTTAAAATATTAGCACTTTATGACATGATAAGACACCTTGTGAATACCATGTGTATAATTAAACGAGAAAGTTTAATGCATCCATGTGTATAATTAAGTAAGGCCCTTTCACATTGTAATACAAGCTTTGAGATTTTCCAGCTTTTTTCATGCTTGTCCAGTTTCAAGCTAAAATTAAATTTGTCCAGCTAAATAGAAATTTTCGAAAAAATATCCATATTATTTAAATTAATAAATTTATAATTATATTAATACACAACAATAACCTTTCGTTTTCATTTTTTCTTTGAACTGGAAAAGCTTAAATTTAATTAAATTGTGTATTATTTTAAGTAAAGAATGAATTGAAAAACTTTTATTTTCATTGTATGTTAGTATTGATAGCAATTATGGAAGTATCCGATATCGCAATATCGGCGATACTGATATTTCTGATACAACGATACTTTTGTACGATTTTTTATGAGTACACATCAACGATAGTCAGTTTTTGAAGCTGCTTAACTATTTTCAAGACTTATTTTTGCTCAACAACAGCCGAGAGGTGTTTGTCATAACAACGGGTTGCAGTACAATTATGTGTACCTCGCATGAAATGCAAAGTAAAGTTTACAACTGAAAAATGGGTAATAATGATAAGGTGGTTAAAATTTAATGTTACTTCGAAACGGCTGTAAAGTCAATTAGCAAAGGCACTTGATTCCTTTAGTTAACACCCTTTGAAATATATTACAAAACATCATAAATCTATGCATAGAAAAGAATAGATCGAAATCGCAAAAATTTGTGACTGACTTGGTATTGGTTCTTAAAAGAAATATAATTTGCAATTTATGCATAAAAAGTTAAGGAATTTTTAGTTTGCGTAGAAAACATAACGACTAAAGAAATTGTTATACATATTCTGCAATATCGACAAAACTTTTTTGATATAATTCATTTAATATTTTACTCCACTGAAAACCTTTTTTATATACATACTCGAACCTACCAAAAAAAAAAAAAAGATTTCGCCAAACATCCTACCAAACGAAAATATTCATACCAAATTTGGTAGGAACCTACCAACAGTGGCAACTCTGCATTTGATCATTTTATGTACATACATACTAGAGGGATGCAACGAATACTCGAACACGTGAAGTACACATGAAATAACAAAGCATGAACATGACTAAAAAAATCCGTACACATTTTTATGCACAACAAAGCTGTAGAATAAATCTATCACGATACATATTGAATAAACAGTAACATGTTTTATTAATGTAACAGATTTTGGCAGTTTATCCGTTACCTCACGGTGCGATTCGACTATTAGTGCGCTTAAAATTCAGTTCAACTTAAAACTTATTTCTAATAATTTTCTTTCGAGATCGTGAACAAGCAGTTAGCTTACATCGCAAGTAAACCACTAATAAGAAATTGTAAACAAAAATACATAGATATTTCTTATATTCTTTCTTGCATTCCTATTTCACACTTTATTTTTAAATTAAGAAAAGAGGGAAAAAAGTAAGTGTCATAAGGGCTTAAAACTGCAGAAGTAAAAATACAACTACTCGTACATAAGGATTTTTTAGTTAAAATATCTGTAAACAGTAGAAATAAAGTTAGTTTCAATGTAATTGTGGGACTTTTGTATCAATTCAGTTGAATTTTTTCATTGCATGACCTTGTTGGGTTTTTTGTTTATATTTGACTCACATAATATTTCGAGTGTACCCCTTATGATTTAACCTTAAGGTGGAAAATTTTCTGCCATCCAATTCAAGCGTTTTAAACTCTTTTAGCGAACACTGCTGCAGTCAAATTAAAGAAAAATATCTAATATTACTGTATTTAATATTTTTAACTCATTAAAAATTAACAATTTCTTTATAATTCATTAAAATTATAAAAAGTTAATTTTTTCATGAATTTTCAAAACATTTATTTTATAAACAAAAGATCTAAACGGCTATTTGGCTAATTCCTGCTAGTAAAAATTTTACTAGCAAAAACTTGCAACAAATTTTTTTTGTTCTCAACTTTTTATGCTCTTTTTCACTCTCTCGTTGCTAGTTTTTCAAGTACGTGAACACTTTCCAGTAACAACTAGTAACAACTTTCAGATATTGAACAGACCTAATAAATTGAAAACACATAAAAAATAGCTTCTTGCAAAATCACAGAAAAAGTAAAGAAGCATATATTTTTAGACTACATATTTCTTGTGGATATACATATGTACATGCACACATACATACCCATGTATGCATGATATAAAAAACAAGGTAGTTTCGCTTAAAATTGTTTGACAAGAATGGAGATTTTTGAAGTCTAGTTTATATGAAAACATTTAAAATAGCCTTGCCACACATGGCAAAAGGGAAAATATTCCTAGAAATTTTATGCAAGTATGTGTAGTATTAATTTTGTGATTATGTACTCGAATTTTGTGCTGATTTCAAATAGAGTCGATGAAAATCTCTTAATCGTATATTTCAGAATTACAAAAATATACAAAAAAATAACTAAAAATGGAAACAATGCCTAAAATTGATTAATATTCTATTGCAAATATGCTGAAATTCGTGACGTTTTACATACGGAAACAAGCTTCAAAGTTGATTAAAATTGATAAAACTGTCAAGAATAACTCAACAAAATATTCGTTAATAATTGCTGATAGTTTCACTATTATCACAAAATACACAGAAGTGACACGAACCGAAATATATTTCTGATCACTTACACAGTGCCTTTAAATTTAATTTTTTTTTTGCAGCGCCTTTCTACCCGAATTAATTTTGTAATGAATAAAAGTAATTAAACATGCATATATTTCCACAATTCACATTGAAAATAGTATTCATTAATTAATTACAGTACATTTTCATTCATCTTTTACATTTTATCTTTATTACTGCAAAATCTCACAAATAATAAATCATGTGCGTGTATGTGTAAGAACACGCTGTATAAAAAACCCTACCACCACAAAGTACTTGCAAAAAAAAGCTCATTAATAAAACAAATCTACGACACTTTTATAAACACACAATTCTTTTTTCACAATATCTTTTTAATAATAAGGCATAATTCTTTAATTTTATTAGAATTTAAACATTTTTAGCGTGTTATTCAGTGAGTAAAATTTTTAAATTTTTTTCTTTTTCGTTTTGTTTATTTTCTTCTGTTCGTTGCCATTTTTGTCTCTTTTTAACAGAGCCTTAAAATCAATTGAAAAACCTGATTGTGGCGTTTTTTACCTGTCACTATAGTGATTTCTATATATTTTGTGCTATTATTGCATATTAAACAAATATTGCGGATATAAAGAAAACGGAAAATTCCAAAAATTTACAAAAACTTTAAAAAGTGCATAGACTTGTAATAATCATGCCTATAACGAAAATGTCGAAAATTCGGAAAAACTCGCAATATTGGCAACAAGCCCGAAAATTGATTAAAACTCGCTAAAAATGTACCGAAAGTCAATATCTCGGGAAAAATCGTGAAAATTATTACTATTCGCTAAAGCTTGTTAAATTTTTAAAGACTGCAAAATGTAATGAAAACGTAAGAAAGAGAACTCTGGACAAATTACGCTTGTCGTGAAAAAAGCGAAAGTTTGCAAAAATTTTAAAAAACCATAATTTTGATTAAATATCGCTAAAACCGTAAAGAACACAAAACATTCTGTAAAAATCGGGAAAATGGCGAAAATTCGCCAAAAATGCTAACAGCGGCATAATACCAAATTCGAATAATGCTTAAAACTCGCAAAAACTGCAAAGAAGATTAACATTTTCAAAAAGTCGCTTTTATCGCGAACATTGCGAAAATTCGCAACAAATTGGGAAATCGGAAACTAGCCTAAATATATATTAGAACGCCAAAACTGTTAAAAATAAAAGAAATATACAAAAAAAAATCCGAAAGAACGCGAAAAAATTGCAATTTCGCGAAAAATTGCTAAATGTGTTGAAAAAATTACTTCAACTGTAAAGAACAACATAATCTCGTAAAATCAGAAATTCCTCAGACATTTTTAACATAGCGGATATTGCAATTGGATCTTCTATAGACTCCAAAAAACGCACAACTCTGAAGACAATTCTTATTTTCTTTTGAAAATTATTAACGTTTAATTTTTTTAATATTAAAAAAATCGGATTGTGTTAAGCAAGAATTCAAGCACGATTTTTAGTTTAAACGTCAGATCTCCTTTCTTGTCAAATGATAATATGTCAGAAAATAAGAGAAAGTAGAACTACCTTATATACTTATACCATGTATGTATGTAAATGTCGGAATGCCATACGTGATCAACGTGATCATTCTTCTTCATTTTGACGATTTCTTGTTCATGACCCCTTATACTTTGACGAGTTATTGACATCACTGCTTTTATCTCAATATTTTATGTAAGACGGTAAACCCTGCAGGAAAATTTATTTCATAAAAAGAAAGAAGTAAAATGACGTAAATACTGGAGAGAGTACGACTCAAATATACCAATCCCATTTTTTTAAACAATTATTACAAGATAAGATATTCGGCCCTGTTCTGTAAACCGAATCAGAGTAAATTTCTCGTTTTCCAAAAATAAATAATAATTTATTTTAAATCGTATATAGTAAATTAATTTCAGATATCATATTTTTAGCTGTAAAATATATGAAACTGGAAAAAATCTGAAAAAATTAGCTATTAGTGGATTTAATTTCTCTAAATCGAGCGTTTTCAAATCGACTCGATTTACAGAACAGGCAGCATTTTACAGAACAGGCACTATTGTTTATTTTATAAAACAGTTGATAACGAGTTTTTCTGTATTATTTTCTGTTTCGTTTTGTACGTACATCAGTGATGGAAAATACAGATTTTGAAATGGTACTGAACCTTAACTTAATAAGTACTTTTTTCACCTTAATGGTACTTTTTCAAGAATTTAAAATGTAATATTTCAGGTATTCTTAATTATCATACAAAGGAACCATTTTTGACATATTAATATATTTTTTTACTATTTCCGTTGTTTTTTCTAGATGTATGTAATCGGAGCTCTTGAAGATATTCGGATTAATGTTCACTGTAAATATGGAACTTCCGGTGTATTGTTGGTTATTAAATTTTGAAAATGTAGGTATCTTGAACGAGCAACAACTATTCATATCTTAAGGCAGAAAATATGAAATAAAGTTCAGCCAGTGGCTAGACAAAAATTTAGTTTCAAGCACAGAAAAAGCTAAAATACGATTTCAATTGCAAAAACCGGTTTTCCCATACAAAATTCGTACAGTAAACCAACATTAACTTCAATAAATTTTTATGAATATAGGGGTAAAACTGGAGATTCATTTAGCTTTTGAAGCTCAATCTACGATGAAAATATATCTTATTTCACTCGATATGAAAATAATGACAATTTTATCTGGGTATAATATCAAAGTGCAACTTATATAGTCTACTACATGTAACAATAAATTTTATACCAGTTATAAATAGTTCTCTAATAACTTCTGTTTGAACAGATTTTATTTCTTCAAATAAAGATATCAAGAGTTTTCGAACAAGTTTTTGAATATAATGGGTTAAATATTAATAAACCTGAAAAAAATTTTATTTTTTTAACGTTACAGATTGGAAAAAATACTTTTTATGTCGTGCGGGTTATGTTTTGAGAATGAAAAAGTACTAAAAATAGTACAATAGCACTGAATTTTCCATCACTGACGTACATAACTATTTCTTAACACATGCCAATATATTAATAGGTTCACATTTTTGTTTGTTCACAATCAAAGGAACAGCGATGGTTGCGACTGCATACTTATATGTACTTTATAAACATCTATTCAATTCTGTTCTTTTCGTTTTGCTGAGTGAGAGAGCGAGTATGTAAGTACTGTATGAAAAAGTACTAAAAATAATACAATAGCACTGAATTTTCCATCACTGACGTACATAACTATTTCTTAACACATGCCAATATATTAATACGTTCACATTTTTGTTTTTTCACAATCAAAGGAACAGCGATGGTTGCGACTGCATACTTATATGTACTTTATAAACATCTATTCAATTCTGTTCTTTTCGTTCTGCTGAGTGAGAGAGCGAGTATGCACTGTATTCGAAAAACTATAGAACTTCACGAATAACAAAAATCGTATTCGTTGCAGACCACTAAACATACACACATATGTACTAGTGATGTTACGAATATTCGTATTCGAATCGCCGAATATTCGCCTCTTTCATGATATTCGTGTCCGTATTCGTATTCACCAAATTCAAACTAATATTTTGTGAATACTTACCAAAAAATAATACATAAAAAATACTGAAAATTAAACAAAAATATTATTTTTAACAAAAATATTTGTCTATAACGCAAAACAATAATCTTCTTTTAGTAAAGGAAAAAGAAACAAAATATATTTCACAACGACATGGTATTTAAAAAGTAAAGTCCTGTTATTAATCATGTTAAAGTAATACTCAAAGCTCAGTAGAGGAATGTTGAACCTCAAAAATAAAAGATTTGAAGTCTTTTCTCCATCAACCCTATTGCGCGGTGTGTAAATAAGCTCCGCACCACTAAACATTCGCTCGCTCGGAACACTCGCCGCTGGTCTCACTAAATATTGCCTGGGTATAATTAAGAGAAGCTCGTATTTTCCCTTATTTACTTTCCACAAAAAATTTAAAAAAGTGGCATTCAGGTGCTAAGTTAATAATTTCAAATTCCGTCATCGGAATATCATAATAATATTAAATACCTATGGTATTGTGACAGTTTTTTCTTAATTTATTGTTATTGACGCAAAGGGTAGATTTCTTTTTCAACTTAATTTGAAATATTAAGTGGTACAGTATTTTTCGGGTAATTGCACATCAAAATTTGCACAACTTTTTGTTCAATTACCCGGGGAACCAATTAGCCGATACCCGCTTAATTGAACAATTCGTTCAATTACAAGAATCCCGTTTAATTGAACAGTTTGTTCAATTACAGAAATCACGCATAATTGGAACTACTAATGAATTAAAAGAAATCGCATATGTGCACTTTAAGTTTTTCAAAATAATTTTTTTTTACCTTAAACGAAAAAAATGCAAGTAACAGAAAAAATGTACATATATATTGTTGAGAATAATAATATTTGTTATTAATAATTCATTCTGATACTTGTTATTAATATACTTGTTTAAATTACAATTGAAATATTTTATGCTTTGAAAATATTGTATTTATTGAAAATAAAATTTTCATCAGTCTTTTACAAAAATTCAAACAAACAACAAGAAATATTTTCTCTGCTAACAGGTTATGGGCCCAGATACATAACTTCATAAGAATCATCATCGTTATTTCGTTAATATTTGTTTGTTGTTGAGAAAGATATTGAATTAGAAATGGAGGATTTCAAGATCTCTAAGCTTGAAGGTTCGGAAGGCTGGACTTTGTGGAAATTCCAGGTAAAAGTGGTACTAAGAGCAAGTAACCTTTGGGATATAGTAAGTGGAATTGCAAAGAAGCCCGAGGTAAATATTGTAGAGATAAATAAGTGGATATCCTTGGATGCAAAAGCTCAGAGAACGTTGGTCGTATCGATGCGTTATGAATTGTGATACAGCAACTGATATGTGGTCAATTATTGAAAATGTTTATGAGCAGAAGTCGGAAACTTCAATTCATTTACTGCAACGACAATTTTTCCAGTATCAAAAAGACTCTGAAGACACTATTTCCGTTCACATCTCTAAATTGCAAAGACTGGCAAAACAGTTGGATGATCTAGGCGAAAAAATTACAGATACTATGCTAATAACGAAGATTTTGATGACACTACCAGATGAGTATAAACATTTTTTTCCATCATGGGAATCTACAGATAAGAAAGAGCGATCATTAAAAAACTTAACATCAAGGCTGTGTATAGAGGAATCTAGATTGGGCATTCAACCGGAAAAGTCCGAAGCTTTTGTTGCAAAACATTATAAGAAGGGCAACAGGCAGAAAAATCAAAATATTCAGAATTCTAGAGGAAAATGTTGTATTTGTAAAAAATTTGGGCACTGGCAACGTGACTGTCCCAATAAAAGTCGGAACAGCAATAGTAATATAACACTGAACAGTGGTAATGCTTTTGTCGGTGAACATATGTTCGTAGAAACTACAGAAAATAATGTTTGGTTTGCCGATTCCGGTGCAAGTGACCATATGTCTAGTATTAAAAAATGGTTCAAAAACTACGTTCAGTTTGAAACCCCAAAAAGTATTCGAGTTGGCAATGGTAATATTATTCCAGCAGTTGGTAAAGGTGATATTTACATTAAAGCATATGATGGTAAGGTCTGGAACTCGAAATTCCTATCAAATGTGCTTTATGTACCAAATATAAAATTAAATCTTTTTTCTACTATTGCATGTTTGGACAAGGGTTATTCTTTAGAAGCAAATGGAAATCAATGTTTTTTTAAACGCAATGGTCAGGTGTATCTTAAAGGTCTAAGAGAATGTTCAAAACTTTTTAAGCTCTTGATAAAAGTGGAAGAATATGATGGAGATACAAATGTTGCAGTCGGAGTTAATTCTTTGCAAACATGGCATGGAAGATTATGTCATCAAGATAAAGAACATGTTAAAAAGGTGTTGGCATTTCACAACTTAAAATATTATAAAGGGGATTTCTTCAGCGCAGGCTGTATTATGGGCAAGCAGCATAGGTTGCCATTCACAAGAAGCACTAACAGAGCAAAAGAAATTGGAGAGTTAGTGCACACAGATCTATGTGGACCGATGCAAGTAAAAACTTTTGGTGGTGCTCGTTTTATGCTAATTTTTCGTGATGATTATTCAAATTATCGACACGTTTATTGTCTTAAAGCGAAGTCTGATGTTCAGCAAATAATTGCAATATATTACGATCAGATAATGGTCTGGAGTTTGCTAATAAACAAGTAAGTGATATATTACGCAAATATAAAGTAGTAAACCAAAAATCTACACCATACACTCCTGAACACAATGGTAGAGCTGAACGTGATATGAGAACTATTGTGGAAGCAGCTCGATCAATGATACATAGCAACGATCTTAGTTTAAATTACTGGGGAGAGGCAGTCAATAACGTAGTTTTTACGTTAAATAGAACAGGAAAAAGTAGTCAGGAAAACAAAACTACTTTTGAACTATGGTTTAAGAAGGTACCCGATATTTCTATGTTAGGAATTTTTGGTTCGGACGCATATGTTCACGTTCCACAAGAAAAACGAAGAAAACTAGAATCAAAATCTAAGAAAGGTATTTTGTGGGATACCAAGAAAACTGTAAGGACTATCGTGTTTGGTTACCTAAGGAAAGGCGTATAGATATTTCACGAAATGTTATAATAAAAGAAACTAGGCAAATGATAGTACGTCAGAAAGTTAAGGATGATCTTAGTTTTGGTATTGAGGAAAATGCGTCGTCCTTAGAAGAAGAACGCGAAATACTACCAATAGTTGATTCAAATGATGAATTTGACGATGCAGGAAATACAAATTCAGTAAGTTCTGCTGAAAATACTGAAAGATCCAATGTTCATGATTTGCCAGTGAGACTCTACAATTTAAGACCAAGAAAACAAGATGATGTAGTTAATGATAGTCACTGTACGTTATTAGCAGGCAGCGAAGAGCCTTTGACTTTTGAGGAGGCGATAAGTAGCCAGTTTAGGACACAGTGGAAGAATTCCATGGATGAAGAGTATAATTCTCTTATAACTAATAACACTTGGAATCTAGTAGAGTTGCCAAAAGGGAAGAAAGCAATATCAAATAAATGAGTGTACAAAATTAAACGAAATCAGGAAGGAGATATAGAGCGCTACAAAGCAAGACTTGTTATTCGTGGATTTACACAGAAACAACGAATAGACTATGAGGAGACTTTTAGTCCCGTGGCAAAATTTACATCTATAAGAACTATATTGGCCTCAAGCGCATCATTTAATTTTTCGTTGACTCAGTTTGATATAAAAACAGCGTTTTTATATGGAGTTTTAGACGAAGAAATATTTATGCATCAGCCAGTTGGGTATGCTGATGGTAGCAACAATGTTTGTAAACTTAATAAAAGCCTTTATGGTATTAAACAGGCTTCCAGGTGCTGGAATAAGAAATTCACAGACGTTTTAACCAAGTTTAATTTCAAAGTTAGCAGTACAGACTCATGTGTTTTCATTGGAAAAATTAAATGTAAGAAAATAATACTGGCCATCTACATTGATGATGGTATAGTTGCATCTGAGTCCAAGGAAACTGGGGAAGAATTTGTTATATTTTTAAGACGTGAATTTAACGTTAAAGTGTTTAACTCACTTTTCTATCTAGGCATGGAAATAATGAAATTACCGGACAAGATATCAATTTGTCAGTCAATCTATACAAAGAAAATACTTCAGAAATTCAATATGCAAGATGATAGACCTGTAAGTACACCGGCTGAGTATATTCAACAAGCCAGCTCAAAATCATATCAAGCTAAGTTCCCCTACAGGGAAGCAGTTGGGTCATTAATGTATCTAGCTATAGTTTCTGATATTGCGTTTGCAGTGTCATATATGTCGTCTTTTGGATACTTATACTGAAGAACACATTGTGGCAGTAAAGCGTATTTTTAAGTACTTAAGAGGGACTATTGATCAAGGAATTGTTTATAATCAAACCGATAATGTAATTTTTCATTGTTATTCAGATTCAGATTATGCCGGAGATGTTGTGACTAGACGTTCAACTAGCGGTTACGTTTTAATGCTATCAGGTGGTCCGATTTCATGGTCTTCAAGAAAACAACAGACAACAGCCCTATCGACCACAGAAGCAGAATACATGGCTGCATGTGAAAGCGTTAAAGAACTTCTTTGGATTCGGCGATTGTTAAATGAATTTTTTGGGTGACAACGTACAATCTCCCATACTGCATTTGGATAATCAAAGTGGCAAAGCGTACTAAACATATAGAAGTAAAGTATCACTATATTCGTGAAGTATATGAAAGCAAAATATTCCAGATAGAGTATGTGCCTACAGCAGAACAATTAGCTGATATATTAACCAAACCACTTCTTAAGCAAAATTTTGATAACATGAAGAAATTATTAAATATTACTAATATTAAATGATGAATAGTTATTAAAACAAAAGTGGAAGTGTTGAGAATAATAATATTTGTTATTAATAATTCATTCTGATACTTGTTATTAATATGCTTGTTTAAATTACAATTGAAATATTTTATGCTTTGAAAATATTGTATTTATTGAAAAAAAAATTTTCATCAGTCTTTTACAAAAATTCAAACAAACAACAAGAAATATTTTCTCTGCTAACATATGTGTATACGCAGGTATTTATTATTGTAGGTACATATTTACTATTAAATGCACTATTTATGTGCACATTAGTTTTACAAAAAAAATAAAATTTAGTAAAATAAAATTAGTAGAGATGCCACCCAGAGTTTTTCACAAATGATGTCAAATATGTATGTTCAAAAATGCCAGATTATTTTTCAATAATAATGCAATTAACCGGGTAAAAGTAAGAGGAAATTTATTTTTGATGACATGAATTTTGAACCAATTAAGCGGGAAAATCAATTAACCGGGTTCAATTATCCGAGGAAATTTACATGTGTTTTCGTATGCAATATTTTTTTGCCCGATCATGTGGTTCAATTAAGCGTGGAAACCAATTAACCGTAGGGTCAATTAACCGAAAAATACTGTACTAACTATTTAGATTGAATATTCGTATTCGAATTCGGCGCATATTGTTTCAGATATTCGTATTCGCGAATATTAAAAATTGATATTCGTAACATCACTAATATGTACATACGTAGATAGTTGATGAGCTTTTTGTTCACTGTGTTATTTGATTTTTTACAATGGATAAAAGATATAATTCAAAATTATTGAATTTTAAAAATACTAGAATTTATCCAAAAATTTCTGTAGTATGCAAAGCTATTATACATAGCCAGATTATGAGCACATAAAACCAATTTTGGGTTTTATGTGGCTTACCGGGTTATCGCACCAATCCTTTAATATGTTCACAAGGTTTTATCCCTTTCAATAATAATTTAAAAATGCAATACCAAAAACTTGCAGCTTTTAAATCCTTTTTCCCTTATTGTTTTTTCTTTTATCTTTAATCCCGGGAATTCCCGGGATTAAAGATCTATTTATATATGTACATAAAAAAATAGGAAAGAAACCAACGAAGGCGCAAAGTTTACACTATTTTAGATTTAACTGCCCTTTTTAAGCGCACTCTTGACTTAATTTGTGTCACTAATCTTTAAAATCCAATACAATTTCGTTTGTTAAGTGCATTTTCTATACCTGCACTTTTAGGATAAACGACTTTAATTTTTTAATTAACTTGGAGGTTACACGTTCAAGTTTTGTTTCAAGTTTCAATACATTCACACTTTTTTACTAACACACTCACATAATTGGAACTTGACTACCAACTTGATTTCAATTTTCCTTTCAAGATTTGCTTTAATTTTTCGTTTAATTTAAACAGCTGATCTCTATTATTGTAAGTAAATTACAGAAAGACTCGGCTATAACGAACTTTGTGCAAACAGCAAAAAAACAGCTCTATGACAAGTTCGTAATAAGCGTAGTTCGATACAAACGAGGACTCGTTAACTACGAATTCGCTATTACGAATTATTTTTGTATGAAAATGGCAACCGAAACGTCGGCACTTTAGACTTAGATCGTTACAACCGAGAATTCGTTATAACCGGGTTTTACTGTTTCGTTGTTGATTCCTTGACGACGGCATCTTGAAAACAAAATTGACTATCAAGTTGCTTACAGCCTACGTCATAGCGTCAATTTAAAGTAATTTTAACAAGCAATACGTGTGATCAACTTGAAAGCAATTTCTTGAACGTGTAACTGCAGAGTTAATTAAAAGCAACTGCAATGTTTTCAATATGCACCAAAGTGCACGGTAATTACATGTTCAGAAAGTGTTTTAGTGCACGTTTTTTGATGGATTTAATGACCAAGAAAATGGGAAGATAGATATTACTTTAGATAACGTTGATAAAAGAGAAGACCTTCGAGAAAACTTAAACGCTGCTATTAACAAAACAGCTGAAAGTATTTGAAGACAGCGGAAAAAGAACGAAAAATATTTATACAATGTCCTCTTCTATCCGAGCAACTTCTGTAGAGGGTGAAAGGTTTTTCTCAACAGCTGAAAATTGTGTTAATTGAATAAGAAACCGATTGCGAGATGCAACAATTAGTACATTAGCGGAGTTCAGTATTAGATGCAAATAGTTTTGCGAAAGTGAAAATGCAAAATATGGTAGCTTTTTTGATGAAATCCAACAACAAAATACACTAAATTTCATAAAAAAGATACGATGCATTTGAAATTCCGTAAGATAATTTGCATCAAACACTGAAATCCCCTATTTACTGCTTTAAAAAGCCATTTGCAACAAAGAATATAAAAGTAAAAATGTTGTAAGGGCAGAGAATTTTCATTGTATACCAAGAAGTAAAGGACTGAATTTAATATTCTTAGACTGCAACATTTATCCTAAACAACTTTTTAATCGCTCTTTTGATCACTTCCGCCCCTGACAACCACGTGTTAAAGTCTTGGATGAATGATCAGAAATAAAACTACTTTGATTTCAGCTCATCACTGATTTTACTAGTGATTTGTATGTTCTCTTTTTGTTCCGTCTAAAAATAGTTTTCAAGTACGAAATTTCCTTAAAATTTCGATAAAAATATTGTTCTTTTTTTAATAATTTACTTTGAATACTGTTTGAAACTGTTCTGTTTGTAAAATACTTTTAAAATAAAGCTCAGTTTATAAAAAAATGATTCAGTGACTCATTTTGCTCATGTAAAAATCAATGGATTCCGGAAATTTAAATTTCTGGTAAATATTTTATTACGTTTTCAGTTCCCGGAATCCCGGGAATTTGTTTTTTATTTTCCGTTCTCCCGGGAAACAAAAAAGTTCGGGAATAAGAAACCGTAATAGATACGTATCGCTCTTTTAATGAAACATAATCATATCTAAACATTTTCAAGTTAGTTTAGTAAAAGTCTTCATTAATAACTTCTTTATGCGTAAAAAACTTTTCAGAAACAAATGTTAACCGTTTAAAAGCTAA
Source organism: Panzeria rudis (assembly GCA_956483635.1). NCBI lineage: Eukaryota > Metazoa > Arthropoda > Insecta > Diptera > Tachinidae > Panzeria > Panzeria rudis. Next base: position 40,226 of record CATQFL010000102.1, on the reverse strand, counting down.
TAACAGCCATATCTATGCTAACATTTGAAAAACTTTAAATACGTTTTGCTAAGCTTTGCTTTTTTTGAGATATGAGGTAACAATTAGGGAAGTAACGAATACCGATACCGATATATCGGCGATACTTCAAATTTTCCGATACATCGGTATCGGCGATATTTTACTGTCGATACGACGATACTTTAAAAATTTTTATTCAGAGTTTTTTTTTTTTAACAAATAATTTATTTTTGTTCGATTTTACCATGATTTTATTCACTTCGTTATTTTTTAAATCTTATTAATATCAATTTTAAAAATTAATAATATTTTATGCTGTTATTTTGTAAAGAAATTATTATTTTTTTTTTTTTTTTGTTAATTTTACCATGAATTCAAATTCAAGTCGTTGTTTTTTAAATCTTATTCCAGCAAAAAAAGAGATACTCCAAAGAAGACATGAAAATGTAGAATTCGCGATCTGGAAGTATTGCAAATTTGGATAATTTCTAATTAGTTTTACATATCCTTGCCATTGCAAGAAGTTCTGTTTTTCGATTACCAATTCGGTGGAAGCGATGCTAAGACAAATTTCTTTTTCGGTATTCTATAACGATTTTTCCTCAAGGAAAAAGGATGAAAAATTACCCATTTTCACAATTTTTTTATGCGAATTTAAACTCAGAACTGTATTTTCATGTAAATTTAAGTGAATAAATATAAACTTAGAAGTCTTTTAATAATAAAGCTATAAAGTTATTTAGAAGAATATTAGTTGATAAATGTCCTTTAAAAAAATCGATTTTTTAAAAAGCATGGCGAGTATTTTTTAAAATTATAAAGTAATTAAACATATTTTCTTGCTTTTCTACTAATTATCTGCATATTTTTAATATAGCTTTTTTAAGCAAAGAAAATGTAGCTCCTTAAAAATTACTTCCAATGTTTTATCAATTTTAAATATTATCTTATAATGTAATTTTGTATAATAAAAAAATTGCGCTTGAGTTTTGTTAATCAAAACTTGAACTCAATTTCAATATTCGTATCGGTATCGGAATCGGTATCGGCGATATTTAATTTTAAATATCGGTATCGGTATCGGATCGGCAAAACGGCGTATCGTTACATCCCTAGTAACAATGTATATGAGGTACCAATATATCTTAATCTTATTATATTCTATTTATGCAAAAGGTCCCATTATGCACGTCAAAGACTTTGATTTCCTTTAATTAAAAAATTATTTATAATATTGTTATTTATAATATTGTTCTAGCTGTTGCAGATGAGACTTAAATGGAAGCTTCCTATGTGGCGAAATGTACCAATTTGACATTATTTTACCCTAGGTCCTTAGCATTTGGGACTACATGCTGTATCCCGTCATAATGATCCAAATCAATAGCGTAATCTAAGACTATATAGATAGCAAAATTTTTCGAATTTCTGTGCAAAATTGTGAAATAGTATATTTATTAACTTCACGTTCCCCCTAAAAAATAGCTATCTATCTACCTCATTTTATCTTATTGTAGGCTAATATCATAATATTGACTTTATTTAGGGCCATTATTACAACTCGGCTTTAGTTATAATTAGCATTTTATCGGACGGATAAACAGTTTTTCATTATTACAACTTTAATATAACCTAAAATTGTGGGATAACTTACTGGGAAGTTCATTCTTCCGCTAACTTTTATCGGCACACATTTTCATAGGCTGCCATACTTGATTCTTTATCAAGTAAACACCAAGGCGTATCTAACTGGTGAACTCGCCAGAACACAAGACCTTACTCGGCAAACTTAATGGAGTGATGAAATTATCGCAATTTTGTCACTATATGGAGCTTCCCTTCGTTACGGTATTGGATATTTCATTATAGAGCTACCTGCGCTGATAACTCCATCCATCTTTCAACACTTTTTGACAACTGTAGTGTAGTTTCTACAACAAATTTATACTTGTTGTAGACTTATGTGTACCTGTTATCTGTGCCATTGTAAATACATATGTGTGACGTTGCCACTTGTGCCATACTTTGAAAAAGATAATTTTTATTTTACAGGCAAGTTGTAATAATGAAAAATTGTTGCAGGTCAGTTTACCGATCACTTCTGCTTATCATGCCAGTAACTATCTTCCACTTTACTGCTGAGTTGTAATAATGGCCCTTAGAGGATTAACATATACATTTTGAGGATTTAACAAATTGTTCTGCTTTCCCCTCCGATATTGATAAAAGTTATTAAATTTACTTTCGATAGCGACTAACTGATGAAAAATACATATTTCCGGATAATGTATTATGTATCAATAATTGTTTTCAATACACAGAGAAAACAGATTAGTTGGAAAGTAGTTACAACTTTGAAAATATTACTAACGTAACTAATATATTATTAAAAGTTCTGAATTTTGATAACAACAATAATATTTCTGTTTTTATATCTAAAATTCTATACCTCACAAATAATTTCAAATACAATAACCAATTAGTGCTACAAAAATTCGGTTGCAATTTCCAAAGCAGTGATTTGGTGTTTCCAACCGATTAGAAGTTTAAGATAATCAATAAAGTAGTAAAATTACTTGACCTTTAAAAATAATTAATATTGGAAAATAAAAAATTAAAATCAAAAACAAAATAAAACCTTTATAAATTTAATTTATTCACAAAAAATCACGCAGTCTTTCTCGGGCTCAGTTCAAACTATTTTTAATTGGAAAATTTTACGCAGATATGACTGAAGAGTAATGTATTTTCTTCTTTCCTAGAAATTCTGCTAATAACGTTTTTAATCACCATTATTATCCGAACTTTTATATGGCCTGTTGGATCTATCTGACGACACCAATAACTACATTTTATTGGCTAAAAATATCTGTTATGCAATATACTCTGCCTAAAAAGTAAGTCGTATGAATGAATGAATTAAGCTAAACGGGAAACACAGGACACTGCGACCGAGGTAGATCTATTGTATCCCCTGCCTAGTGCTAATCGTGAACATTATTGCTCATAAATCGGAGAACAAGAACATATTTGTAATGGCATTGCAGATGCACCACTACGTCTCAAAATTTATTTGTTTAAACATATATCTTTTTTTATAATTATAAACGAATATAAAATTTGTATAAATTTGTGTGTTATTTTAGACACATTTGTTTGTGTCTGAGATAAAATAAATAATATTTCAAAATTTCATTCAAAATAGTATTATATATATATATATATATATATATATATATATATATATATATATATATATATATATATATATATATATATATATATATATATATATATATATATATATATATATATATATATATATATATATATATATATATATATATATATATATATGTGTATATATATATATATATATATATATATATATATATATATATATATATATATATATATATATATATATATATATATATATATATATATATATATATATATATATATATATATATATATATATATATATATATAATAGTATTTTATTTCAATAGACATTCTGGTATACTCAGTTCTTCGAAACGAGTTCGTTCAGTACATACAACTGAATTGTAAGATAGTGCGTGGAACTGACAAAATTCGATTGGCTACAAATTCGGTAGTCGCAATGAATCTCTTTTCTCTGTGTATCGAAGGAGAAAGAAGGAAAATTTTTTAAATCCTCGATATGTAAAGGCAATATTATGAGGTTAGCCTACAATAAGATAAAATGAGGTACATTTTTTAGTGGGAACGAGACCTTAATAGACTATTTCATAATTTTGCACAGAAATTCCGACAATTTTGCTATCTATATAGTCTAAGATTACGCAATTGACTTGGATCATTATGACGGGATACAGCATATAGCCCCAAATGCTAAGGACCTGGGCCAAAATAATGTCAAATTGGTACGTACGTTTCGCTACCTGGGAAGCTTCTATTTAAGGCTCATCAGCAACAGCTAGGGTAATATGGGTCTCCAGATTAATAAATTTTTTAATTAAAGAAAATAAGTCTTTGGGGTGTACTATAGGACATTTTGCATAAAATTATGACAATTACACAGGAAAATTGGCAAATTTTATTCTGAATCGGCTAAGGGACGTTAGGAAAGCAAAATGGCATAAATAAAGTTATTAAAATTTTTGCTTCCATACACAAATTTTCTTTTGTTTGAAGTGAACAAGTTTTTTGGGCATTAGAAACAGAGTTGCCAATTTAGCGCCTTTATTAAGAACTAGATAGCTGTTCTAATTTGAAGCATAGAATAAGATAAATAAGTACCACTCATTACTTTGTCACCCATTAATAAAGTACTACCGATTACAAAAATTACAAAAGCTTTTGCTGGATATTCCTAGCAGTATTTTGGTTCAAAACTTACCAATTTTAACGAAAATATTTAAGTGTAATTATGCGTATCAGGCTATTGCACTTGTATACCTGGAATACTGAAGGCTTTTTAGCAAAATTTTTGTTATTATCAACTTTTTATTGAGTTCCCAATGCTTGTTTGACATCAATATTTTTTCATAAGCTCTATTTTATACGGCTGCTATTCTCGAATATAATTTTACTTTAAGTATTGTCTATAACAAGATCAAATATGTGACATGGAATGAAGTAAGCAAACTGTGTCAACAATCTACTTTCAGCCTTTGGTCGATTCTTATGCAGAAAACTATGAATTATGTGCTTCCCTACACCGTTATTTCAAAATTTAGCTCAATAATAACTTGAAATATTAAAAATTGCAGTGCGAAGTATCTAACATGCATTTTCATTTGCATTTAAAATAGCGCTTTTTAAGGAGGTGGACAGCGCTATTTGGTTAGGAATAGTTCACAACACAGATTAGAAATTAATGTTTTTTGTTCTGTGATTACTAAAACTTTTTCAAGAGAGTGTTCAAAAAGTTGTTTGTGGCTTCAAGGTCTACAGCGTCTACCCTTTCATTTGGTATATAGTTTGTCGGGTGTTATTTCATATTGATTCTATAAGAAATCGAATTTTTTCAATGCAGAAAGTGTACAAGTTTGTTCACTCGCTGTACATAAACATCAGAAAAATGTTAGTGCTATTTTTTCATATCGACTGTGACTTTTGTCAAGACAAATGGCTCGTGAAGACGATATGTTAAGATGTGTAGCAATATGTAATATTTTTTTAATTGTAAACATACAGACATGTTCTGAAAATCACTTTTTTATAAAAGTGATTTCAAATCACAAAAAAGTGTTCTGCGCACAAAATTTTGTGAAAATATGTGATTTCGAACCGGTTAGTTAAGAGGCTGCCAATTTCAAATCACTTGTTTATTTTTGCGACAACTTGCTCATGAATTTTATAAAAAAAAATGCCGAAATTAATGATTTGATGTGTTCTTTATAAATGTTAATGATTATTTTAGAAAATTTTCGTGAATTTCACGACGAACGCGACTTTTTCGAGTTTTAACTATTTTTAAAAGTTCAATAATTTTGAACCAATGTTTTTTTTAGTTTTTGCGATTTTTGCGAAGTTTTTCATTCCCGATAAAATAATTTTTTCGTGTTTCGACATTTGAGTAGTCCACTTGCAAACACCGCTAAGTTGAAAAAAATAAAAATTCGCCAAAAGCCGCCATTTCATTTGTTGTTTGAAGTTTTAATCGATTTTCTAAAAATTTCGATATATTAACATAGCGGTGTTTGCAAGTAGACTACTCATTTCTGCAGTTTCGGCCCTTTTCAACCAATTTTGATTTTTTCCGATTTTAAAAACTTTTTGCGAGTTTTTGCAACACATTATGCATTTTTTATAAAACTTATTAATTGCAACTTTATTTTAAGAAATGCCACAAAATCAAAACAAAAAATCAGCTGTTTTCTTATGTTTTCGAAAAGATAAAATCACACCGAAAAGTAAAAAAGTTTGTGGTTTTCTGAACACCATCAAATCACAATTGTGATTTTGAAATCACAACTGATTTGAAATCATGTGATTTTCAGAACATGCCTGATAATAAAGATTTTTTTTAGTAAAACCATGCGTTTTTTTAATACACCATATTTATATCTGTTATGTTACAAAAATCAATCGATGTATAGAAAACATCGATGTATTTTCTGACATATCGATATAACATCGATGCCTCTATACGTTACATTGCATCGACAAAAACATCGATGTTTTTTCAATGTCTATCACTAGTGTAAATAATAAAATTTAACACTTTTTTAATTCTGTTCATTTTGCGTTTACATTTGCTGGAATTGGTGGTAACAAACTTACCTCGAGGTACGCATGACAATTGTGTAACCAAAATATGAGCTTCGTGTTTGAGGTTTGAAAAATTTCAACTGGGGTCCAGTGATGACTATTTGTGGCTTTGGTGCATAGTTAAAAGTGTGCGTTAAGGTTAATAAACTTACAAATAGACCACATAAAAATAAACACTGCATTTGAAATATTTGGAGAGACATTTTCAATTTTTTAATTTCTACTATTTATTTAAGATGTATTTATTCTTAATTTTTTTTAGTATTAAAGGCACAAAGTGGTAGATATTATTTAACTAAAAAATATTTTACTTGCTAATCATATATTAAAAAGTAACGAAGATTTTAGAACGTATATTCACTTTTTTTGTATTATTCGTTAATTGTTTAACGATTTTTTAATGAATTTGTTTTTTCAAACAACTTTGATACCTTGGATTTCATTTCCTATCTGATTTTTATTTTAGACAGAAAACAAGAAACAATATACAAAAGCTATATGTTTGTCGTTTATATTTAAATGCTTTTTCTGTTTTTCATATATTGAATCATTGACTAGGATGTGGATTATTATATTCAGATTTATCACATTTAGTAGATATTCTTTTTTTTAATTAATTTATATTATACATATATATACATATATATATTTTTTTAATTTAATTCATTTTTCTGTGCACGCACTAAATTGCTACTTAAATAATTTTTTATTGCTGTTGTAGACTCGACTTGTGAAATGTAGTGTGGTGGTGTCGTTTTCCTGAGTATTTTGTTGTTGTTGCATGTATAAAAATAGTTACACTAAAGAAAATCTTGTAGATTCAATTTGTTTGTACGAACAAATATTATTTATCTTGTATATTTTTGTTGTTGTTTTTCTCTGCAATACAGTCGCATCAGTCCATTTAATTACTTTTTATTTCTTTAGCTACTTGCCACTCATCCGCGTTCATTCATTTACATACACACAAATACTAGCGTTACTTACTTCGCCGGCAACCGAAATCAAAATAAACATCAATTACTTTTCAGAAGCACTCTAAGCTCCGCTTACTGCTTGCTGCTCAATTCAATTTTACTTCTGTGCTGCTCTGTTGTGCTCTGCTCCACATATTTTTTGCTTTGTGCTATCATTGCCTTTGTGCTCTTTTTTATGTGGGATAGTATTATTATTTTTGGCTTGAGCAGTATTCGGTAGTAGTTGAGATTGTATGCGTTCGAATATATTTACTTATGGGTCACTCTATACATTTTTTTAAATTAAATTGACATCGTCTTGGGTTATGTTGTACAATACTTTTTTCCAGTACAATAATATTAAAAAATGCGGAACTACAACGTAAAAAAATTAAAATGAAATAAAGAAACCCAGCAGACAAAGGTAATGAACTAGAAGCGATAAAGTATACACAGCTTGTATTATATGTTGATTCCAGAATTCATTAATCTTAAGAAAGAAATTTCATAGAAAATAATAAATTATTTTTATGTGTCTGCAGAACGAATTGTATATATAACCCAGCAAACACAGAAATACACTACATGTATTGCCAAACGTATTGCTTGGATGAAAAATATTATTGCGGCAATAATCGATTTCTCGATGGCAATACTTCTCGCAATACGAAAGCGATTCTTCTAGATGATAAACTAGCAATATCGGCAGATAACTACTTATAAGAAGATATCGCTAAAATATTATTAAGAAGATAAAAAGAAGATTATGCATTTTAAAAAATATTCATTGATAAACACCGATTTTTTGATTCCATCTTTCCTCCTCTGTAAAAATTGCATACATACATTTTGCAGCTAAAATTCATTTGTGGTGGAGATTACGCCCTTTTTGTATTTTTTTAAAATTAAATTAATTAATATAAAATTTTTCTCTTTATGTTGCGTAATTGTGTCAAAAATTATAAAGTGAAGAAAATAAAAATATTACTTCGATTATATTCTTCTAGATCGCAATTTAGAGATATTGCTAAACTATTGCCTAAAGGGATATCTTCCAATTGTATGCAGGGCCTCTATTAACCGGTTACATATACTAACCGGCATGTTATTCGCTTTTTTATAACCTCTATTATCCGTGTTTTTAGCTCTATTATCTGTACTTCGTTTTTATACCTCTGTTAACCGCGCTTTACTTCTATTATCCTTGCAAAAAAATTTTTTTTCTCGCTTGAGGTCTACACGTAACATAATATGTAAGATGAGATTGTCAAAATCAATCGCAGAGAGAATTATGTTACGTGTACACCTCAATGTTATAAAAATTTTTATGAGAGCGTTGTTATAAGAATTCTTATAACAACAATCGTATGAGATGAACTGTCAAGAAACACATGTACATGAAAAAAATAGCGTGGATGTGTGAGTGTTTATTAAAATAAATGAAAAGCGATGTTTTTGATAAAATTTCTGTGTTAAATAAATGAATAAATGTGTTTAATTGATTTATAAATTTAAACTTGTGTGAAATATTAAAAACAAAATAACTAATTGTGCAAAAGAAGTACATGTTAACCCGGTGAGCATTTGCATAAAATGAAATCTTGTCGGAAAAGTATGAGATTAAGAGAAAATTGGACGTTTTGTTTTTAGTATTCTGCCGACGTTTTTTCTCATGTTATCTCAAAGTTAATGTCTCGTGAAGACGCTGTGTCAGGCAATTATATACAATCATCGAATTCGGTGACTCCCATTTTTATTACGTGGTCATGTTTTTCTTAATTTTTTTCTATATACTATGTAAATATGTACATGTACTCGCAGTTCTACAACAATAGAAAATTTGTTGTAAAAAATACTTCACTAATTGTAAAAAAAACCTTGAAAGACTGGTGGAACTATCAGCACAACTAGCTCTATAAGGAAATGACAAATACCGAAGAGAGAGGAATCTCTATAGAGTTTGACAGTTAGATGGCTGTGATGATATTATGAACATTACATCACTCAACTAAGTTTGCCGTGTAGGCGAGTAAGGTCAGCTGGTCTACTGCGTGAACCTGTTAGTTGTATAATGATTAGAGAGCTGAAACTAGGGTTGCCAGGCTTAATTAGTACACCAGCTTGACATTTGATTAAAATCAGCTTGATTTTCAGAAGAGAACTTGACACACTAAAATCTGTAAAACAAACTAAAAGAGGCCAACAACAAAATATTTTCTGAGGCAGAAGAACGTTTTCTTGTAAGAAAACTAAAAGTTAGCTTCTTCCTAAGTGCACAAAAACGAGCTTCTATGACTAAAAGTTGATTTAGCAAGATAGCAAGCTTATCAACCATCTGAATAGCTGATAGGTAATGATCCAAAAAAGACCCATAAAGTAAAATATGGCTGCTACATAATATCCCCCATGTTATGGTATTACCTCAATAAAAAATCCCAGGAATACATGGGACCTTCAGCTTGAAGATTTTAATAAAATAATATATAAAAAAAGGTCGAAGAATTAAACTAATCAATATACAAATATATAATAAAAAAACAAATACTCGCAACAACAAAGTATTAACAAACACCGCTCAGACAGAAAAATAAGCCGACGTTGTCTGAATCAGACAATTCTGGCTTTTATTTCTTAAATACTTCTTGTTCTTAGAGACTTCGTACAGATATATGTCATATATTAAATATACGACTTGTCTGGCCGCTTTCTGATCGATTTCGTATGGATGTATCGGAGGCATTTTATTTTCTTAACCCTTAAACCCCTGAATTTGAAATACGAATTGTGCTGCGGTAATAATTTTTGTTCTATGATATTTTTCTGCTAAAAATTACGAATTTGAGTTCCAATTGCTAAAAAAATGCTCCTGGAAAGCTCCAGGACCAACACAAGGAAGACCGCCTGTAGACTGTCTTAGTGGTTTAGGGGAATTTTTTTTCAGAAATAATTAAAATATGATGCTTATAGTTGGAAGAATATCAGTTTTATTTTTAACTTTTGATATCAAAATATATGTTATGTTCAAACTAAATATGATATGTAACTAAATGGTATTCCATGAAACAGTTTTTAGTCTTTGCAAAACATAGGTGGACGTTGCACTTAGTACAAAACATGTGTGTATCCGATTTTTTGCACAGTTTACAAAATTTTTTGAGCCCCATTGTTAAAAATGATTTATCTTGTCGAGCCTTATAATAGCCACAAGATAAATAACCTTTTTCCCAATAAAAGAGCCACGAGTTGGCTCTTCGGCAAATGAAGGACTACCTGCGAATCGTATCTCAACAGAAGCACTTAGTTCTTTTGCAATGCACCTGCAAAATTCTTGCATCATTATGCCTTTCCATTTCATTCTGATCAGAATTTTTGGGGTTTTCGACGTTAAGTCTGCGATTTAATGCAAATGCATTTGTTATGGACATATCGAGAAGATGGTAAAATATCCTGGTTGCCATATCTTGTGTTCTGATGTTAAGTCTATACAAGAGTCAAATAGGTCTACGCCGCCCATGTGCACATTGTATTCACAGATAATCTGTAGGCAATCAATATTATGGTATGATTTTTGCTTCCGATTGTAACGGGTAATTTTAGTTGGCTGACTGACTCAACACGCAGAGACTGCGATAAGCAGAAAAATTTTAGCTTTCTTCATAGAGTGGGGGACCCAGTTCAGCATGATGATGACTTTGAAGATTTTGATGACAGCATAGAAGATCCAGATTATCATTGTGATAAACTCAAACCGGAAGATAATGCTATGATAACCGATTGTTTTGAGTTATTAGATTCTTATGAGAGCACGTGGCAGTTATAGCCTTGTTTCTGTTAGAGCAAATCGGATTTCCAGTTGTAAAGTACCAACTAACAAAAGCAATGAACTGGAGAACGCACCGAGAGATTATTCATCTGAGGTCGTTGGATTAGCTTATGGGATCGACATGACCACAGTTTTATGGAAAAACACAAAATATGTCAAACTCTGTTCAGCGTATTTTTTCACTATTAAGCCTTTCCAAAGAAGCACTTTACTCTGGTTGAACACAGTTTGATATTTTTTGTGCACTTCCATTAAGCCATAAGAGTCTAATAACTCCAAACAATTAGTTATCATAGAAGTTTCTTCCGGTTTGAATTCATCACAATGATAATCTGGATATTCTATGATATCATCAAAATCTTCAAAGTCATCATCATCCTCACCTGAGTCCATCAAAGCAGCAATTTCTTGATCACTCAATGAAGAAAGTTTGAATTTTTTCTGTTTATCGCAGTATCTATTTTTTACCCACCTCTTGACATATTTTAGAGATATTTTTCCTCTTTCAGTAGGCCAAAAGAGTATAGGTAATAATGAATACATTTTACTCCGATAAAAAACGTTACACTAAATTTTGTTCAACTAAGTCACTAAGACCGTCTACGGACGGTGTTCGCAAAAATCTCAATTGGAACAAAATTTTTTTTTTCAAAAATCAAACTAGAAACAAATTATCAAAATAAACCTTTTAAACATTTACCACAAAAATTACCAAGGCTGTTGAGCGGTTAGAAAGTAGTTTTATTTTTATTTTAATTTTTGCAAAAATTGCAACTAATTCTTTTTTTTTTTCACTAAAAATTTTATTGTAACGGGTATTGCTACCACACTAATTATCGAAACGCGTTCAAACTGATACCATTTGCTACATAATTTGGTGTCGAATAAAAAAGCTTTTGGTTGTTCGAGTGTAAAAGTACTGATTTCGCATAAAATTCTTTTTGTTGATGACCGTTTGTAGACGGTCTTAGTTGTTTAAGGGTTAAGTGTGCCGACATATCTCATACATTTCTGACTGATTTCGTACAGATGTGTCAAGATTGTTATAATTTCCTTTTGTTGTTTTGTTTGGAATTTTGCTTTTTCAATAATGACAAATAAATAAAAATGTGATTGATGAAAAATACTGAAAATTTAAATATATAATTTTATTTTATAAATAGGTATTTTTTGTCGTGCAAAAGCGGAAAAAGGTATGTATGTATATGATATATTATAAAAAATAGAAATAAATAATGATAATTTATTTTGCTAGATTTCAAAAAAATTTTAAAACTACAGCTGCTGCAATTTACCAACAATTTTGAGGGCGTACGAGCCAAATGGACCCCGTATTCATAGCGTTGAAATCTACATATGTAGGTGGGTCTGGTCAAATGTAAAGACGGTTTTCTTTGTGGTCCAGTGCTATAATATGTATGTGTGTTCTTTTTTTATGTATGTGTAGTAAATAAAATAAAAAATGAATAAAAAACAAGTTATAAAAGTCTGCGCGAATTTCACTATAAAATATATTAGATTTCTGTAAGAAATCTGTACGATTAGTCGATTCGAATTGCATTCGACATTCTTTCAGATATCTGTCAGAAAATAATACGAATGTCGGCTAAAACATCAGAATTTCCCATGAATTTTCATCAGATTACTATCAGATATGCCGGCGAAAAACTCAGAATTTCCCACGACATGTCTGTCAGAATTCGTGTCAACCACTTCATACATTTTTGGGTCAGAAGTCTGACAGAATTGGTATACGAATCGGACTTTTTCGCAAGCCGCCTCCTATTTATTTAAGGGAAAAAACCTCAAATGAGCTAATTAACAGGCTAGTACAATTAATCGGCGAAGAGGCGTTTTACGTAATCCCAATAAAACTCGGCGCGATTGATGAAACAAAAATTCAAGTAAATGAAGAAAATCATTACCGCACAATAGTTTCGGATTTTGAAACACAAAATAAAAATTTTTACACCTACCAACTGAAAAGTGCAAAAACCTCCAGGTAGTGCTAAAAGTTCTCGATTCATACGTGGATTAGAAGAGATAAAATTAAGACTTATATTTGCTGCATCGAAGTGTTACCGTAGATGGACCATATAAAAGAGCTAGTCCTATCCAATGCCTGAATTGCCAAGCATACGGCAAAACAAAGCATATTGTAAGTTACGCTCCGTTTGTGTCGTGTGTGGAAAACTACACAGAACTGCCAATTGTGACAAACCAAAAGATAATTCAAAAATTAAAAAGTGCAGCAATTGCCACGAAAACTACACTGCAAACTACAGGGACTGTCTATGTACATGGCTATGTAAATTGTCTATGTACATGTCAAGCAGTCTTTGCCGGCCTTCATATGCCAACGTTTTTAGGGCTAACCAGGCCACAGCGTAAAACATACCTAACAGCCAGTTCTCATACGCAAAGCGTTGAATGAAGTCTTAACCATCCCACAGTTCAAAAAAGCCTCTTGCCAACGATAACACTGGCTTTAATTTTAATCGAGTTGAGGCCTCAATAGATAATTTAATTCAACCAGTAACATGACCTGCACGATGCAGGAAATGTTGAAAATACAGTCAACATTTTTGCAGGCTGCATTAAAAAAACCATGATCTTAAAAATCTGTTTCTGAAACGCTAGCGGCATCCGCCAGCATAAAAACGAACTCGACTACTTCATAATGGATAAAGAAATTGATGTTATGCTTATCTCTCGAGACGCATTTGACGGCTAGAAGCAAAGGACCCCCAAGGTAGAGTTTGTGGTGTGAACGGCTATACCAATAAAATCGCGATTAAAACACTACTTAATGGGTGATCATTGTGAAGACTATCTTCAAGCAACTAACATGTGCATCGAAAATGCTCATCAAAACCTGGTGATTTCATCCATTTACTGTCCTCCCAGGATTTCTATTACAGAAAGTCAATATAATAGTTTTTTTTAATTCATTAGGCCCACACTTTTTAGCCGCCGGTGACCACAACGATAAGCATACGTTCTGGGGATCTCGGCTAATCACTTTTAAAGGTCGCGTTTTGTTAGACACAATTACTAAAATGAGTTTGAATGTTATTTCAAGTGGTAAGCCAACTTATTGGCCAACAGATCGACAAAAAATTCCTGATGAAGGAGTTCCTAGCGAAATAATTAAGCTTGAAGCTTCTTAGATTTATCTTCAGACCACTCACCCACTATTATTAGAATATATTCACTCTTAACAACCTCACCCACTTGCAATTTAATGCACGCACCAATGAATTGGCTAAAATATAAAGAATATTGAATCGCCCATCGCACTGAAAACTTGCCACTAAGAACGCCTAAAGACATAGACGTCTGTATTACACAGTTAGAGGCAAACATTAAGCAAGCCGCTGAAAATGATAATTCTACCATTCGACAGGTGAGATTTAACAAAATTTATTCTGAAGATGTGTAACGATTATTATCTGAAAAAAGAAGTGTTAGAAGAGAATGGCAACGCTACAGATCCCGGTAGTTAAAAATTATGCTGAAGGATGGCACGAAGTAGCTTCAAAAAATATTAGAACTCCAGAAAATTGCATCTTTGCAAAAATCCTGCACCAACTCGACGCAACACCACAAACGAATTATTCGTTATGGCGAGCAGCCTGAGGACTTAAAAGACCGGTGATGTGTAACTGTAGACTGATCTAGAATGGGCAAGAATTGATGCTGGAAAGGTACATGCGCTGTTCGTTAACCACTTGAAAAAGCATGTACTCCAAACATATTTTGTGATATGAGTTGCAACAGTTGTCGCTGAAGATGTCGTTCCTTTGAAATTTAACATTCGGGAAATGAAAAACGATATCGCTGACTTAAATTTGAAGAAAGCCCCAGGTGGTGATAAAATCAGTAACAAAATGCTTATAGAGCTACCCCATATAGCAAAAATGATAATTCTATTAATTTTTAATGCTGTTTTACGAATAGAATACTATCGGCGGAATGGAAGATGTCATTGATCACTATGATACCTAATCCCAGAAAATACCATACTAAAGTGGAATCTTATAGACCGATAAGCCTATTGTCAAATATGTCAACACTCTGCTTATTAGTAAGTTTACCCCCTTACTAAATGAGAGTGGATACATCCCAGAACATCAGTTTGGTTTCAGGAGACAACATAGCACTATCGAATAAACTCATAGGATTATGAATGTATAAATATTGTTCTGCTCTCTTCATTGATGTTTCTCAGGCTTTTGATAAAGTATGGCATGAAAGATTAATCCAGAAATTAATACAAAATTTACTCTAACACTCACTAGCTATTAGAAAGCTATTTAACTGGACGAAAATTCGTCATTAGGGAAGGCAATTTTCTAAGCTTGAATGAGCTTGATTGTCAAGATATTTTAGGTGCTGTCAAGTTACAAGCTCAAATCTAATTTGTCAAGCTGAAATGATATTTTTGACAGATAAAAAGAAATAACTTAAAAAATTGTATGAAAAAATATTTCATCAATATTTAGCCAAGTATACAATTGAGAGGCTTAGCGCAATAACTTGATAAGCCACAAAAACAAAATATGGAATAAATCGACTTTTAAATTTAAAAAAAATTTTAAATTGTATGGTTTTTGGAATTTTCTACTTTAAATAAGCAGCATAATTAGTTACAAAACGTCCAAAAATTTCTCTAGGATGCAAAGCTATGGTACCTAGCATGGAAATGAGCATATAAAACCAATTTTGATTTCATGTGGCTTACCGAGTTATTACACTAAGGCCTTCAATTACCAAATCTGTTTACAACTTTAAACAGTGTTCTTTTCGGTCACCACTCATAAATTCTTTAAACGCATTTTTATTGACAGTACTTATTATTGTTTACGAGAACAATATGTAGCTCTTGTTGTTTTTATATCTACTTTCAATAACTTCTTACAACTAGACTTAGAGTTGGAAAAAGCCAACCAATGTAATAAATTGTTAGGCGCGGATACAGGGGGGGGAGGAAAATGGAATATCTCCTCTCCCTAAAACGAAAAAATTTAACTCATTTCTATTGAGTTTCTAAAAGAGATTTGGCAAAATAGTGTGTTTCAGTTAAAAGTTCCCCCGTCAAAAGCTCAAGCTATATCCGCGGTGGTAAATGGTAAAGTAAGAAAATAACAAACATGATTGATAATGAAGCTTATATTTTGACTTTCATATTATTTTAAATATCTGTGAGATTTTAGGGTAGAAGTTCCCTAATGATCTGCATTAGCCCCAGTAAAATGCGCATAGCAACTTGCTAATAACCCTCAAGAATCATCCTGCGGGAAATGTGGCACCAATTATTTGGAGCGTTCTTGTCCTATGACTGGTAAAAATGGGAATGGTACAACATTTTTCTGAGTCATGCCCGGTGAAGAGACACCATATCACAAATTTAGATAAAAAATGTTAGCAAAATTCCCCACTGCTCAAGTAGATCTTTTCCAAATCAAAAAAATTTTTTTTTATTATTCAGGCTTAAGATCGTTTAATTTAATTTTACAATTAAATCATTTTTATTGAAAAAGGATTTTGCAAAGCATATAATAATTGAAAAGAACAAATACAAAATTGTTGACTTTTGTAAGGGTCGAACCATTGTCCTTTTTCAATTATTACATGCTTTGAAAAATGCTTTCGCAATAAAAATTACATAATTGTAAAATTAATTTGAACGAACTTAACCCTCGTCGGGCGGAACAATTTTACAACGCTAAAAGGCGGTATGGGGACAATTGTAACTGTATATAATTACTTTTGGATCAGTTGCAACAATACAATTTTTTTAATACATATTTTATTAATTTTTAATTTTTGCATCAAAACTCACACACCGTCTTGAACGCTCCGTAAGGAAACAACCTGTGTTTCCTGCAAACAGACTGAATAAACTTACTTTATGTATTCCAAAAAAACCTTTTTTATATTCTCTTTCGTACATTTTTTATTTAGTTTCATTTCATTTAAAAAAAATTAATATTTTTGGATTTTGTAACCATATTTCCTTCTTTATTTTTCACACAAAATACACAGTGGTACATTTGTACCAGACTTGGAAACCAATGATTACATTTTGTAATTGATTTCACACGTAATTAAAAATTTTTAGTAACTGTAATTGAAAGTTTTCAATTACAACTACTTTTTGCTGTAATTGAAAATGAAAAATAATACAATTACATTCAAAAGTAATTGTGGTGGAAAAACCTCAATTACAAAAGTAATTGTAATTGAAAAATTTCAATTACAATTACATGTAATTGCAATTGGAAAAAAGCAATTGCAATTACATGTAATTGGAAAAATACTATCTTAATTAAGTAATTATAAAAAATGTATGTAATAATTACAAAAATATTCAATTACAAATATATGGTTTAACCAAGCTTTGGGAGAGTTTTTAAATATAAAGGTATTTATTTTTATTTTAAAAACTGTCGAAAAAATTAAAGAATAATGCTGTTCAATTACAATTAATAATAAACTTAAACATTATAACAACAATCCCATTTGCCTAATTAAATAATGTGTTACATATCGTTAACTAATGGCGTTTTCTTTCCTACAAAAAAATTTTGCATTGTTTGCACTTTTTAATGAAAATTTGCAATACAATAATTTTTTATGGAAGTGAATTTATTAGAAATTATTGTAACATCCCTTACGAAGGTAAATTGTTGCTTTACAAGAATGCTAAATAGGGATTTTTTAATAAAAAGTCAAAACTTAAGTTTTTGTAGAAAAGAAAACGCCATAAAACGCAAAACTCCCCTAACAATCGAAATACAGTGAACTCGCGATAATATGAACTAATTAGAACCAGTCCAGTTCACTTTTGCAATATTTTTCATATGTGCGAATTGCATCTAATTTCTCTTTACAACAATTTATTTTGAAAAAGGAAAAAAACTTAAAGTTATTATGCGAAAAAATCTGTGATTTTCTTTTGCTGTTTCCTGTGTTCAATCACCTTTAAAACGACCCGCTCTGTTATCTGTCTCAATACATTCAAATCTCGTTCATCAATCATTTCACTCTCGGCGCATTCCAATGCTTTATTGACTGCTTCCCGGATTTTACAGTCCATTTTTGGCGCTGCCATATAATAATCTTCATGGAATAGCATTTTCTCCATTTCATTCTCGTTACGTTCTATGGTATCCTCGTTAAATGTATATTTAAAAAAAATGAATATGGAATTCCAGCTAACTAAAACGTGTATGCTGACTCAAAGGTGTATACTGAAGACAATTTAAAAGCAAGCTGCTAGGGAAATCCCCAAATTTATTATGCAGTTTAGTTAGAATTTAGCCACCATCCTTTTGATTAAGATTTCAACACTGTGTAGGTAGCAAAAATCCGTTAAAAAAAATGCAAAAATACTCTGTACATTTTTATCCGATCGGCACTATCAGTGTATTGAATGAAATAATAGAGAGGTATCTATAAAACAGTGTACAATTTATTTTATTCAGATGATTTTTCGCGAATATCGCGAAAACCCTCATTAAGAAAATTAGGTGAATATCATTTTCGCGTTCAGCGAACTCAAATTAGCTTAGAAATTTATGTTTTGTAAGATATGAAACACACCTAGAAATTCGAAAATGTGCTTCATTATTTCATCTTAAGTTTGTCGCAAATTGACCTTTTATGAATATAAATAAATAGTGCTTATTTTGTGTGTAATGAGTTATATCTCAAAAGTAATCAATTTTCCAAAGTTTTTTTTACATATGTATGTATGTTCTCAAATTACGTAAATTTTTCTTAAGTTCAAGTTCATTATGTCCTTAATTCTAGTACCTATTTTTATTTAAGTTCTATACAGTATGAGATTTATTTACATAAACATACTATTTTCGTAATTAACTTACGAAACATACATATTAATTACCTTTGAGAGGAAACAAGTATTGAACCAGCAACCTTCCGATTGATAGACTGGCGGTCTAACCACTAGTCTAACAGGACTCCTTGCACAAAAATGTAAAGTATTGTGTTTTACAATATTATTTTATTTCCAAAATAAATATATTTTTAGTTTAAATACTCCTCGAAAATAGTAAAAATTTACTTAATATATGTATGTATCCTTAATTGATTATTAGGCTAAGGTTCGTAACGTTCAATTCAGAAAAAATTAGGCTGATTAATATTCCAACAATGGAAAAATATATACTTAAGTAAAAAGTCAAACCAAAAGAGTTTGTCTTAAGTAGAACAAAAGATCAGAAAAATGGGAATGATGAAATATCAACTTTATTGATTTAATTCTCGTATTAAGTTTTCACCAAAAAGTTGTATATATATATATATATATATATATATATATATATATATATATATATATATATATATATATATATATATATATATATATATATATATATATATATATATATATATATATATATATATATATATATATATATATATATATATATATATATATATATATATATATATATATATATATATATATATATATATATATATATATATATATATATATATATATATATATATATATATATATATATATATATATATATATATATATATATATATATATATATATATATATATATATAAATATATATATATATATATATATATATATATATATATATATATATATATATATATATATATATATATATATATATATATATATATGTATATATATATATATATATATATATATATATATATATATATATATATATATATATATATATATATATATATATATATATATATATATATATATATATATATATATATATATATATATATATATATATATATATATATATATATATATATATATATATATATATATATATATATATATATATATATATATATATATATATATATATATATATATATATATATATATACAACTTTTTGGTGAAAACTTAATACGAGAATTAAATCAATAAAGTTGATATTTCTTCATTCTCATTTTTCTGATCTTTTGTTCTACTTAAGACAAAGTCTTTTGGTTTGACTTTTTACTTAAGTATATATGAACCTGTAAACATGTAAAAAGCTCAAGCCAGTAGCTAATTGTTTATTAATATGATTATTTCGAACGTATTTGCTTGTGAATTCAAATTGATTATTAGTTTAACGTTCGTAACGTTTAATTCAGAAAAAATTAGACATGATTAATAACAAATTAACATCAAATTAATTTTTCAACGTACACAGCAGAACAGAGTAGCGCCACTTTCGGAAGCCGCTACACTTCCATCGTCAGTGCACACGTGTATTTTGCTGATCACCACTTGTCAGGTGGCTCTGTTGAATGTGATTTCAATTCTTAAGGTACGGTCAGACTTGACAAATATTTGCCGAAAAAAAACGTGACCAACAGACAAGCTAAGATTGCAGTTCCTTTAATTCCAGTATTTTTCTAAATATTGGTTCTCATTTATTAAAGATAATATAAAAATAGCTCTTTGCAGCATAATTAACTTTATTTTGTGATATACAAATCAAGTTAAATCACACTAGCCCTTAGCCAAAGTAGTGGTTACGTTTTTTGAGCAAATATTTGCCAAGTGTAAACAAACATACCTTTATATATACAACTCTTTCGTGAAAATTGTATACGAGAATTAAATCACTCAATGCACTTTCCCAGTGTTGCATTGGTTTATTTTTCTTCATTCCCATTTTTCTGATGTTTTGCACTACTTAAGCAAACTTTTTGGGTTTGAATATACATATACCGAAGTATATATGAAAATGTAAACATGTGAAAAGCTTAAGCCAAGCACTGGCTTCTTGTAGCTTAATCCAGCAATAAATACTGGAACTTATCCGATATTTTTTCGCTACGCAGAATAAGTCAAAATGCGTCAATACCAATAATTCATATTATAAAGAACATACCGCCAGTTTCTGTCTTAATAATTAAATGGTTTTTAAACTTAATTTCTTTTTAAATAGAAAACTTATTTTTATAGATCACATGTAAATATAACTTATATCACCAATCTTGTACACTTAAATTCGATTTAAGTTTTATAAATTACCATATGATTTTGACCGCAGGTTGTTCTTGTGCAAACAAACAAATTGTGGCTGCTGACAATTCAACTTTTGTTGGCGTGAAATTTGGGCTTTCTTTGGGGATATTTGCCTTTTTGTGATTTTGCAAGCTGTATTTATTGTTTTAAAACATTGCACAAACTCTTGATTATTCTTATTTTTTGCATGAAGAAATATATATATATTTTTTGGATTTTGCTTTGTTTATATTGAACAGCTGCTTTTTTAGAAAATTTATGGGAAGTTTATAATATTTGATGGTGCTACCATATTTTTGTCACAAATAAATAAGAACAACTAAATACGACTGAAAACCAGAAGTTGTACTTAATTACAATTTAAATTTATTTGAAAATTA
Source organism: Panzeria rudis (assembly GCA_956483635.1). NCBI lineage: Eukaryota > Metazoa > Arthropoda > Insecta > Diptera > Tachinidae > Panzeria > Panzeria rudis. The sequence continues at coordinate 18,748 of CATQFL010000102.1, read as the reverse complement.
ACTAAATAAATATTTAATTACTGAGTCAAAAACTGGCGGTTATAAAGTGAAATTTTACAACATAGTTTTATTATTCATAGAAATACCCATAAGCAATAGGCGCGACGGCGCCTGCAATGTACTTCAACAGCCGTTGCACATTTAACAGCAACACACCACGATGGTGTTTGTGTGCATACACATCTTTTATTTGACACATACAAAGAGGCTTTTAAAATGTGCATTATGTTGTTTTTTCCTCTTTTATTCAGAAGAAATACGTAAGTATGTACATTTATATTACTAAATCGTTTTATTTTCAATTGAAATAATTTAAGTAAATAAATAAATTTATCATTAAAGTAGAAAACAACTTGAGCACTTTAACTTTTTCCTTTTGTTATTCGCAAGTTTCTTTTTCGAAATAAATTTTGAAGAACGAGTGATACCGCCCATCACTACAAAGGAACCAACAAATTTTAACAAAGAAAGTTTCTTTTACTCCACAAAATCCACCCCAATTTAAAAGACTGCTACTAAACAAATTAAAAATCAACAGTGGGCGAACAAACGAAACTCCCAAAACAAAGGGCATAAACCAAGCGGGAAATAGAAGGGGTACGGATGCCTTCTAGAAGGCCTCGGTACCACGGATGGAAATCGTGGTACAATTGAATTTTTTTGGTACATTTTGGATATTGTTGGTACCGCGGAACTACCGCGACTTATTTGGTACAATTTAAAAATCTAAAATTTTATTACTTGACCATATTCTTTTAATAGCAATTCCAGTTCATTTATTGTTTTTCAACCTTAAAAGCGAAGAGGGAGCATTACAGTAGCCATGGTTGGAGAGGCAAAAGGAGAGACAGAGCGAAATATCCATCTTATGTAAAACTTCAATAACGGGTTCTCCTTCCGCTAGCATTAGACATGCAGTAAGGGAAAGCCATATTGGTAATATAAATACGTTGAAAGCTATGGCAAAAATTCATAATTACTGAGCGAGACGGTCAACAAATAGTGAAAAACTGATGTGGACTCAGAAAGCACATGCATCATTCCAAATTTCCGCATATACAATTACATACTATGTCGCAGCAATAATAAATTTGCTACAAGGAAGCAGGTAGATTAACTAGAAGTGCTTCGGAGATGCGGAAAAGCACACAGTGCACCCCTCTGCCTTACGAGGATGCAATAATGTAAGCGAGCGAAGAAACTGACCTTACACACGATGAATTTGGTCGGCTATTTGTGTTTTTTCATGTGTTTTAAACACGAAGTTTTTTATTCAACTCAAACTTTTTTATAGTGCATCATCTCTCGCTTACGTGGGTACAAATATGGATGTGAGTGTGATTTTTGCTTCGTAATTTGATTTTTTTATTCTTCCATTGAATTGAGTATGAAAATAAATGTGCCTCAATAGCTTATTGGTTAGTGTTCTAGTCTACCATGCGGAGATCGTGGGATCGATTACTGATTCAATACGCGAACAAAAAGTATTTAATAAAAGTAAATTGTAGTGTAATATAATTTCCAATTGTATTTGTACCATTTAATACATAAATATGAAAAACTTTGAAATTTTATTAAAGTAAGACAATAGTTTGTGCTTTGTTTTTAATGTTTTTGTTTTGCTATTGTAATTATTATTTACAAATAATGTTAATATCTGTTTTTTTGCATTTGTTTTTTATAATAGTTTTTCCTGAGGAAGAGCACCAAAGGTGCTCGAAATATCGAAAAAAATAAAAAAAAATCAATCTACAAGATTAACACATATTTAATAAAACATAAAAGAGTTTTATTTAAATAAATGGTAGGACCTTGAGCCTGAAGAAAATAATAAATAGTTACAAGTTCTAAGGTCGAAAAAATTAATTAACATATATATATATATATATATATATATATATATATATATATATATATATATATATATATATATATATATATATATATATATATATATATATATATATATATATATATATATATATATATATATATATATATATATATATATATATATATATATATATATATATATATATATATATATATATATATATATATATATATATATATATATATATATATATATATATATATATATATATATATATATATATATATATATATATATATATATATATATATATATATATATATATATATATATATATATATATATATATATATATATATATATATATATATATATATATATATATATATATATATATATATATATATATATATATATATATGTATATATATATATATATATATATATATATATATATATATATATATATATATATATATATATATATATATATATATATATATATATATATATATATATATGTATATATATATATATATATATATATATATATATTTATATATATATATATATATATATATATATATATATATATATATATATATATATATATATATATATATATATATATATATATATATATATACAAAGTAAAATAATGGCAAATAAAAAATTAATCCAAGTGTGGTAAAATTGTGATATAAAGAGCAAAACATTTTTTAATGATATGCTCATACCTCCAGACCTACCAAGTGGGACATACCATACAAAAATCATGTAATACCGAAGCAGGCTGGTAAGGGAGACTACTGAAATCTCTCCCTTACAAACCTGCTTCCGGTAGACGGATATTTTCGCTGGGGTATTTCATAATATTAATAAATTTACTTTTGGGCCCACTTTATTTAATTAATTAAAAACAAAAACTTGACAAAAAGTACATGACAAAAAATTTTCATAAAAAAGAAATGATATAGATACTTAGTTGCAGCATAATTCATTTTTAGATCAATTGTCAAAATATAAAACTTCAAAAAATTTTGTTATATTAAAAATGAAGGAATGAGAATAACTAACTTTTTCAGTCCTTCAGCTCAACCATGTAAAAAAGTCTCTGACTCAAAAATCTTGCCATTTCTCTTGTTTCATTTTTAATATAACAGACAATATTTGAAGTTATTTATTTCTTTTTACATTTGATACAAAAAATGGATTATGCTGTTGCTATATTATTTTTTTTATAAAATTTTTTGCATATGTTAATTTATGTACTTTTTGTCAAGTTTTTCTTTTTAATTAATTAAACAAATTTGGTACCGCCATGGTCCAAAAAGTATATTTTGTTTATATAATTGGTACAATATCAAACTCATTTTCCATCCCTGCTCTATACTTCTTCTGTTGGATAAACAAGGCATGCTTGCTCCAATCCATAATCATATTTTTTTTGCACACGTTGTCATTGCGGGAAAGGTCTCCCGTTTGCTAGTTCTGAAAGGCCTGACAAAAGGCTTTCTAAAAATTTAATTTTGAAGGGTTTCTAAGGAAGGTCTGTCAAAATGCAAATGGAGGTGCATTTTTTTAATATCGGAATTTTTATTGCGGCTTCTTTATTTTTGATTCATGTAATTTTTTTAAATTATTTCCTTTCATCTAAAAGTAAGTTTTATACGAATGTATTTATTTAGAAGGCTTGGATGTGAAAAGTTTTGCCGGTATAAGTGTAAGTTAATCAGCTTCATCATAAAGGGTATAATACCATCATGCTTCATGTCTCTTGTACGTAAATTTCAACTTCATATACAATAACTTGCGAAAAAGAATATGGGAATCATGATCCAATAATCAGGTCAATGCAACTCGACAGCTTTTTATTGTTTACTATCGTAAAGATGTCAGACTTCATACATAAAAAACCTAAACAATATTTTTTACATACGGAGTTTGTTTAACATCTTCACGATTATGGCATTTTTGTTGTATAGATGCATAGACCTAATTATTGGATCATGATCAGAATGTTTGTTATCTATAAAGTACATCTTAATGAATAAATCCATCGTTGTCAACTCGATGCTTTTCGCACTGTTTTTATTGCGTTTTCAACTTTTGGACGCGAACATTTTTAGAGTTAGTGTTCGGTGCTTTTTTCATCTAACTTTTAGTGTTTTTTTTTTGTGACGGTGGCACTAAACCCAAAATTCCAAAATAAATTTGTTTATCTAAAAAATATATTTTAAAGGTAAAATTTTTTGTTAATATCTATAACTATATCCGGAACATACTTTTTTGCAGTCTTGCAGAAGAATAAAATGAGTAAATTTATATGAAGTACATTCGAGCAATCAGCTGTGGTTTATCTTTTGTCTTTTGAAAGCCTCAAAGTCCATATAGAAACGTTTTTTATACGTATTTTGTTTGCTTGACACTTAGAACTAGTAATTAAAAAAAATTTTGACACAAAAACAAGAGTTTATATTTTCACCCTCTTTGATTTCAACGAAATTCAAAATATGCAATTATGTTCATGGAAATAACGTCCAACGGACAACTTGAACACTATGCTCAATAGGTCTTTGTTAGCTAAATGCATTCTGTAAAAAAATAAAGAAAATTAAAATGCCATATTTCAGGATGCTTAAGGATAAAGAATACTTTGGCCATTTCTCAAAAATGGCCGAACAGGTCAATTTGTATGGAGGGGAAAAAACTAAAAAATATTGTATGGCAGAAAGGTAATCTACGGACAATTCTAAACATTATTCGCCAAGAAACCGTAGGTCGGAAATAAGTTCCTAGCCCGCGCAAATCAATATGAAGTTTTATATACAGATGAAAACAAATAAAACCAATAAACCAGTTTATTTTTCTCTTACAATTTTTATAAAATTTAAGTAGATCCTATGTATTAGCGCAAAATCTTGGCTCAATATACTCTCTGGTTCGCGAAATGTAGCGAAAATTAAAAAAATCAACAAAAATGTATTAAGCCGACATTACAAAGTTATTTCTACTAAAATTGACTTTAAAATGAGATATGGATGTTACGATTTTATTGTTCAATCTTCAGAGGTCAATTTTTACTGACCCTATGTCTACATAATTTGAGCTCTGAAGATTGCAAAATAAAATCATAATAAATGAAAAGTAAGCTTTGTACCCTTTAATAGTAAAGTCCACTTCCAAGTTCCCTTTAATATCACACCTCAACGGAACAACTAGGGTAAGTAGCTTTAAATATGTATATACATAATTTTCTAAGGCGGTTTTAGTATATTTTTGTTTAATTATTTTTTTTTACTAATACATTTTTGTTAAATTTTTGCATTTTAAAGTCGTTATACTTTGACTAATACTATCTATACCAGAGGCATCATTTATAACAAATTTTATAAAAATCGGAAGGGGCAAGAGGTCAAATTATAGGCACAAAAAGCCTGTAAAATTTGACCTCTGAATTGATAACATATGCACAACAAGTGCATTTTGTGCCCTTTAATATGACACCGCAATGGAACATCTAGGGTAAGTAGGTTTAAATATATACATAATTTTGTAAAATCGGTTTAGTATAATTTTGTTGAATTTTCCATTCTCTAATCCCTAGATTTCGCGAACCAGAAAATATATCGTGCTAAGGTTTTTTAGTAATACTAGTTATGCCAGAGGCATCATTCGTATCAAATTTTATAAAAATCAGAAGTCTAAGGAGGACTGAGTTGTGTGTATTATTTTTTGTTTGCCCATATAACTTCATTTCCGACCTATCGTTCCTTATAGAAAAATTCGCAGAATTGTCCGTTCAAAATAAATGGATCCGCTCTAATGCTCAAGCTTAGACTTGATAGCCGTAAGAGGAGTAATTCTTGCACCATGTGATGCGCATAATAATAGAATATACATATATGTACATATGAATGTAGAATTTCATTATAATCGGACAAAGTAAAAATCCATACCTTGTCGCAAATTTTTGAAATTACGCAATATAAAAAATTTTTTAAATAACACTTAAGAAATAAATTTCACTGCTTTTTTACATATTACGAGTTATTTTCCTTGTTTCAGCGCTTTTTGAAATTAAAAAGTTGACAACGTTGAACAAAACAAATTTCATTTGCTTTGGCAAAAAAAACCAACATTGCTACTCCTTCTCGTCTCCCTTCTCATAGAAGCGAATGTGGAATGTGTATCTTATCTTTTATACAGAAGAGCCGAGCCCTTCTGTAAGCCATTCTTTAACACTCAGATAAGAATGTTATTGGAATAAACAAAACTGTCTAAGCAGGCCTTTAATAAGGTCTGACGTAAGAAGGTCTTCTGAGTTTTCCCGCTGCGTAAATGTGCATACATACATACACACATATGTATGTATGTACATTAGGGTATTCTCGTTGATTTTTCTCGGAACCAAGTTTCAACGCTTTGTTTAGGTAATAAAATAAGCCTGTTAAAATAGAAACTCTTAATATTTATAATAAGATAATGCGCATCGGACTTTTCGATCTCCCATTCGATTTGCATAGGATAAATTGTGTTTATTCCTTCTGACTTTTGTAAGTAAGGAACGAAATGTTTTTGGTAGCTTTTGTAGAGAATTGAACGCTCTACAAAAAAGGTCATACATAAGTAATTTGGTGGTAAGTAGGGTTTTTGTTTCCCCGGATTTTCTCATTTCCCGGGAAAGCGGGATTGACTTTTCAATTTCCCGGGAATTGCCGCCCAGTACAAAACGATACAAAATAGCATTTCTCTTAATTTATTTGAACAAAAAAAATACCAATTCACGAGATCTGTTAAATAAGGTTATGGATGCATTAAACGTAAGTAAAAAAATTATAAAATATGAGGTCTTTAGCCATGCCGTATTGTTTTTAATTTAAAATAAAAAATTTTATTTTTTATTGCATAACTTCTGATTAGTCGCCACCCGAAGTAAAAAATGTACTAGTTTCATACTTTTTTATAATTTCCGGAGCTTCTTAAGTAGAAAAAATATTGCAATGATTTATGATTTATTTCATAAGACACTAAAGAGCATTTCATACTGCTAAGCAAAACTGAATTGAAATAATTAAGTGGCGGAAAAGTGACCACCTGAAAATTACATTTTTTTGTTTGTATCAATTTTTAATTGAACACTGTTGTACATAAAGCTTTGATTTTTTTGCAGAAATTTATAATTTTTGAAAAATTCGAAATTTTGAGCTCCAAAAAAAATTTTTAAATAATTTTTAAATAGTATTCGCAGAGGAAAATTGATAAATCGACCGTATAGATTTTTAGCGATAGAGATTTAGCTTTAGCGAGTTACAGAATAGGGGGGCAGTACTTCTTTATTATGCCCACTTTCGCTATGGCCACTTAGTGACAATCGGTTATTTTCATTTCTTCACGAAATATGTTTTTTGAAAGACATAATATAAAAAATTGAAGACAAATAAAATGTGCTCTAAACTAAAAATTTTTTCTTTTATTTACATATTTTTCTAAATAAAAGCAGCACTAAAAATGTGTGCTTACAAAGAAGAAAAGTTATTATAATAATATTTAAAAATCCCGGGAATTCCCGCACAATTTTCCCGGGATTTATTTCCCGAAAAATGTGCGGGATCCCGGGAATTTTCTACCGGGAAATCCCGAGTTAAAAACACTAGTGGTAAGATAACTCGATCAAAACTTATTCACGGTCAAAATTAAATTCATCGTAAATTTGTCGGATTTTTCAATCACACAACGGAAATATTAGGTTATTCGAAAAAATTTATCAACATTTCATACAAAATGGCCTTTAAAAAATACTTTTAGCAATTTTTCAATTTAAGTTAGCTCTAAGTAGAGTTTATTTACTTGGAAAAAATTGCATTTATGATTCTGTTGTGATAAGTTTTTATTTAATTTGATTTTTAATGTAAAACATTGACCCGTTAGTGTTACAACGAGCTAGTAAAAAACTGATTGGGCACTTGCGTTATTTAAATGTAGAAGTAGCCACAATTTCTTTATTTGCTGAAAATGTTTATGTGAATGTAAAGAAACAAATTGTTAAGCCTATTCGGATTCGTGTGGGCTCATCAACGATATCAAAAAACTGAAAAGAGTTTGGAATCATTATTAAAAAACAATTTACCACACGATTTTTTAGAAGATGACGTTCTAACATGGTGCAGCAGTGATATGTATTAATTCCTGATGTTCCTATAAGGAGCATAGGGTAGCATTGATACCTAAAAACAATGTGTTGAATTTTTCAACACATTAAAAGTAACAAACGATGTAGATAAACGAGGACTAGCTTTGTTTGAGGTATATTAACATTTACCTCACTAAAGATGATTCTTTCAAATAATTCTCGATCATCGACGAAGATATCCAAACTGCAATAAAAAAGCCTCCAGCAAGAGCAAACTAAACAGCAAATTATATGAAAATGTATAATATAGTAGTGGTTACATGCAATCAGGCTTGCGGGGTAATGATTACATTTTGTAATTAATTACATGTTCAAATACACATTATATGTAATCTGTAATTAATACACTGCAATTACAATTACTTGTAATGTAATTGTCTGAAGAGCAATTACAATTACATGTAATTGAGGCATGAACAATTACAATTACATGTAATGGGTAGTTGATATATAGCAATTACAAATTATTTTAATTGTAATTGAAGATTATCAACTACAATTACATGTATTTGGGCAAAAGTAATAGTAATTGCTCATAAAGGGGTAATAATTACTTTACAGTACATATAGGATATAAGAAACTTTAAATATTGTTTCTTATATGAGGTTTTTTCTTATAAGCAATTATTGCTTATAAGAAATTTTTTCTTATAAACATATATATGGATATAAGAAACAATTTTTCTTATAAGTGTGTATTCAATAAAGCATTTTACCAGCTATTTTATCAGGGGTGCCGTGTCGTTAATTTGTTAAATGTTAATAAGGTAGTGCGTTAAATATACAAAAACAAAATGCGTGTAAAAAAGTAACGATTAACGACTAACAAACTAACAAGCTCGGTGTGAAAACCCCTAATATTTTTCTATAAACGATAGTTAAAATTTTTTATTATGTATGCGAATCAATTCATATAAAAACTAACTTAAATAGCTCAAACAAGAGATAAACAATAGAAAAAGAATTCGGTTTACACTATAAAAATTTCTTATATAAAACCTTTTTTCATATCATTTATCATCTTTGGTGTTTGAAAAAAGTTTCTTAGATCAGGTTTTTTCTTATATACGATTTTCTTTTATAGAACATATTTTCTATGGAAAGTACAGAAAAAGACACGGTGTTTTTGGTTCACTTTCTTATAAGCGGTTGTTTCTTATATGCGATGTGCTTATATTCGGTATGTACTGTAACAATAAAAATTACTATAAATATTAGAAATAAAATCTATTATTTATTAAATTCAAAAATCATTCCAGAAAATGTAACATTTTTAAAGCTTATCTTATCTCTAAAATTAACTGGTGATATCTAGAGCTCTAAAAGAGGATAAAAATCAAAACTGAAAAAATTTTGCGAAAACTTTTAAATAGTCGCCTAAATTCATTAAACATCGTTCAAAACACATTTGTCGTGAAAATCGCGAAAATTCGCGAAAAATTTAAAAATGGCAAATTGTCCTAAAATTGCTTAAAAATAGCTAATATTATACGGAATGCAAAAAACTCGGCAAAAATCACGCAAATGACGAAAATTTGCAAGAACTTGCTAACATCGAAGAAACAATTAAGTTTTATATGAACTAAAAATCGGTAAAACTGTAAAAAAATCCAAGAACTGGTAAAAAAATCACTATTATCGCGAAAATTCGCGAAAAATTACAATATTGCAAACAAGCTCTAAATTGATTAAAAATAGCTAAGATTGTATGGAATGCAAAAAAACTATGAAAAAATCGTGAAAATTACGATAATTTTCAAAAACTTGCTAACATTAAAAACATAGAAAAGTCTTATAGTGATTAAAAATCGACAAAACTGTAATAAAGCCAAGAACCGGCTAAACGCACTTATAACGAAAATAGCGGAAATGTGCGAAAAATTTTAAAACTGCAAACAAGCCTTAAAATTGCTTAAAAATAGCTAAATGACGCAAATTCGCAATATTTGCGATAAAAGTAATTTTTTTGTCAGTTTTTGGTTTTTTAACTCGTTTACCAATTTTTTAATCAATATCAGACATTGATATCTTTTTAATCTTTCATTTCCGCGATTTTTTCCGAGCTTTTCGCATTCCTTACAATTTTAGCTATTTTTAAGCAATTTTAAGGCTTGTTTGCGATTTTTCGCGAATTTTCGTTATTTTCTCGAAAAATTTGTTTTCTTTAGCCAGTTCTTGTATTTATAACAGTTTTACAGATTTTTAATCATTCTCAGACTTTTCTATGTTTTTAATGTTAAGTTTTGCGTATTTTGGCATTCCTTACAATTTTAGCGATGTTTAATATATTTTACGGCTTGTTTGAAATTCGGCAGTTTTTCGCTTATTTTCACATTAAAAGTGATGTTTTGCCATTCTTTGCTGCTCGTCAAGCTTGATTATAAAAAAATTTAAGGGATTGTTTGCTATTCTCACAATCTATAGAAATTTTTCGTCATTTTGACTATAAAAAAGTCATCCAAAATATTTTTAAATATAATTGAGTATATTGCAATTAAATTAAATTTTCCTTGTAATTTCAATTGGCATGATTGCATTAAAAATTACAAGTAATTTGTAATAGGCTTCCTACAATTACAATTATTTATAGTTTTAATTAGTGCTACAGCAATTACAATCAGAAGTAATTGTATTTGGTAGTAGTCCAATTACAATTACAAGTAATTTGTAATTGCACCAAGGCAATTACAAATTACTTATATGTAATTGAAGTGAAAATGTAATCATTACTCCACAAGCCTGCATGCAATAACGTCCATTGAAATAATGTCCGGTGTACTGGTTTTGCAGAGTAAAATTGTTTGCCTGCTAAAATTTTTACAGTGGAATCAGTGTTGCCATATTTTTTCTCGAAAATCTTCTAAACGCAAAATAAAAATCTTATTTTTCCATCAAAAATCTTCTTTGAGTTAAAATTTATATTATTTAAGACACAACGTGAGAAATATATAAAGATGATACTAACAAGCATATATTATTTACACTGAGGAACAAATCTATCAAGATCAGACACGGCTATACTGGAAAAGAAGAATTTAAGTACCGATTTTCCATGATTTACACGATATACATATGCATAAGTACGTTCGTGTAACTTAAATATCTTTTTTATCTTTTTTAATGAGAAATCGAATAAATTGAAAAAAGTTAGAAAGCTCAAAGAATTTATTTTGTGAACAAACTCTGAACGATCATTTGGGTACATGTAATAGCTTCCGAAAACATGCAGAGACTTTGTCTTTAAAATGTTCTTTCTAGGTCCGATTTAACGTAATTTATTTGTGAGAATCCACTGAAATCTCATAAAAATTTCCTATGGACAACAAATCACCTGACCCTAGATTTATTGCATATTGCCTTTAGTTCAATTTTTCAAACGCTAACTCCTGCTACAGTTGCTGTCTCTTATTAATTCGTAAAAAATTCAACATATTCAATACAGTAAACATATAAATTAAAAACTTAAATATTTTTAAAGGATGTGCAACCTCTCTAAATGTACCGGCAATATGAAACATTCAAAGCAATCTAATGCAGTACCAGACGATTAGGAAAACTTACCTCTTCACAAATTGCCGGGGACTGATCTACATTCTTTCTTTGAAAAAATACTGAACTTAATTGTACTCCTTATATGTATATATCGATTTATAAAAACACATACATGTATGTATGTCGATATAATTCTACAACCAATGTTTTTGCGCAGTAAGTCAAAGAGTCAGTATTGCGGTTGTTTTGTTTGGTGTGGGTTGCCTAATGAGAACTAATGTATTCTTGTCGCATTAGCCGAAAAAGCAGTTTTGTCTTACGCTGAACCCACATCGAATAAGACCAATATGTTTTTTGTGACTTTTACGGCAACAGAACATTAGTTCTTATGAGACGACACACACCCAAAATTTTTTATTTCTATGTGCGTTATAATCATACGAGTTGTTTGAGGTATAAGACAAAAACGTTTTGTCGTATTTGGTGATTTTTCAGGCTTATGTTGGTGTAGGTTCAGCCTTAACGTCCCGTTAGTCGACCGTTGCTGTAGCCGTACTGTACCGTACCGTACTGTTAGCATGCTAGTTCACTTATAGAACATTTAAAAACGTACGTATGTTTTCCTTTATTTAGTTGTTTTAATATGAAAAACAAACAGCGGTTCACAAAACTGTGATGGCAATTAAAATTGTTCAAATGGTGACTGATGCGAAGAAAAAGTACCAAAAAGAAGTTAGTGGTACATATTAAAACTGTATTTGATGTACATATATATGATGAAATAATGAACATAGAAATGATGACAGGCCCTTCTGCATTTTATATGTCGACAAGTATTTATTATTATATTTATGTAAAAACATATGTATTATTTTTAATTGATTACTCCCACAGATATTAATAACAAAAGTACCAAAAAACAGAGCGAAAATACCCCCATTCCATTTAGCATACAAGCATTCCATCACTTTTCTACAAATGACACTTAAGGCCATTTCACATTGTAATACAAGCTTTGAGATTTTTATTAGATTTTGTAAGACGAAAATCAAATCAAAATCAGTCTGACTGTCAAAAAATCTTAAAGAAAATTTGCTCATTACAATTTGTTTCTACACTATCACATTCCAAATAAAACGTTTCTTTATTTATGCCGGCAAACAAATACACATCAGTTTTTTTTATTCCTATGTATGTTTGTTTGTGCAAAAGACAACCCTGATAAAATGAAATATGTGATTGTTTAGAAAATTTCCTAAAAATGACGAATACCATAATACTGTCAAATTTCTTTACGTATTATTTGACAAATCATAACAATTTGTTTTCACACTGTTGGATTTTTACTTAAGATTTGAGTTTTTGACAAGTATTAATACTAAATCTAATAGTCTGAAGGACGCTTTAACAACGTAAGGAATTTCTATTTTATACAGATTGGTGCGTTCCAACTACGGTACATTTAAATTAGGTAAGCTTTTGCATTACTATTCCCATATCATAGACCAGTGGTTTCCAACCGGTGGGTCGCGATCTTTCTCGGGGGTCGCGAGCTGATCGAAATAAAATACATTAAGAGTTTTCATGAAAGCGGAAGAAATTGCCTTTTGTGCAATTGCGTAAACTTGGCGTGTTTCATGAAGCTCCTTTTGAAACTGCTGTGCAACTTTTAACACCCAATGTCAACTTACTTCTCCAGCTACTTCTTGTACTTCCCTCTGCATCACAACAACAATGAGTTATATGAATTTTTTATCACTTCGTCTTTTTTTCTATATTTTTCTTATTTTTTCACATACATAAATTATTAAAACAATATTTGTAAATTAAAATTTTTATTTATATTTTTATTTTTCAAATGCACAAATACTCTGTGCAAGCTTACGAGCCTGAGCTGTCTGGTATATTTTTATTAGTTGTGCAAATGAATTTAAAAAATATTGTTGACAATTCATTTACGAGTGGAAACATGCACAGTTTGCGAAGGCTTTAAACGAATTCCTGAGGACCCTTATTGATTTTTTTATAAATATTTAATTTTTTTAATTCAAAAACACAAAAAAGTTTTAATTCAAAAACATAAAAGTACTTACATATATTAATGCGAACGTTGGGCTTGCTTATTTTTAATTAAATGCGAAAAACGTGGTTGGAATTGTGACACGCAAACAATCAAATCATTTTATAAATTTTGTTTATTCCTTTTATCTTGTTTTAATGTTCACCATTTGTGAAAAAGTCATTTCGCACAGATAACATGTTGAAAATTGAATTAATATTTTAAGCGCTTTTTTAGCTAGCTCAGGGTATTCCGCCTATCGCTCTAGCCAAAATGTAGAATTATTTCGCTGCCAGCTCACATAAATTTTCTTTAAAATTATTGGCAAGATCGGCGAACTCAACGCAGTTAGTTATAAATGGATTTAATTCTCAGCAATCACCATTATCTTGCAGCTCTTTTTGAAAATAGCGGTATAGTTCCTTTTTTTAAATTTTGCAGTGCTTCTATCATGGTAGGAATAAAATCGCTCACCAATTCATCGGATGAAATTTCTGTTGCAATACTTTCAAAGCTAGTGAATGAATCAAATTGTAGAATTGAAGAATAAAGCTTTGAGAGCAAAAACGTTAAGGGGTCGCCAGATTTTTTGAAAATCATTTTGGGGTTGCGGCTTCAAAAAGGTTGAAAACCACTGTCATAGACGAACAGCTGACACATTACGGTACAGATGCGCTCCGCTAAGCAATTTATCAAAAAAAGTCCAAAAATGTGCTATTTTTCTGGTTCACTTGAATAAAGGCACTTTATTATTTTTTAAAATTATTTTTAAAGTAACCCCCCGTTGCCACATGCAAGTACAAGTTCGAAAAGCTCAATACACTCACACTTTTCTACTAACACAGCCACATTTTATTTACTTGCAGCTGAACTTGCAACAAATTTTGGAAGACAGTGATGTCGCAAGTGGTGCTGCAAGCTAATGTCAAAAATACATATAGTGTTGCCAAGTAAAAAGTTTTATACACATTTTCTGGATTGTAGTAACATAATAATTGTGATTTTAACTTATTTTAGTTATATTCAAAAAGAATTGTGATTAATTTCTTCAAATATAGATGTGGAATACAATTGGCGTCATCTTATAACACAAATCTTATTAAAAAAGTGATATTAATAATAATATGCTACTCGAAAAAATCGACAGAAGGGCCACCCGATGAATAAACTTAACTCGAGTGCGCTAATTTCAATGGCTTTTGCCGTTTTTCAATGTAAGCTCTTAAAAAAGAGATATTTAAGATTTAAAATTTCAGTTTTTGCCGTTAAGTCGTAACAAAGGTCTAAACTCAAAACTCTGAAATTTAACTAAAAATCGTCGATCTTAAAAAAAAGTGCTTCATAATTTTTAAAATTTTAAAAAATATTGTAAGAAATGTTAAACTTATTTTTATACACTGTCAAAGGCCATGCTTTGAAGATCAATTTAGTAGGCATTTTGTTCATTTTGGACATGTCGTGGACATTTGGCAGTGGTCGAAAATCATAAATTTTCAAAATAGTTTTTGAGTTTAGGTGCCTGTGAAAAATTTTTCACAGGGTACTCAAAAAAGCCCTAAACTCGGTTTTCTTAGGTAGCTAGTTATTACTATTCTTGCTTTAAATGAAGACAGCATGGCTATAAATGTAGGTGCTAGGGCCAAATTAGTAAAAATAACTCAAGTTTAAGAAAGAAAATTTTTATATTATAAAAAATTAACTAAACATTTTTTTTTCTGAAATTTCTACTGTGAGCTCTAAAATCATTATTTAACTTCGTATTAAAAAATTATTTATGTACATTTTTAGTTAGTTTTTTATCATATAAAAATTTTCTTCCCTAAATTTGAGTTTTTTTTACTAATTTTGCCCTAGCACTTATATTTATAGCCATGCTGTCTTCATTTAAAGTAAGAAGAATGAAACCCTGAGCATGACTTTTTTGAGCACCCTGTGCAAAAGAAGAATGAAACCCTGAGCATGACTTTTTTGAGCACCATGTGCAAAATTTTTTTTAGAGGCACCTACACTCAAAAACTATTTTGAAAATTGATGATTTTCGACCACTGCCAAATGTAGGGTACAAGTCCAAAAGGAACAAAATGTCCACTAAATTCATCTTTAAAGAATAGCCTTTCACCGTGTATAAAAATAAAATTAACATTTCTAACAACATTTTTTACAATTTTAAAAATTATGAAGCACTTTTTTTGAGGGGCTTAGTAAAAAAATGACAACAAAAAACAAAAAGTCGATGCAAAATATTTTAAATTAACTATTTATTATTTTCTTCAGGCTCAAGGTCCTACCATTTATTTAAATAAAACTCTTTTATGTTTTATTAAATATGTGTTAATCTTGTAGATTGATTTTTTATTTTCTTCCATATTTCGAGCACCTTCGGTGCTCTTCCTCAGGAAAAACTATTATAAAAAACAAATGCAAAAAACAGATATTAGCATTATTTGTAAATAATAATTCCAATAGCAAAACAAAAACATTAAAAACAAAGCACAATATATTGTCTTACTTTAATAAAAGTTCAAAGCAGATAATATATGTTTGTATGCATGCGCGCAATTTTCTGTGGCTGTTTTGTAATTCATTCGTATGTTCGTGGGTGTATTAATTATATGTAGCATCTCAATTGTATATCTTTTTTTAAAATTGTTTTCTTGTTGTAATATTGCTGTGTTACTAATATTGAGAGAGTGTCCACTACTTGCACAGTGGGCTGCCAACGCTGTTTTTTGTTCTGTTGTGCCTTTACGTGTTTTGTAATCAGACTTATGTGCTGCTAATCTTGTTCGTAGTTTGGATTTTGTCGTTCCTACATATATTTTGTTACATGTGTTAAACCCGTCTCCGTTACAAGGTATTTTGTATATAACATTCGATTTATGTAAAGTATCTACCTTTGTTTTTGTATGTGAAAACAACATATTTTTAGTTTAAGAAGAAATTAACAAATATACAGATTTGTGAAGATGAAGTCTTAGTTTCGTTCGATGTGGTATCCTTGTTCCCCAGCATTCCTGTTAACTTGGCAGTGGAAATAATAAAGAGAAAGTGGGAAGAAATTTCTACATACACGTCAATACCAAAAGATCAGTTCATTGATATCTTATATAACGATAAAATATATGAACAACTAAAAGGAATGCCAATGGGCTCACCAGCATCGCCGGTAATAGCAGACATAGTCAAGGAAGAACTTTTGGACCTTACAATGGCAAATGTAGATTGCAAACCAAGATTTATGAGTAAATATGTCGATGATTTATTTTGCATTACAAATAAAAACAATGTAGATAACATACTTGAAAACTTAAACAGCTTCCACAGGCACATACAGTTTACGAAGGAGCTAGAACAGGATGAAAGATTACCATATTTGTCTTCGCTGATTATACGGAAACAAAACACAATTACAATAGATTGGTACCAAAAACCAAATGCCTCACGGCGCATAATAAATTTTTTCTCAAATCATCCTAAGCACGTTAAAATCAACACAGCACAAAACTTCGCGAAAAGAGTACTGCAGATCAGTGATACATTATACCATAAAGAAAATATCAGAAGGATAAGGAAAATATTACAAAAAAATTGTTATTCGTTTAACATGACAGAAGATATAATACAAAACGCTATAAAAAATCTCAACAAAGAACCGGTTGAAAAAACCGCAAAAATTTTTAAATCAATGACTCATGTTCCTGGGTTTTCTGAAAGAATAACTTACTCAGATATATTCGACAAACAAAATGTTATTATTGCTCTTAAAACTGATAAAACACCTAATATGTTGTTTTCACATACAAAAACAAAGGTAGATACTTTAGATAAATCGAATGTTATATACAAAATACCTTGTAACGGAGACGGGTTTAACACATGTAACAAAATATATGTAGGAACGACAAAATCTAAACTACGAACAAGATTAGCAGCACATAAGTCTGATTACAAAACACGTAAAGGCACAACAGAACAAAAAACAGCGTTGGCAGCCCACTGTGAAAGTAGTGGACACTCTCCCAATATTAGTAACACAGCAATATTACAACAAGAAAACAATTACAAAAAAAGATATACAATTGAGATGCTACATATAATTAATACACCCACGAACATACAAATGAATTACAAAACAGACACAGAAAATTGCGCGCATGCATACAAACATATATTATCTAAATATAAACAAAAAAGCTTTTAGTTTACTTTGAACTTTTATTAAAGTAAGACAATATTTTGTGCTTTGTTTTTAATGTTTTTGTTTTGCTATTGGAATTATTATTTACAAATAATGTTAATATTTGTTTTTTTTTGCATTTGTTTTTTATAATAGTTTAGCCTGAGGAAGAGCACCGAAGGTGCTCGAAATATCGAAAAAATAAAAAATCAATCTACAAGATTAACACATATTTAATGAAACATAAAGAGTTTTATTTAAATAAATGGTAGGACCTTGAGCCTGAAGAAAATAATAAATAGTTACAAATTCTAAGGTCGAAAAAATTAATTAACATACAATATTTTAATTTCGAAGTGAAATATCTCTTAAACTATAAAAGATACAAAAATAATTGTTAATACATTTTTTCTTTACTTTGTATAACAAAATTTAACGCGCCTAAAATTTTACAAATCGGTATATATTTACGAAAGTTACAAGTCGCACAATATTTTTCACACTTGAGGCAACAAAATTTCAACCCTCCGCCTCTGGTGCAGCTAGAAACTTATGAAGACACGATTATGAAAGCCTCACTCTTCTTCTGCAACCAATTCAATTTTAATGCAAATCCGTTTAGTAGTTAAGAAGTTCTATACTTATTACCACTTTTTTTCTAATTTACACCAAAATGCGTAGTTTGTGTACGCTGTTTGATGTGTAGCAACCATACCAATAAACCGACCACGTTCAAAATGCACAATATGATTGCTACGAAAATAAGTTATTTATATATTTAGTTTGAGCTGAATCTAAAACAATTTATGAGATCTATTGACATTTAAGTGAAATTTTGGCGGATACTTGTATGAAGACTAGGTGTAAACATGGACCGATTTTTTTCAAATTTTAGTGAGGTATATTTGTAGTGCATGACTAACTTATGAACCGAATTTCGTCCAATTATCTTAAGAATTGCGCCTTTAATCCAATGAAAATTGTCCAGAAACT
>CATQFL010000101.1:0-18832 GCA_956483635.1 Panzeria rudis | reverse complement strand
ATATATATATATAATATATATATATATATATATATATATATATATATATATATATATATATATATATATATATATATATATATATATATATATATATATATATATATATATATATATATTATATATATGTATATATATATATTTATATATATATATATATATATATATATATATATATATATATATATATATATATATATATATATATATATATATATATATATATATATATATATATATATATATATATATATATATATATATATATATATATATATATATATATATATATATATATATATATATATATATATATATATATATATATATATATATATATATATATATATATATATATATATATATATATATATATATATATATATATATATATATATATATATATATATATATATATATATATATATATATATATATATATATATATATATATATATATATATATATATATATATATATATATATATATATATATATATATATATATATATATATATATATATATATATCGTTACCTTAATATAAAAAGGCCCTAACTCATTATTTTTTGAAATCTAATCTATCGAGTTAGGGCCTTTCTATATTAAGGTAACGATATATATATATATATATATATATATATATATATATATATATATATATATATATATATATATATATATATATATATATATATATATATATATATATATATATATATATATATATATATGATTAATATTCCAAGGAATAAGGGAAAAATTAACATCAACTTAATTTTTCAACGTACACAGCAGAAAAGAGTAGCGCCACTTTCGGAAGCCGCTACACTTCTATCGTCAGTGCTCACGTGTATTTTGCTTATACACCACTTGTCAGGTGGCTCTATTGAATATGATTTAAATTCTTTTATATACAACTTGTTCGTGAAAATTGAATACGAGAATTAAATCACTTCATATTTTACATTCATACATAGGTGTATGATATGTAAATAAGGAATTCAGAAGTTCGTATTGCATTTTATTTCTTAATTTATTTTTAATACAATTCATATATATATATATATATATATATATATATATATATATATATATATATATATATATATATATATATATATATATATATATATATATATATATATATATATATATATATATATATATATATATATATATATATATATATATATATATATATATATATATATATATATATATATATATATATATATATATATATATATATATATATATATATATATATATATATATATATATATATATATGTATATATATATATGTATATATATATATATATATATATATATATATATATATATATATATATATATATATATATATATATATATATATATATGAATTGTATTAAAAATAAATTAAGAAATAAAATGCAATACGAACTTCTGAATTCCTTATTTACATATCATACACCTATGTATGAATGTAAAATATATATATATATATATATATTATATATATATATATATATATATATATATATATATATATATATATATATATATATATATATATATATATATATATATATATATATATATATATATATATATATATATATATATATATATATATATATATATATATATATATATATATATATATATATATATATATATATGTATATCAAAACCACGATTTTTTGGGAAGGACTGTAGCCACCTTTAGTAAAAAAAAGTACAGGGCAGGAAAAGATACCCTAGAGAATTAGTGCATAAAAAAGTACAGCTAATGCAGAAAGCAGTACTGGTGTGCCAATTTGCAAACAAGAGTTTGTAGTTAAGCGACAAATGCTCGCGCTTTAACGATTCGAATCGTTAAGGCACGAACACTTGAGCGCTACATCAAATAGTAACATATGGTAGTTTTGAGACTACTCCGATGTAATGCAAAGCTGGGTTATATAGTCCAGCTCTAAGACATCGTAATGTTAAATCGGTCATGTTTTTTTTGTTCTTACATTTCGGTTACCTTTACAGGCGTGTTGCGTTATCTGCAGGGATACGACAATGTATACCACCTCGTCGAAATACATACATATTTCTAATACCCTGTTCCGACATGGATTTTTAATAGAGACAATTTAATTTTGATTGAGCAATAGTGTTCACACATAGTAAATTAAGCTTACTCAATTAGCATTTGACTTGCCAATGGTGTAATAAGTATACAGGTGGCCGAAGAAGGGCAACGAATACAACAATAAAATAAAAACTAGATAATGGTTGTCAAAGAAATACACGTGTTTGACGTAGCTTATGCACAAAATTACTACAGAAAAAATAATCATCTGACGTTATATTGCCATCTGTATACTTACTACACTGTATACTTATGCCACTATATATAATTTTTGCTTCTCACTGAACATACTTCGCAGTAAACATACTTGTCACAAAGGGTTGCATTTCGAACTCTACTCAATTTATGAAACAATTAAGTACTAATTGCTCAATTTATTAATTGAAGCCTTGTATGGTAAATTGAGCTCAATTAAGACCTTAATTGCGTAAATTTCTTAAATTGCGCAATTAAGGCGTATGTCTGAACTGGGTATAAATGTGCTTTATAGGCGACATATAAATCGTTGATTGCCTTGCAGACTTCATCTATGATGCCTGCAGGACAATAAATTTCGACGGTGACAACAGGGTCTACAGGGTGCCTGGATTGCGACGCGTTCTGTCAACATGCTGTGTATGTATATCGAACTTAATTCACCAACAAAAAATAGCCAAAGAATTTGATGCAAGGTTTCCACATGAAATGGCTTTTTTCAACTATAAATAAATTAATTTGTTTAAATAAAAATAAAAGATAATTCGGGGAAAATGTCAACCTTAAAATCTGCTGAAATAATTTCTACCTGCTAAAATTCAACATTAAAAAATTATTGAAATCTTTTGTTCGTTTATATATGTTAATTTTAACTTTTTTTATTTAAATGATTTTTTTATATGAATATTTACAGTTTGGTGTGGATTTGTTTAATTATATATAAAAAATAATACTAAGACAAGTTAAAATAAACGCTAAACAAAAAATAAGAAAACATAAAATGAGAACAAAAACTAATACAGTATTTTCAGTATATCGTCATATAAAATACAAAAGGACCTACATCATTTTTTCAAGAGAGATAACAAACTTAATAAAATGCGTAATAGGTAGTATCATTAAATCTGAATTAATGATGTTATTCTGAAAAAAAAAATTAAGTTTTTTTTATCTCTCTTGAAAAGTGTTTAAAAATTATTTTAGGAAATTTTGCATTTTATATGACGACATGTACTTCGATTCTTGTATGTATGCATGTGAAAATTAATAATTAAAATTTTAAAATAGTAATAATTTAATGTTATAAATAAATCACTAATAGATACTGCTACGTGCCAACGCCAACGTTCCCGTTACGCCAGAGGTGGCAGCCGTTAAATTAGCTGCCGCCGCTGCCATTAATGCTGTCGCAGGTGTATTATTTACCGCATGAGAAGCGTCCGTGACACTTAAACTACCACTAAACTTTTCAAAACCACTCGTATCGGACGTAATCTTTTTGCGTAGGTCGGGTTTGGGACCAGTCAGGCACATCTTCTCCATTTGTTGATGCTGTGAGCGAACAGCAAAACGATTCACATGCACCGGTATGGGTACAACAATTTTCGTGCCAGACGTACCATTGCGCCCCAGACCGTGTGAGGAAAGACCAGCCTTGACACGTTTCCATTTGGCGCGACGATTTTGAAACCAAATTTTGACCTAAAATTAGATAGAGACGAAACTTACATTTAGGGCTATTATTACAACTTGGCAATAGTTAAAGGCAGGATTTTGTCGGACGGATATACAGTGTATCATTATTAAAAAATTTACTTTAAACTGCCAGGTATGATGAACTTGCCTTTAAGTTGTAAAAAAGATCATGAACTATTTATCTGTATTACAAAATCCTGCCTTTAAATATTGCCAAGTTGTAATAATGGCTCTTAAAGCTATTTAGTTAAATACTTTCGATTTTTATTATTTTTTTTTAATAAAGATTTTAACACTTACTTGTACTTCACTTAATTTCAAACTAGTCGCAATTTGACTTCTCTCGGTTAGACTTAAATATTTCTTTGCATGAAATTCTCTTTCCAGTTCTAAAAGTTGTTCCGAAGTAAAGGCGGTTCTACGCCGTCGGGACTTTGAATTTTGTCCACTACTATTACTAGAGTCTTTATTGCCAGCTGAATTTCCATCGTCATCGGAACAGTCTTCACTATCTGAGTGTGTGTAGGCTGAAATGACAGAAAAATCAAACAAATAAATAAATAGTAAGTTGCTTTATTTATAAATCTAATTTATTCAAAATTATGTTTAAAGATTTTTCCATAAATTAAAGGTGTAATAAAAAAATTATTTCAAGATATTATGAGATGATTCTTCCGACGGCTTTAATTTTTATGGAATTTCGTTTTAATATTAAATATATTTTTCCGGTTGGCCAACTCGTCGTAGAGGACTTTTTCATCAACTTTTTCATGCACGATATTTGTCGATTACAGTTTCAACGTTTAATTTAAAATTTTATATAATTTCGTTACAACAAAAACACTACTCTTCGTATATGTACCAGTAAATAAACTTCTTGTGGACATTGTCGTTCAGTCTGTCACCAGTTTGAATCAATTTGATACATTCCTGTTTGCTAAAATTGAGCGAAATTGAGCTGATGAAAAATTCTGTTACAATGTCTATTAAAACTTCGCGGAATAAATACTCTCTGAACGACAAATTCCTCAAATTGTTATTGTAGAACAAGTGTAAAAAGAAACAAACAAAAAATGTAATGGGGACATTTCTGAGGATGTTGTCATTTACATGGTCATTAATGAAAAGATAGGTGACAGTGTCGCTACTGTTGTCATGTATGAACTTGGCGGCCATTTGTTCGAAAATGTCCTCACTGATCTGTTTGAGCTGTCACCAGCAGGTCATCGACGCTTAATAGTGCGTTTCCATATACGTGTTTTTCGCCAAAATAAGTGTTTTGCGCAAATACGTGTTTTCCTACATGTTTTCCCATAAAATTGTCATGTGAGCAATCACCTCAAACAGCGTGTTTTGCTCCAAATTATGTCGAAATTTGTCTATGCAACACTGGGTTGCATCTATGATTAGAAATGCAACTTTGGGTCATCCATTTACTGTGCTTGACAAATTTGAAAAAAAGTGACACTGTTCTGCGGCCACATAAGGAAAGAAATATGGCGAGCATTTTATTTTCGAAGAAGAATGTAAACAAAACAATAAAAATGTCAAATTTATTACGAAAATTCGAACTTAAAAACACTTACAGCATGATGGAAACGTTTTGATATATTTTGCTCAAACGGCCTGTTTTGCTCATAATTAGAGTTTTTCTTTTCCCGGACTTTTTCATTTCCCGGGAAAGCGGGATTGATTTTTCAATTTCCCGGGAATTTCTGCCCAATACAAAACGATACAAAATAGCATTTCACTTAATTTATTTGAACAAAAACAAATACCAATTCACGAGATCTGTTAAATAAGTTTATGAATGTATTAAACGTAAGTAAAATAATTATAAAATTTGAGGTCCTTAGCCATGCCACATGCTTATCCATGCCAAATTGGTTATCTGATAAACCGCGGTTAGCTTCAACACAACCTTCCAATCTTCTACAGATTATACTTTCTAGCAATTTCCCACTTGTATCTATCATACACAGCGGCCTATAAGAGGAAGGGTCGTCTAGCGGCTTATTATCCTTAGGTAACAATACTAACTTTTGTCTCTTCCACATTGTTGGAAAAATGCCCTGGCTCAAGCATGCGCTTATTACTTTCAAAAAATAGTCAGGATGGAGTTTAACAGCTTCTTTTAGTATCATATTCGGAATGCAGTCTAAGCCTGGTGCCTTCTTGTCTTTAAATTTTGAGACAGCACCTTCTATCTCGGCAATCGTAACCGGAGGAATGTCGAAAAATTCAGCCGGGTAGCTGTGTTGCCATGTCGGAGTTTCCTGTTGGGGAAAGAGATGATCTACAATTCCCTTGAGGATAGGCTCTTCTCTTGGCGGCGATGGACCAAGACATTTAAGTTTCTTGGTTACCAATTTATATGCAAAGCCCCAAGGATTACTATCTACTTCATCACAAACATTAAGAAAACACCTACGCTTGCTCCTACGAATTGCAATCTTCAACGCTTTCCTTTTATCCTTATATATTTGATGGTGTACACTATTCTCTAAACTACCTCTCGTTCGTGTATACTGCCTTCGGGCACTTATACACTCCGATCGCAAGCTAGCAATTTCATCATTCCACCAGTACACCGGGGGCTTATTTGGTGACCTTTTACGCTTTATCATAGCTACGTTACAGGCATTAGTGATATGACTTACGAATTCTCCATACAAGCTGCGAAGATATCCTTATCAAAGGTATTTACCTTCCATCCTGTCAAACCTCGTGCTTGTGCAATCACACGGGGCTGTTCATCTTGTACATCTATGATTATAGCGCTATGATCGCTATGAGTATAGATGTCGGATATTCTCCAGTTAACTTGGCTTGTGATGCTGCTACTGACAAATGTAATGTCAATTACCGATCCAGCATCACCCCTTCTGAAAGTTTGTTCAACTCCATTATTAATGAGTACAACACCCAATACAGAAAAGGCTTCCAAGAGTACTCTACCTCTTGTGTTTGTCGAGGGGCAGCCCCATTCAACAGCCCACGCATTGAAGTCACCTGCTATTATGACAGGATTTCTTGTAGCTGCATCTGTTACTATATTGTCAACTATTACTCGAAAGTCCTCTATAGAATACCTAGGGGGAATATAGCAACTGTATAGTGTGATGCCAGAGACAGTGGCTCGGGCATATCCACATTGTGGTGTTATTTTATCTCGTATTGTTAGCGTGCTAGTGTTCCATATCGCCGATGTGTCCGTATTATCGGAAACCCAATTTACAGATCCCATGTTCCGATATGGCTCACTCAGCAAAGCGACATCTACATTCAAATCTCGAACGCTTTGCTTAAGAAGCTCTTGGGCTGCCTGGCAATGGTTGTATGTATGTATGTATGTATGTATATATGTATGTATGTATGTATGTATGTATGTATGTATGTATGTATGTATGTATGTATGTATGTATGTATGTATGTATGTATGTATGTATGTATGTATGTATGTATGTATGTATGTATGTATGTATGTATGTATGTATGTATGTATGTATGTATGTATGTATGTATGTATGTATGTATGTATGTATGTATGTATGTATGTATGTATGTATGTATGTATGTATGTATGTATGTATGTATGTATGTATGTATGTATGTATGTATGTATGTATGTATGTATGTATGTATGTATGTATGTATGTATGTATGTATGTATGTATGTATGTATGTATGTATGTATGTATGTATGTATGTATGTATGTATGTATGTATGTATGTATGTATGTATGTATGTATGTATGTATGTATGTATGTATGTATGTATGTATGTATGTATGTATGTATGTATGTATGTATGTATGTATGTATGTATGTATGTATGTATGTATGTATGTATGTATGTATGTATGTATGTATGTATGTATGTATGTATGTATGTATGTATGTATGTATGTATGTATGTATGTATGTATGTATGTATGTATGTATGTATGTATGTATGTATGTATGTATGTATGTATGTATGTATGTATGTATGTATGTATGTATGTATGTATGTATGTATGTATGTATGTATGTATGTATGTATGTATGTATGTATGTATGTATGTATGTATGTATGTATGTATGTATGTATGTATGTATGTATGTATGTATGTATGTTTTTTTTTTTTATTTGTGGGATGAAAATCATCGAAAGACTCTGGCAGTGGTGGTGTTTGCCAGAAGTGCGAGACTTTAACACGCTAAAAAACACCCCTTCACACTGACCCAAATGCTCCCCGTGGTACTACCGCAAGGCTATACGTCTCGGGGTGGGAAAGGTCCTAGACCCTAAATCTAAACTACATGGATTCTTCTGCGAATCTCTTCTAACCTACGAAGTTCCAACAGAACCAATTTTATAAAATTACATACATACGTCCAGTTATACAAAGATTCCAACATGATTGGAACGATGTTGTCCGGCCTAATACTACGCCCTAAGACTACTTCTAAATACGCTCTACCACTATCAAATCGTGGACAGATGAAGAACACATGTTCGGCATCTTCCACGACATTGCCACCACAACTCGGACAAAACGGAACACTGTCATGTCCGAAACGGTACAAGTACGACCTAAAACAACCATGTCCAGTCAAAAACTGTGTAATGTAGAAGTTCAAGTCGCCGTGTCTTCTTGATAACCATACCCTAATGTCAGGTATCAGTAAGTAAGTCCATCTTCCCTTGTCAGTCGCTGTCCATCGTTCTTGCCACTTCCGTAGACACATATCAGTCACACCATTCGTACTGTCCGAAACGGCTTCTAGCTCAATGGGTATCATGCCGGCAATGACAAAGGCGGCCTCGTCCGATACAGTTCGGAATGCGCTACATACTCGCAGGGCGGCCAGCCTATACACAGGGGATATCAGATTCACATATGTAGAGTATTTCAGTGAGCCTGACCATATAGGGGATGCATATAAGATAATGCTTCTTACTACACTGGTTAGCAATCTCCTCTGCAGATATTTTGGACCTCTTGTATTCGGCATGATCCGGCATAGCGCTGAGCAGGTTTTTGATGCCTTAGAACCTATATACTTCAAGTGCTCATGAAAAGACAGACGAGTGTCAATCATGACTCCAAGGTATTTTAAACATTCCTTGGATTCTATGCTACACGTGCCAATATTTAGCCTAATGGTTTCCCTATTTTTCCGACTACTAATCAGAATCGCTTCTGTTTTATGGTCAGCTAGAGCTAGACCCATTGATCTCAACCAAGACCTTACGATCTGAATACTGGCGTTTGCAATGGTTTCCGCCTCTAGTAACTCTTTTGCTTCACATACTAACGCTATGTCGTCTGCGAATCCAACTATCTTTACCTTCTCCGGCAGGTTTAACCTTAATACTCCATCGTACATGACGTTCCACAGTAGTGGACCAAGTACTGATCCTTGAGGCACCCCACCAATGATCTTTCGTCTTCTAGTACCCTTATCAGTATCATAAACTAGCTCTCTATTTCGGAAATAGTCCTGTATAATTGCCAGTAGATATCCTGGGATGTCTAAACTGGCTAAGGCATCAACAATATGCTCCCAGTTTGCCGTGTTGAAGGCATTCTTTACGTCTAGCGTTACAACTACACAATACTCTTTTGCTCCATTTCTCCACCTCTTCCCTTGGATAGCCTGAGCAGCAGTTTCTACTACAACTTTGATAGCATCTACTGTACTTTGATAGCATCTACTGTTGACCTTGCTTTCCTGAAGCCAAATTGGTTATCTGATAAACCGCGGTTAGCTTCAACACAACTTTCCAATCTTCTACAGATTATACTTTCTAGCAATTTCCCACTTGTATCTATCATACACAGCGGCCTATAAGAGGAAGGGTCGTCTGGTGGCTTATTATCCTTAGGTAACAATACTAACTTTTGTGTCTTCCACATTGTTGGAAAAATGCCCTGGCTCAAGCATGCGCTTATTACTTTCAAAAAATAGTCAGGATGGAGTTTAACAGCTTCTTTTAGTATCATATTCGGAATGCAGTCTAAACCTGGTGCCTTCTTGTCTTTAAATTTTGAGACAGCACCTTCTATCTCGGCAATCGTAACCGGAGGAATGTCGAAAAATTCAGCCGGGTAGCTGTGTTGCCATGTCGGAGTTTCCTGTTGGGGAAAGAGATGATCTACAATTCCCTTGAGGAGAGGCTCCTCTCTTGGCGGCGATGGACCAAGACATTTAAGTTTCTTGGTTACCAATTTATATGCAAAGCCCCAAGGATTACTATCTACTTCATCACAAACATTAAGAAAACACCTACGCTTGCTCCTACGAATTGCAATCTTCAACGCTTTCCTTTTATCCTTATATATTTGATGGTGTACACTATTCTCTAACCTACCTCTCGTTCGTGTATACTGCCTTCGGGCACTTATACACTCCGATCGCAAGCTAGCAATTTCATCATTCCACCAGTACACCGGGGGCTTATTTGGTGACCTTTTACGCTTTATCATAGCTACGTTACAGGCATTAGTGATATGACTTACTAATTGCACTGCCATATCTTCAGCTGAACCACTCAGTTCCATGTTCTCCATACAAGCTGCGAAGATATCCTTATCAAAGGTATTTACCTTCCATCCTGTCAAACCTCGTGCTTGTGCAATCACACGGGGCTGTTCATCTTGTACATCTATGATTATAGCGCTATGATCGCTATGAGTATAGATGTCGGATATTCTCCAGTTAACTTGGCTTGTGATGCTGCTACTGACAAATGTAATGTCAATTACCGATGTATGTATGTATGTATGTATGTATGTATGTATGTATGTATGTATGTATGTATGTATGTATGTATGTATGTATGTATGTATGTATGTATGTATGTATGTATGTATGTATGTATGTATGTATGTATGTATGTATGTATGTATGTATGTATGTATGTATGTATGTATGTATGTATGTATGTATGTATGTATGTATGTATGTATGTATGTATGTATGTATGTATGTATGTATGTATGTATGTATGTATGTATGTATGTATGTATGTATGTATGTATGTATGTATGTATGTATGTATGTATGTATGTATGTATGTATGTATGTATGTATGTATGTATGTATGTATGTATGTATGTATGTATGTATGTATGTATGTATGTATGTATGTATGTATGTATGTATGTATGTATGTATGTATGTATGTATGTATGTATGTATGTATGTATGTATGTATGTATGTATGTATGTATGTATGTATGTATGTATGTATGTATGTATGTATGTATGTATGTATGTATGTATGTATGTATGTATGTATGTATGTATGTATGTATGTATGTATGTATGTATGTATGTATGTATGTATGTATGTATGTATGTATGTATGTATGTATGTATGTATGTATGTATGTATGTATGTATGTATGTATGTATGTATGTATGTATGTATGTATGTATGTATGTATGTATGTATGTATGTATGTATGTATGTATGTATGTATGTATGTATGTATGTATGTATGTATGTATGTATGTATGTATGTATGTATGTATGTATGTATGTATGTATGTATGTATGTATGTATGTATGTATGTATGTATGTATGTATGTATGTATGTATGTATGTATGTATGTATGTATGTATGTATGTATGTATGTATGTATGTATGTATGTATGTATGTATGTATGTATGTATGTATGTATGTATGTATGTATGTATGTATGTATGTATGTATGTATGTATGTATGTATGTATGTATGTATGTATGTATGTATGTATGTATGTATGTATGTATGTATGTATGTATGTATGTATGTATGTATGTATGTATGTATGTATGTATGTATGTATGTATGTATGTATGTATGTATGTATGTATGTATGTATGTATGTATGTATGTATGTATGTATGTATGTATGTATGTATGTATGTATGTATGTATGTATGTATGTATGTATGTATGTATGTATGTATGTATGTATGTATGTATGTATGTATGTATGTATGTATGTATGTATGTATGTATGTATGTATGTATGTATGTATGTATGTATGTATGTATGTATGTATGTATGTATGTATGTATGTATGTATGTATGTATGTATGTATGTATGTATGTATGTATGTATGTATGTATGTATGTATGTATGTATGTATGTATGTATGTATGTATGTATGTATGTATGTATGTATGTATGTATGTATGTATGTATGTATGTATGTATGTATGTATGTATGTATGTATGTATGTATGTATGTATGTATGTATGTATGTATGTATGTATGTATGTATGTATGTATGTATGTATGTATGTATGTATGTATGTATGTATGTATGTATGTATGTATGTATGTATGTATGTATGTATGTATGTATGTATGTATGTATGTATGTATGTATGTATGTATGTATGTATGTATGTATGTATGTATGTATGTATGTATGTATGTATGTATGTATGTATGTATGTATGTATGTATGTATGTATGTATGTATGTATGTATGTATGTATGTATGTATGTATGTATGTATGTATGTATGTATGTATGTATGTATGTATGTATGTATGTATGTATGTATGTATGTATGTATGTATGTATGTATGTATGTATGTATGTATGTATGTATGTATGTATGTATGTATGTATGTATGTATGTATGTATGTATGTATGTATGTATGTATGTATGTATGTATGTATGTATGTATGTATGTATGTATGTATGTATGTATGTATGTATGTATGTATGTATGTATGTATGTATGTATGTATGTATGTATGTATGTATGTATGTATGTATGTATGTATGTATGTATGTATGTATGTATGTATGTATGTATGTATGTATGTATGTATGTATGTATGTATGTATGTATGTATGTATGTATGTATGTATGTATGTATGTATGTATGTATGTATGTATGTATGTATGTATGTATGTATGTATGTATGTATGTATGTATGTATGTATGTATGTATGTATGTATGTATGTATGTATGTATGTATGTATGTATGTATGTATGTATGTATGTATGTATGTATGTATGTATGTATGTATGTATGTATGTATGTATGTATGTATGTATGTATGTATGTATGTATGTATGTATGTATGTATGTATGTATGTATGTATGTATGTATGTATGTATGTATGTATGTATGTATGTATGTATGTATGTATGTATGTATGTATGTATGTATGTATGTATGTATGTATGTATGTATGTATGTATGTATGTATGTATGTATGTATGTATGTATGTATGTATGTATGTATGTTTTTTTTTTTTTTTTTTTTTTATTATTTGTGGGATGAAAATCATCGAAAGACTCTGGCAGTGGTGGTGTTTGCCAGAAGTGCGAGACTTTAACACGCTAAAAACACCCCTTCACACTGACCCAAATGCTCCCCGTGGTACTACCGCAAGGCTATACGTCTCGGGGTGGGAAAGGTCCTAGACCCTAAATCTAAACTACATGGATTCTTCTGCGAATCTCTTCTAACCTACGAAGTTCCAACAGAACCAATTTTATAAAATTACATACATACGTCCAGTTATACAAAGATTCCAACATGATTGGAACGATGTTGTCCGGCCTAATACTACGCCCTAAGACTACTTCTAAATACGCTCTACCACTATCAAATCGTGGACAGATGAAGAACACCTGTTCGGCATCTTCCACGACATTGCCACCACAACTCGGACAAAACGGAACACTGTCATGTCCGAAACGGTACAAGTACGACCTAAAACAACCATGTCCAGTCAAAAACTGTGTAATGTAGAAGTTCAAGTCGCCGTGTCTTCTTGATAACCATACCCTAATGTCAGGTATCAGTAAGTAAGTCCATCTTCCCTTGTCAGTCGCTGTCCATCGTTCTTGCCACTTCCGTAGACACATATCAGTCACACCATTCGTACTGTCCGAAACGGCTTCTAGCTCGATGGGTATCATGCCGGCAATGACAAAGGCGGCCTCGTCCGATACAGTTCGGAATGCGCTACATACTCGCAGGGCGGCCAGCCTATACACAGGGGATATCAGATTCACATATGTAGAGTATTTCAGTGAGCCTGACCATATAGGGGATGCATATAAGATAATGCTTCTTACTACACTGGTTGGCAATCTCCTCTGCAGATATTTTGGACCTCTTGTATTCGGCATGATCCGGCATAGCGCTGAGCAGGTTTTTGAGGCCTTAGAACCTATATACTTCAAGTGCTCATGAAAAGACAGACGAGTGTCAATCATGACTCCAAGGTATTTTAAACATTCCTTGGATTCTATGCTACACGTGCCAATATTTAGCCTAATGGTTTCCCTATTTTTCCGACTACTAATCAGAATCGCTTCTGTTTTATGGTCAGCTAGAGCTAGACCCATTGATCTCAACCAAGACCTTACGATCTGAATACTGGCGTTTGCAATGGTTTCCGCCTCTAGTAACTTTTTTGCTTCACATACTAACGCTATGTCGTCTGCGAATCCAACTATCTTTACCTTCTCCGGCAGGTTTAACCTTAATACTCCATCGTACATGACGTTCCACAGTAGTGGACCAAGTACTGATCCTTGAGGCACCCCACCAATGATCTTTCGTCTTCTAGTACCCTTATCAGTATCATAAACTAGCTCTCTATTTCGGAAATAGTCCTGTATAATTGCCAGTAGATATCCTGGGATGTCTAAACTGGCTAAGGCATCAACAATATGCTCCCAGTTTGCCGTGTTGAAGGCATTCTTTACGTCTAGCGTTACAAATACACAATACTCTTTTGCTCCATTTCTCCACCTCTTCCCTTGGATAGCCTGAGCAGCAGTTTCTACTACAACTTTGATAGCATCTACTGTTGACCTTGCTTTCCTGAAGCCAAATTGGTTATCTGATAAACCGCGGTTAGCTTCAACACAACTTTCCAATCTTCTACAGATTATACTTTCTAGCAATTTCCCACTTGTATCTATCATACACAGCGGCCTATAAGAGGAAGGGTCGTCTGGTGGCTTATTATCCTTAGGTAACAATACTAACTTTTGTCTCTTCCACATTGTTGGAAAAATGCCCTGGCTCAAGCATGCGCTTATTACTTTCAAAAAATAGTCAGGATGGAGTTTAACAGCTTCTTTTAGTATCATATTCGGAATGCAGTCTAAACCTGGTGCCTTCTTGTCTTTAAATTTTGAGACAGCACCTTCTATCTCGGCAATCGTAACCGGAGGAATGTCGAAAAATTCAGCCGGGTAGCTGTGTTGCCATGTCGGAGTTTCCTGTTGGGGAAAGAGATGATCTACAATTCCCTTGAGGAGAGGCTCCTCTCTTGGCGGCGATGGACCAAGACATTTAAGTTTCTTGGTTACCAATTTATATGCAAAGCCCCAAGGATTACTATCTACTTCATCACAAACATTAAGAAAACACCTACGCTTGCTCCTACGAATTGCAATCTTCAACGCTTTCCTTTTATCCTTATATATTTGATGGTGTACACTATTCTCTAACCTACCTCTCGTTCGTGTATACTGCCTTCGGGCACTTATACACTCCGATCGCAAGCTAGCAATTTCATCATTCCACCAGTACACCGGGGGCTTATTTGGTGACCTTTTACGCTTTATCATAGCTACGTTACAGGCATTAGTGATATGACTTACTAATTGCACTGCCATATCTTCAGCTGAACCACTCAGTTCCATGTTCTCCATACAAGCTGCGAAGATATCCTTATCAAAGGTATTTACCTTCCATCCTGTCAAACCTCGTGCTTGTGCAATCACACGGGGCTGTTCATCTTGTACATCTATGATTATAGCGCTATGATCGCTATGAGTATAGATGTCGGATATTCTCCAGTTAACTTGGCTTGTGATGCTGCTACTGACAAATGTAATGTCAATTACCGATCCAGCATCACCCCTTCTGAAAGTTTGTTCAACTCCATTATTAATGAGTACAACACCCAATACAGAAAAGGCTTCCAAGAGTACTCTACCTCTTGTGTTTGTCAAGGGGCAGCCCCATTCAACAGCCCACGCATTGAAGTCACCCGCTATTATGACAGGATTTCTTGTAACTGCATCTGTTACTATATTGTCAACTATTACTCGAAAGTCCTCTATAGAATACCTAGGGGGAATATAGCAACTGTATAGTGTGATGCCAGAGACAGTGGCTCGGGCATATCCACATTCTGATGTTATTTTATCTCGTATTGTTAGCGTGCTGGTGTTCCATATCGCCGATGTGTCCGTATTATCGGAAACCCAATTTACAGATCCCATGTTCCGATATGGCTCACTCAGCACAGCGACATCTACATTTAAATCTCGAACGCTTTGCTTAAGAAGCTCTTGAGCTGCCTGGCAATGGTTGAGATTTAACTGTAATATACGCATTTTGATGCCTTAAGTTTTGCTTTAAACCCTAAGTTTCTGTAGAGCTCTTCTGTAGTATGGACAAACTGCACATCCGGTGACATGGTCACTAGCGGTGTTTGTTCCATTCCTACAAAGCAAGCACGACGGTTTATTGGAACAAGTTCCAATTTTGTGGCCAGTTTTGCCACACCGTAAGCAGTTTTTAGAAAGGTCCTGCCCCCTACAGTTTGCTGCTCTATGTCCATAATCAAGACATTTATAGCACCGTCTTGGTGTTACCTTTTCGCGTATTCTGCAAACAACCCAACCAATACGTATCTTCGCCATCTCTATAAGACGGCAAGCTAAGACAGCACTTACGCCAATGGTGGCAGTTTGCGTTCCTCCGTACGCTCTCCTTAACGATTTAACTGCAGCAGGCTGCAGGGATTTAAAATCGGATTCTCTAATGAGGGCTTCATAGACGTCCTCCTTTGTGGTTACCTCATCTATATCTCTAATCTCGATCCTAATCTCATGGGATAGTGCTCTAACTTCTGCGACCTCACCTAATACCTCTTCTACCGTCGACCTGAACTCACTTGTATTCTGATGCGAGGGTTTACTCAACTCTAACAATAATTCACCTTTCTCAGTCTTCCTGATGTATGTATGTATGTATGTATGTATGTATGTATGTATGTATGTATGTATGTATGTATGTATGTATGTATGTATGTATGTATGTATGTATGTATGTATGTATGTATGTATGTATGTATGTATGTATGTATGTATGTATGTATGTATGTATGTATGTATGTATGTATGTATGTATGTATGTATGTATGTATGTATGTATGTATGTATGTATGTATGTATGTATGTATGTATGTATGTATGTATGTATGTATGTATGTATGTATGTATGTATGTATGTATGTATGTATGTATGTATGTATGTATGTATGTATGTATGTATGTATGTATGTATGTATGTATGTATGTATGTATGTATGTATGTATGTATGTATGTATGTATGTATGTATGTATGTATGTATGTATGTATGTATGTATGTATGTATGTATGTATGTATGTATGTATGTATGTATGTATGTATGTATGTATGTATGTATGTATGTATGTATGTATGTATGTATGTATGTATGTATGTATGTATGTATGTATGTATGTATGTATGTATGTATGTATGTATGTATGTATGTATGTATGTATGTATGTATGTATGTATGTATGTATGTATGTATGTATGTATGTATGTATGTATGTATGTATGTATGTATGTATGTATGTATGTATGTATGTATGTATGTATGTATGTATGTATGTATGTATGTATGTATGTATGTATGTATGTATGTATGTATGTATGTATGTATGTATGTATGTATGTATGTATGTATGTATGTATGTATGTATGTATGTATGTATGTATGTATGTATGTATGTATGTATGTATGTATGTATGTATGTATGTATGTATGTATGTATGTATGTATGTATGTATGTATGTATGTATGTATGTATGTATGTATGTATGTATGTATGTATGTATGTATGTATGTATGTATGTATGTATGTATGTATGTATGTATGTATGTATGTATGTATGTATGTATGTATGTATGTATGTATGTATGTATGTATGTATGTATGTATGTATGTATGTATGTATGTATGTATGTATGTATGTATGTATGTATGTATGTATGTATGTATGTATGTATGTATGTATGTATGTATGTATGTATGTATGTATGTATGTATGTATGTATGTATGTAGTATGTATGTATGTATGTATGTATGTATGTATGTATGTATGTATGTATGTATGTATGTATGTATGTATGTATGTATGTATGTATGTATGTATGTATGTATGTATGTATGTATGTATGTATGTATGTATGTATGTATGTATGTATGTATGTATGTATGTATGTATGTATGTATGTATGTATGTATGTATGTATGTATGTATGTATGTATGTATGTATGTATGTATGTATGTATGTATGTATGTATGTATGTATGTATGTATGTATGTATGTATGTATGTATGTATGTATGTATGTATGTATGTATGTATGTATGTATGTATGTATGTATGTATGTATGTATGTATGTATGTATGTATGTATGTATGTATGTATGTATGTATGTATGTATGTATGTATGTATGTATGTATGTATGTATGTATGTATGTATGTATGTATGTATGTATGTATGTATGTATGTATGTATGTATGTATGTATGTATGTATGTATGTATGTATGTATGTATGTATGTATGTATGTATGTATGTATGTATGTATGTATGTATGTATGTATGTATGTATGTATGTATGTATGTATGTATGTATGTATGTATGTATGTATGTATGTATGTATGTATGTATGTATGTATGTATGTATGTATGTATGTATGTATGTATGTATGTATGTATGTATGTATGTATGTATGTATGTATGTATGTATGTATGTATGTATGTATGTATGTATGTATGTATGTATGTATGTATGTATGTATGTATGTATGTATGTATGTATGTATGTATGTATGTATGTATGTATG
The DNA here is from genome assembly GCA_956483635.1 of Panzeria rudis. NCBI lineage: Eukaryota > Metazoa > Arthropoda > Insecta > Diptera > Tachinidae > Panzeria > Panzeria rudis. The sequence goes on along the minus strand of CATQFL010000101.1, from coordinate 88 downwards.
TATGTATGTATGTATGTATGTATGTATGTATGTATGTATGTATGTATGTATGTATGTATGTATGTATGTATGTATGTATGTATGTATG
>CATQFL010000100.1:0-17122 GCA_956483635.1 Panzeria rudis | reverse complement strand
AAAGATCCTGTTCTGCACAATTTAGTCAAAAGTAATATGATTCATGGTCCTTACGGTTCAGTAAACACCAATTGTCCATGTATGAAAGACGGTAAATGTAATAAAAAGTACCCTAGAGACTTAATAAGCGAAATACAGACAGGTGAAGATGGATACTCAAAATACCGACGAAGGGCTCCCAATGCAGGCGGATTTACGGTAACAATTAAGAACTTTCAAGTTGACAACAGATGGATTGTACCGTATAACCCTGTGCTTTTACGTACTTTTGGTGCACATATAAATGTCGAGATATGTAACTCCGTAAAATCCATTATATATATCTGCAAGTACGTAAACAAAGGTAGCGACCAGGCTGCATTTTCTTTAGAAAATGAAAAAGATGAGGTCACTTTATATGAGACAGGCCGATACATAAGGAGCTCCGAAGCAGTCTGGAGAATATTGAGTTTTCCAATTCATGAACGGTATCCTCCTGTGTTTCATTTGGCAGTTCATCTTGAAAATGGTCAGCGAATATATTTTACGCCTAATAACCTTATGGAACAAATAAATAATCAACGCCACACAACACTTTTAGCCTTTTTTGAATTGTGCAAATATGACGATTTTGCTAAAACGCTGCTTTATTCAGAAGTACCAGCATACTTCGTTTGGAAAAATGGGAAGTTTGAAAGAAGAAAACGTGGAAAAAATGTTGATGGATGGGTAAACATTAAAAAAGATGATGTTCTAGGAAGAGTTTATACAATCCATCCAAATAATATTGAGTGCTTCTACCTGAGATTACTACTACATGTTGTTAAGGGACCAACCTCATTTTCCGATTTGAAAACAGTAAATGACGAAGTGCATTCTACCTTTCAATCGGCGTGCTTAGCAATGGGTTTGCTAGAAGATGATAAACATTGGGACGATACCCTCGAAGAAGCAGCATTGAGTGACCACCCAGTAAAGCTTCGAGATCTTTTCGCAATTATGTTAAAGTATTGCCAAATCTCAAATGTTCCTAATCTTTGGCAAAAACACAAAGATAACCTTTCTGAGGATATTAAAAAACGATTCGAGTTGGAGTTAGAGCAAGAGGTTCACAATATAGATGATGTTTACAACAAATGTCTCATACTGATTAAAGATACGCTATTGTTGATAGGCGGTGAACTTGTAATGTATTATGGTTTACCCACACCAAGTAGACTACATCAGACTGCATTAAATACAGAATTCTTTGTAGAAACGAACTAAGACGTCAATGTGTTGGAAACAGAAGCCGCCTTTCAAGAGAATTCTCTGACAGATGAACAACAAAAGGTGTACAACACAATTGCACAAAGCATTGAAATACGACGGGCCAATTATTTTTCCTTGATGCGCCTGGAGGTACTGGAAAAACATTTCTCTTGAATCTTCTTTTAAAAAAAGTTCGGAGCCTAGGTAAAATCGCATTAGCAGTAGCGTCATCAGGTATTGCATCAACTTTGTTGGAAGGAGGAAGAACTGCACATGCCACTTTTAAAATACCATTTGACTTGAATCACATAGAAATGCCTGTATGTAAAATATCAAAACAGAGTAACTTAGCACAAGTTCTCCGACTCTGTAAATTGATTGTTTGGGATGAGAGCACGATGGCACATAGGGGGGACTTGAAGCTGTTAATAGAGCTTTGCAAGATATAAGATCAAACAACTGCGTAATGGGAGGAATTACGGTGTTATTAGCTGGAGGTTTTCGTCAAACTCTTCCTATAGTTCCCAGAGGAACTCGTGCAGATGAAGTAAAAGCATGCCTAAGATCATCACACTTGTGGCACCTTATTACCAAGCTATCCCTCACAAAAAATATGCGTGTTCATTTGAAAGATTCCTGTTCTGCAGCGAAATTCTCTGAAATTCTTTTAAAAATTGGAAATGGAGAATTTCCTAATATTCAAAATAAATTGATTTTACCAGTGGAGCTTAGCATTGTTGTAAAAAGTTTGCCTGAACTAATTGAAAATATTTATCCCAACAGGTAGGATCAGAGCATGCATAGTAGCCAGGGGCAACCTAAATATCTTTTTGTTATCTGATTTCAGTGACGAAGATACCACCACAGCAGCCTGGGAGACGACTATGGGCACGATAATAGTCGTCTCGAGCTATATGGCGCACGAATGCGAATCCCCGCCCGCAAAGGTTCGCGATGCAATTAAAATGGCAAACCAACGCAACTTGCCAGTCTTTCTTGGAGCAGACGCAAATGCACATCATGTCGTATGGGGAAGCTCTGACACAAATACAAGGGGTGAGTCTTTATTTGATTTCATTCTTTGTAACAACTTAGACATATCAAATGTCGGGTCAGAACCCACTTTCGTAATTTCAAATAGGAAGGAGGTTCTAGATATCACGCTAGTTAGTTCTATGCATACTGGTATGATTAGGGAATGGAAGGTATCAAATGACTGTTCTTTCTCTGATCATCGCTATATTGAATTCACTATAGGGATTCTAACTGATCGGGCTACGCCCATAATAAATAGGAAGAAAACAAATTGGGAAGAGCAAAAGCTTATTCTCTCTGACTTTCTTACACAATCGCCAATCATAAACGATAGGCACGACATTGACATCGCGGTTGACAATTTAACAAATGCTTTCAACTTAGCGACGGCCGAATCATGCAGACCTAGTATACTGCGTGGGAAGAAAAAGCCACCATGGTGGAGTCTTGAAATAGCGAACGCTCGCAAGGAGAGTCGCAGACTATTCAATGAGGCAAAAAGACTAGGTAACTGGTCAGCCTACAAAGCCTCTGTAAACAGGTTCAAAAACCTCGTCAGGGATGCGAAACGAACGTCATGGAAGTCCTTCTGCAGCAATGTTGAGGGAGCCTCTGAGACTAGTCGCCTTCGCAAAATCCTGGCTACTCTTCCAACTGTCCCCAGTTTCATTAAGAAATCAGGTGGCGGATGGACCACCAGTAGTCAGGAGACCCTAGAGGTACTAATGAACACGCACTTTCCCGGTTGCACTCCCTACACGGGAGAGATTGCAGCCATGCATTCAATACATTCTAACATGGCCACGATCACCCTAAATAGGGAAAAAATAATGTGGGCCATCAACAGCTTTGACCCGTTCAAATCACCGGGTCCCGATGGCATTATTCCAGCTGACCTACAGCGTAATGCAGACGTTATCACTCCATGGCTCATTCGGATATACTCGGCCTGTCTAACTTGGTCCTATATTCCGATAGCATGGACCAAATGTTCCGTGGTCTTTATCCCCAAAGGGGGTAAAACTACACACGTAAACCCGAAAGATTTTAGACCCATCAGCCTATCATCTTTTCTCCTTAAAACTCTGGAACGGATAATTGATCTACACCTTAGATCAACAATTTCTCCGAACCTCCTATCAACCTCCCAACATGCCTATACGAAGGGCAAATCAGTTGAGACGGCACTTCACTCGCTTGTAGGATTCATTGAAAAATCCCTGGCAAACAAAGAATATACATTCGTGGCCTTTCTTGATATAGAGGGTGCCTTTAACAATGTACGACCTGAATCCATCATTATGGAACTAGAAAGACTGAACATTGATCGGTCAACAATTAGCTTCATACGAGGACTCTTAACGAATAGGGTAATTTCCTCCACGATGGGGCAAACGACTATTCAAAAAACGGTTAAGCGAGGTACTCCCCAGGGTGGTGTTCTGTCACCTATCCTATGGAATATCGCCATAAACTCGGTACTGGTGGAACTAGACTCTATGAGGTTTAAATCAGTAGCCTACGCGGATGACGTAGCAGTAGCAATATCTGGTAAATTTCTAGATACTCTATCTCAACGTCTTCAATCGGCATTAGGTATCATAAGTAAATGGAGCGTTGAAAGTGGTCTTAATGCTAACCCTCAAAAGACGGATCTTGTTCTCTTTACGAGAAAATACAAGACTCCGACTTTCACGTTACCGACTCTCAACGGAGTCACCCTTAGGTTATCAGACAGCGTGAAGTATCTCGGTATTATACTGGACTCTAAGCTTTCATGGTACCCCAATGTTCAAGCTAGGGCAGCCAAGGCTGCTATTGCTCTATACACCTGCAAAAGGGCGATTGGCAACAGGTGGGGCATAAGTCCCAAAAACGTCAATTGGCTTTTTGAAATGGTGGTTAAGCCCATACTAATGTATGGGTCTGTCGTCTGGTGGACTTCCTTAAATAAAGCCACATACTCTAAAATAATAGAAAAGGTACTTCGAACATCTGCTTTGTTGATTACGGGTGCACCTCGCACTACTCCATCCAAAGCACTGTTCACGATGCTGCATTGGCTTCCTGCTGAACTCATGATCAAACAACTGGCCATGAACTCGGCGGTTAGACTCGATGCCTCAGGTGCATGGAAGCGGGGTAACGTAGGCCATGCGACGATATTAGGGCAAATCTCAGATCTTCCCGACCACACTGACTACTGCTCGCCTACTCTGATGCCCGACAAAAGATTCCGGGTGGACTTCTCGGGCACATCTTCTGAGGCAAACTACATACACCAATATGAGGATGTGCTCGAGATCTACACTGATGGGTCAAAGTCGGGCATCGGAGTGGGCGGGGGTTTCTATATCCCACAAATGCAACGTAGGATAAACTTTAGGCTACCAAACCAATGTAGCATCACTCAGGCTGAAATATCAGCAATCAAAAGGGCAGCCAACTGGTTAAGGTACTACAGGATATTCGATCAGGACATCCGAATTTGTACCGACAGCAAGGCTGCACTACATGCTCTATCTGGTGTTTACACAACATCGGAATTGGTTAAAGAATGCCGGGCATCTCTGAATGAGATGGCGAGACATGCGAACCTAGGGCTCTTCTGGGTACCGGGTCACGCGGGGGTGCCCGGTAACACTATTGCGGACGGTCTAGCCAAGGCCGGTGCCCGCCTACATGAAAATGACATCGACTGGTTAGTAGGTGTCCCACTAAAAAGCTGTAAGATACAAATTCAGCGCCAACTATTTAGAGAGGCGCAAACCAGATGGACAAATGAAATCACTTGTGAGGTTTCCAGATCCATCTGGCCCCAGTATAACTTCGCAAGATCTGCAACCATACTGGGGCTCCCTCGTCAACAGCTGCGTATACTCGTAGCGGTCATAACAGGGCACTGTCTTATTGGTGTCCATGCCAGAAGATTAAATCTTCCTTTTAATGATTTCTGTAGAAGTTGTCAGAATGAGGAGGAGGAAGAAACTGTTAAACACCTCCTCTGTCGATGTCCAGCACTATATAGAAATAGGGCGTCATACTTGGGAAATCCGTCACTACCCGAACTAGCAGACCTGGCGGAATGCGACGTTAGGGGTATAAATTCTTTCATAAGATACTCGGGTTGGTTTAACACCGACCCAACCTCTGGGATAGGAGGGACACCTCTCTGAACTTCCCTACTATCCATCCCAGGCATCACAAAGGGACCAAAGGACCCAAGTGGGCCGGTTGTTAGAAACCGGCAGCCTGTTCAACCTAACCTAACCTAACCTATCCCAACATGAAACAAATTGATACTAAATCAAACGATTGGTTATGCGAACGTGCCATTTTAACACCAAAAAATGAGAAAGCGGCAATAATTAACAACATGATATTAAAACCATTTGCATCACCTGAAATGGAATATTCATCAATAGATTCAGTGGTAGAAGTAGAAGATGCTGTACATTATCCAGTAGAATTTCTTAATTCACTCAATCCTCCCGGATTTCCTCCACACAAACTTATTTTAAAAACAGGGGCGCCGGTAATGCTTCTCCGTAACTTCAAGGCACCTAAACTTTGCAACGGCACAAGACTTCGCATAAAAAAATTACAAAAGAATGTAATAGAAGCTACTATCTTAACAGGTTGTGGTCAAGGTGAATCTGTTTTCATTCCGCGTATTCCCCTTAAATCCGATGATTTTACTTTCGAGTTCAAGAGGCTGCAATTCGCTTTAAAAGTGTCATTTGCAATCACTATTAATAAATCACAAGGACAAACTTTAAAAGTTGCAGGTATTGACTTAAGCGAAGATTGTTTTTCTCATGGACAATTTTATGTGGCTTGCTCAAGAGTTAGTTCACCCGACAATCTGTACATATTTGCACCAGACGGAAAAACATGTAATATTGTTTATAAAGAAGTTCTTCGTTAAGAAGTTGATGTTTTTGTTGGTATGGACAACCCTTGACACAAACCTGAAATAATGTTTTATGTTCAGTACTTTTTGAAATTCAAACTCATCATGTTTTTACTGGGATGGGCAACCCTCAGCGCAAATCCGCAAATAAATAACGTATTACTAAGTCTTATCAACACAAATCGAAAATAACGTTTTGTTGCAACCCTTGATGCAATCCCGCAAATAAATGACGTATTACCAACTTTCATCAACACAAACATGAAATAATATTTTATGTTTACTACTATTTGTAAGTCATAATCAGCATCTTTTTACTGGGATGAACAACCCTCAGCGCAAACCCGCAAATTAATAACGTATTACCAATTTTCATCAACACAGACATGAAATAATGTTTTGTTTCTACTATTTGTAAGTCATACTCATCATCTTTTTACTGGGATGAACAACCCTCAGCGCAAACCCGCAACTTAATAACGTATTACCAATTTTCATCAACACAAACATGAAATAATGTTTTGTTTCTACTATTTGTAAGTCATACTCATAATTTTTTTACTGGGATGGGCAACCCTCAGTGCAAGCCCGCATATTAATAACGTATTACCAATTTTCATCAACACAAACATGAAATAATGTTTTGTTTCTACTATTTGTAAGTCATACTCATCATCTTTTTTACTGGGATGGGCAACCCTCAGCGTAAACCCGCAAATTAATAACGTATTACCAATTTTCATCAACACAAACATGAAACAATATTTTATGTTTACTACTATTTGTAAGTCATACTCATCATCTTTTTACTGGGATGGGCAACCCTCAGCGCAAACCCACAAATAAATAAGTCTTATCAACACAAATCTAAAATAATGTTTTGTTGCAACACTTGATGTAATCCCGCAAATAAATAACGTATTACCAACTTTCATCTACACAAACATGAAATTATGTTTTGTTTCTACTATTTGTAAGTCATACTCATCATGTTTTTACTGCGACGGGCAACCCCCAGCGCTAACCCGCAAATAAATAACGTGCTACCAAGTCTTATCAACACAAACCTGAAATAATGTTTTGTGTTTAGTACTATTTTTGAGTCATGATCATGATGTTTTTATTGGTATGGACAACCCTCGACACAAACCCGCAAATAGTCAACATACTGCCAGCTCTCATCAACACAAACCTGAAATAATGTATGTTTAATATTATTTTTGAGCCCCGCTCATGATGTTTTTACTGGGATGGGCAACCCTCACCTCAAACCCGCAATTAATTAAAATATAACCAACTCTCATCAACACAACCCTGACATCATGTTTTATGCTGAGTACTATTTCTAAGTCATGCTCATGATGTTCTTATTGGGACGGGAAACCCGAAGCGCTTACCCATAAACAATTGGCATTTTATAAAGCTATCATCCAACATCATTTTTTAACGGATTTCTGTAATAGGAAGCTTTCAGCGCAAAACTTTAAAATAAAATGTATTGAACATTAAGGCAAGCACTAAAATACTAATCATATGCTTTTTAAGAATGCTAATAACCACATGTCTTTGAAGCAGCATACATATTAGTATGTACATGTACACATTTCGCTAATAATTAATGGTCAAGAAAATCAATCAGCTTCAAATTGTTATCCAAGGTAATTATTACTTCATATACATCTCAAAATAATGTTGGCTAATATTACCCATTGTACGTTTTTTAGAACCCGAACATCAAGAATTCTTAATTGACATTGATATTCTGTTGAACAATGCTTTATGATTACGAGTGTATCAGAATTCATTTCTCATTAACCAATAACGGTTTGATATCTTTTTGAATCAATATATTTTTTTCACTACTTTACTATTATAAAGATTTGAGTTTCCATTATAATAATCGAACCAGGATACAGAAACTTCAAATATATATAATATTTTTAATTAAATATCTTAAGGTATTGTACATTTTTATATAAAAAAATTTCAGTGACTTTAATTTTTAATCTCTGTTTCAGAAAGGAAATAATCGACATCACTTTCAAAAGCTCTCCTCTTTAACACTAGGTTATGTAAATCTAAAACGTATTGTGTATTGAAAAATTGTTATAATTACATGTTATTAAGCTATAGAAATCAAGATCTTTTAAGGTTTAATATATGACTGCATCTTTGAAACATTTTCCTTATTATTTGTAATACAGTCTTTTGAATTTTATTTTATAGCTAACTTTTTTGAAAATTGTACTTTTAGGGAATGGTACTTTTTGGAAAAAGTATTTTATTGCAAATATGATTTTTTTAAATGCACTTTTGAAAATGGAACAATTTGGAAAGGTAAATTTTTGGAAAAAAAAGTTTTTGGAAAAGTTGAATTTCTTTATATGTAATTTTTGAAAATAGTGCATTTTGAAAAATGTTCTTTTAGAAAAATTTTGCTTTTTTGTAGTTGTACCTTTTGGAAAAAGTACTCTTTAGAAGAGCAATTTTTTTTTAAATGAACTTTTTTAAAAATTTACTTCCGGGACTGGTGCCTGTTGAAAAGGGTAAAGTACAATTCTTCTTTTAAAACGTCTTTAATTATTTACACCCTCTAATTCTTATGGGGGTTGCTCTTAGAGGTAAGTGCTACTTCCAGCAAAGTCTCGAAAGTGTAGAAGGGGGTACATGGATATCCCCATACAAAATAGTTATTAATTTTCCTATATCTGAACAACAACAATATGAGACTATATTTGATGTGGGTTACTCTGACAGCTACATATGTATGTGCGTTCTCAAGCAAATGACTGGAGATACATGTATCAAGGAGAGGGCAGACGAGTACCCACCCCAGCAATAAATAAATAAATAGTAATTTATAACTACCCTATGTCTGTGATGATCCTGATGAAAAGGGACCTTATCCTGCGTAGGCCGAAATTGAGTTAGCTACATTTCCTAAAACTAGATAAAATTCTGAAAAGATCGCTTGAATAATATATATGTAAAAATAGTTTTGAGTAAATGATCTTTAAAGTTTGGAATATTGTAGAAAAAGTAGGTATCGGCTAGAAAAATCTCTTTTTAAGCCATTTCGGCGTTAAATATACATGGGTATAATTCCACTTATAAAGTTGGGGAAAACATGTCCGAGTAGTGAGTGATACCAATTATAGTCTCAAAATCGAACAAATTTATATTAAAATTATTTTTGCCTGTAGTGAAAATTCTTGGTGGGAAGATAAGGACCTTCTTCATCAGGATCGCCACATCTGCTGAACGACTATAATGAAACTTTATATTAGAGGTAGGTTACATTGAGAATAAATTGCGCTCTTGAGCGCCGTGGCAACTTATCAAACTGTTTGATAAAATTTATGTATGTATGGGTTGAGCTGAGTTTGACGAAAATCAAAAGCATTTACATTTTTTTTCAAACGTGGCGTGTGAGTTTTTTTTACTAACATAGTGAAAAAAGGTGGGTTTGATGCATCAGTTTGATGTGTTGCCGAGGCCCTTTAGACAAAAGCATGATTATATGAGGGTGGGATGACAGGTATCGATCATACAAAGCAATTACAAATTTTTCTTTGTCTGCACATCAATGGGGTAGCGAAGCACACCGGGTATTGCTAGTATATATATATATATATATATATATATATATATATATATATATATATATATATATATATATATATATATATATATATATATATATATATATATATATATATATATATATATATATATATATATATATATATATATATATATATATATATATATATATATATATATATATATATATATATATATATATATATATATATATATATAATGGGTGTTTTTTATTGAGGTATAGAACTTTAAGTTGGCATCACTTTTTTAACTGGCAGCTGTCAAGTGATTAATATTTAGTTTGGTTTGCCATTTCATCATGAACAGGTTGACAAAAGAACAACGCTTGCAAATCGTGCAAATTTATTTCGAAAATAATGGTTCAGTTCGCGAAGTTTACCGCAAGCTCCGTCCATTTTATGGTCGACATAATCGTCCATCAGAGCAATTAATTCGGTTAACCATGGATCGTTTTCGCACTACGTTTACTCTATGTGATAATACGCATCTGCAGAGACGTCGAACAGTGCGCACCGAAGAAACAATTGCCGCTGTAGAGCAAAGTGTTGAAGAGGACCCGAATGAATCGATTCGCCACCGTGCACAGCAATTGGAGCTTTGTCCATCAACTTTATGGAAGATTTTGCGCAAAGATCTTGGCTTGCGACCTTACAAGATCCAGCTTGTGCACGAATTAAAGCCGCGAGACCATGCAATGCGTCGTGATTTTGGTGTATGGGCCGAAAATGAGATTGATCTCGATGCTGATTTTCATCGCAAAATTTTGTTCAGTGATGAGGCTCATTTTTGGTTGAATGGCTACGTCAACAAGCAAAATTGCCGCATTTGGAGTGAAGAGAATCCACATGAGACCCTTGAGACGCCATTACATCCACAAAAACTGACTGTTTGGTGTGCTCTATGGGCTGGTGGAGTCATTGGGCCATACTTCTTCCGAAATAATGCTGGAGAGTCAGTTACCGTTAATGGAGACCGGTATAGAGCCATGATAACCGACTATTTTGTTCCCGAAGTGGATGGCATGAATGTGGATGAGTTGTGGTTCCAACAAGACGGCGCTACATGCCACACAGCGCACGTCACAATCGATTTATTGAAGGAAACATTCGATGAGCGCATAATTTCGCGGAATGGACCTGTCAATTGGCCACCAAGATCGTGTGATTTGACACCATTGGATTATTTTCTTTGGGGATATGTGAAGTCGCTCGTCTACGCCAACAAACCAGAAACGTTAGGGGACTTGGAAGCCAACATTCGTGGCGTTATTGCCAACATACGGCCCCATATGCTCGAAAAAGTGGTTGAAAATTGGACCTGTAGAATTGGCTTTATTCGAGCCAGCCGCGGCGGCCACATGCCCGAAATCATATTTAAACATTAATGGCATAAAATTATCCTTCCAATAAAGCCAAATTGATGGACATTAAAACGATTTTCTTGTGTTTTATTTCAATTCGAAGTTCTATACCTCTAAAAAAAACACCCGTTATATATATATATATATATATATATATATATACATATATATATATATATATATATATATATATATATATATATATATATATATATATATATATATATATATATATATATATATATATATATATATATATATATATATACATATATATATATATATATATATATATATATATATATATATATATATACCACATTTTGAAGCTACTCCATCCTATATTTGTAATAACGGAGAAAATAGTGCGGTATATTTTTAAATAATTTTTTTAATTTTCCGTGGATACCGATATTGTTTCTTTAGAAGATTTTATAAATCCGGGCAGGACTAAGATAGACTACGGGCTGGTATATACCATATTTTGAAGGTATTCCATCCTATATTTGTAATCCATTTTAAAATAATGGCGAAAATAGTGCGGTATATTTTAAAATAATTTTTTCCTTTTCCGTCGATAACGGTACTGTTTTTCTAGAGGATTTTGGAAATTCTGAAATAACTAAGATAGATTGCGGGTTGGGATGTACTACATCTTGAAGGTATTCCATCCTATATTTGTAATCCATTTTGAAATAACGGAGACAATAGTGCGGTATATTTTTAAATACTTTTTACTTTTCCGTGGACACCGGTACTGTTTCTCTAGAAGATTTTGTAAATCCTGGAAGAACAAAGATAGATTATGGGTTGGGATATACTACATTTTCAAGGTATTTTATCCTATATTTGTAATCTATTTTGAAATCAAGGAGAAAATAGTGCGGTATATTTTTAAATAATTTTTTACTTTTTTGTGGATACCGGTACTGTTTCTCTAGAGGATTCTTATAAGCTCTGGAACAACTAAGATAGATTACGGATTGAAATATACCACATTTTGAAGGTATTTCATCCTACATTTGTAGTCCATTTTAAAATAACGGAGAAAATAGTGCGGTATATTTTTAAATAATTGTTTATTTTCCGTGATGGAAGAACTAAGATAGATTACGGGTTGGGATATACTACATATTCATGGTATTCTATCCTATATTTGCAATCCATTTTGAAATAATGGAGCAAATAGTGCGGTATATTTTTAAAAAAAAAATTTACTTTTCTGTGGATGCCGGTACTGTTTCTCTAGAGGATTTTGTAAATTCTGGCAGAACTAAGATAGATTACGGGTTGAGATATACCACATTTTGAAGGTATTCCATCCTATATTTGTAATCCATTTTGAAATAACGAAGAAACTGGTGCGGTATATTTTAAAAAAAATTTTTTACTTTTCCGTGGATACCGGTACTGTTTCTGTAGAGGATTTTGTAAATCCTGGAAGAAATTAGACATATTACGGGTTGGGATATGCCAAGTTTTGAAGGTATTCCATCCTATATTTGTAATCCATTTTGAAATAACGGAGAAAATATTGCGGTATATTTTTAAATAATTGTTTACTTTTCCGATCGGAAGTGGTTTCAATTCCGCAAGTGGCTTCTTCAGAAAACGAAAATTTTCTTCGTAATCAAACCACTTTTAAATTTCAAAGTGGAATTGAAAAACACTTTTCTACTGACTTCATTTGCAATAAATACTAAAAAACGTGCATACATTTAGGAGCGTCAAATTAATATTTGGTCATGAGTTTTCCATGTTAATAAAAAGCTTAATTGAAGCTTTGCATCTAAACACAAGCGTAAACAAACGCCTCAAGGTATAAAAACTTTATCATTTTAAAAACGAAATACAAAATAAACGGAATCTAGAGCACCAAAAATTTACTTTTTCGGAATGACAACTACGGAATCAAAACCAATCCGAACGGAATCTGTAGCATGGCTGTATATTTGTAATCCATTTTGAAATAATGGAGAAAATAGTGCGGTATATTTTGAAATAAGTTTTTACTTTTCCGTGGATACCGGTACTGTTTCTCTAGAGGATTTTGTAAATTCTGGAAGAACTAAGATAGATTACGGGTTGGGATATACTACATTTTGAAGGTATTCCATCCTATATTTGTAATCCATTTTGAAATAACCGAAAAAATAGTGCGCTATATTTATTTTTAAATACTTTTTTACTTTTCCGTGGATACCAGTAGATAGGAACTGTATGTGCGAGACCAATTAAAATTTTCAAATTTGGGTAATTAAAATCGAAATTTTGTAATTTATTGCCTAATTAGCATAATTTAGTAATTAAGGGTTTGATAAGGGGTTTTGCAGGTGTTTTGTACGTGATATGATGTTTTGTTTTCATGTATGGTCTTAAGTGTGAGTTGAGACAGGTACCAAAATTATATTTTTGGCCTTTTTCGTCCCTAAATGCAAAAATTTCAAAAAAGTACCAAACACCCGTCCGCTCATTTTTCGATCTTATTATGATGCTTTTTGAATTTTTCGTCTACCTTAATTAGATCCAGATATATAATTACTGAATTTACCCGTTTTTACCCTCTTTTACCCCTTTAGCATTTGAATTTCCAAAATTCCCTTCTTAGTGGATCTATACACCCGGAGGAGAGTCCACATACAAAATTTTAAGTCTCTAGCTTCAGCCGTTTGGGCTGGGCGATGATGAGTCAGTCAGTCAGTCATTCAGTCACGTTACTCTTATATATATATATATATATATATATATATATATATATATATATATATATATATATATATATATATATATATATATATATATATATATATATATATATATATATATATATATATATATATATATATATATATATATATATATATATATATATATATATATATATATATATATATATATATATATATATATATATATATATATATATATATATATATATATATATATATATATATATATATATATATATATATATATATATATATATATATATATATATATATATATATATATATATATATATATATATATATATATATATATATATATATATATATATATATATATATATATATATATATATATATATATATATATATATATATATATATATATATATATATATATATATATATATATATATATATATATATATATATATATATATATATATATATATATATATATATATATATATATATATATATATATATATATATATATATATATATATATATATATATATATATATATATATATATATATATATATATATATATATATATATATATATATATATATATATATATATATATATATATATATATATATATATATATATATATATATATATATATATATATATATATATATATATATATATATATATATATATATATATATATATATATATATATATATATATATATATATATATATATATATATATATATATATATATATATATATATATATATATATATATATATATATATATATATATATATATATATATATATATATATATATATATATATATATATATATATATATATATATATATATATATATATATATATATATATATATATATATATATATATATATATATATATATATATATATATATATATATATATATATATATATATATATATATATATATATATATATATATATATATATATATATATATATATATATATATATATATATATATATATATATATGTATATATATATATATATATATATATATATATATATATATATACATATATATATATATATATATATATATATATATATATATATATATATATATATATATATATATATATATATATATATACCACATTTTGAAGCTACTCCATCCTATATTTGTAATAACGGAGAAAATAGTGCGGTATATTTTTAAATAATTTTTTTAATTTTCCGTGGATACCGATATTGTTTCTTTAGAAGATTTTATAAATCCGGGCAGGACTAAGATAGACTACGGGCTGGTATATACCATATTTTGAAGGTATTCCATCCTATATTTGTAATCCATTTTAAAATAATGGCGAAAATAGTGCGGTATATTTTAAAATAATTTTTTCCTTTTCCGTCGATAACGGTACTGTTTTTCTAGAGGATTTTGGAAATTCTGAAATAACTAAGATAGATTGCGGGTTGGGATGTACTACATCTTGAAGGTATTCCATCCTATATTTGTAATCCATTTTGAAATAACGGAGACAATAGTGCGGTATATTTTTAAATACTTTTTACTTTTCCGTGGACACCGGTACTGTTTCTCTAGAAGATTTTGTAAATCCTGGAAGAACAAAGATAGATTATGGGTTGGGATATACTACATTTTCAAGGTATTTTATCCTATATTTGTAATCTATTTTGAAATCAAGGAGAAAATAGTGCGGTATATTTTTAAATAATTTTTTACTTTTTTGTGGATACCGGTACTGTTTCTCTAGAGGATTCTTATAAGCTCTGGAACAACTAAGATAGATTACGGATTGAAATATACCACATTTTGAAGGTATTTCATCCTACATTTGTAGTCCATTTTAAAATAACGGAGAAAATAGTGCGGTATATTTTTAAATAATTGTTTATTTTCCGTGATGGAAGAACTAAGATAGATTACGGGTTGGGATATACTACATATTCATGGTATTCTATCCTATATTTGCAATCCATTTTGAAATAATGGAGCAAATAGTGCGGTATATTTTTAAAAAAAAAATTTACTTTTCTGTGGATGCCGGTACTGTTTCTCTAGAGGATTTTGTAAATTCTGGCAGAACTAAGATAGATTACGGGTTGAGATATACCACATTTTGAAGGTATTCCATCCTATATTTGTAATCCATTTTGAAATAACGAAGAAACTGGTGCGGTATATTTAAAAAAAATTTTTTACTTTTCCGTGGATACCGGTACTGTTTCTGTAGAGGATTTTGTAAATCCTGGAAGAAATTAGACATATTACGGGTTGGGATATGCCAAGTTTTGAAGGTATTCCATCCTATATTTGTAATCCATTTTGAAATAACGGAGAAAATATTGCGGTATATTTTTAAATAATTGTTTACTTTTCCGATCGGAAGTGGTTTCAATTCCGCAAGTGGCTTCTTCAGAAAACGAAAATTTTCTTCGTAATCAAACCACTTTTAAATTTCAAAGTGGAATTGAAAAACACTTTTCTACTGACTTCATTTGCAATAAATACTAAAAAACGTGCATACATTTAGGAGCGTCAAATTAATATTTGGTCATGAGTTTTCCATGTTAATAAAAAGCTTAATTGAAGCTTTGCATCTAAACACAAGCGTAAACAAACGCCTCAAGGTATAAAAACTTTATCATTTTAAAAACGAAATACAAAATAAACGGAATCTAGAGCACCAAAAATTTACTTTTTCGGAATGACAACTACGGAATCAAAACCAATCCGAACGGAATCTGTAGCATGGCTGTATATTTGTAATCCATTTTGAAATAATGGAGAAAATAGTGCGGTATATTTTGAAATAAGTTTTTACTTTTCCGTGGATACCGGTACTGTTTCTCTAGAGGATTTTGTAAATTCTGGAAGAACTAAGATAGATTACGGGTTGGGATATACTACATTTTGAAGGTATTCCATCCTATATTTGTAATCCATTTTGAAATAACCGAAAAAATAGTGCGCTATATTTATTTTTAAATACTTTTTTACTTTTCCGTGGATACCAGTAGATAGGAACTGTATGTGCGAGACCAATTAAAATTTTCAAATTTGGGTAATTAAAATCGAAATTTTGTAATTTATTGCCTAATTAGCATAATTTAGTAATTAAGGGTTTGATAAGGGGTTTTGCAGGTGTTTTGTACGTGATATGATGTTTTGTTTTCATGTATGGTCTTAAGTGTGAGTTGAGACAGGTACCAAAATTATATTTTTGGCCTTTTTCGTCC
>CATQFL010000099.1:0-32500 GCA_956483635.1 Panzeria rudis | reverse complement strand
CAAACCGAAATATATTTCTGATCGCTTACACAGTGCCTTTGAATTTAATTTTCTTTTGCTGCGCCTCTCTACCCGAATTAACCCTTTATCGGGCAACATGTCATTTTAAGTGCACATAGCAATTTTTCGATTACTATTACTAAAATAAAAACACATATTTATTCAGAAATTTTAAAAAAATTTATTTTACTTGTTAATTTAAAAAAAACAGGTGTGTTACAGAAATGTTACATTGCCTGAAAAGTTATGAATATTTTATGATATATGGAATGCACGGAAACAGTTACTATTTTTGTTATAGCACAATGCAACACCACATTTTTCGCATAAAGTTTGTGACACACCTTGGCAATTTCGCATTTTGCACCGTATTCGTAACAACTTGTTTGTTGTATCACCTGAACAGTTCATTTTGTACAATAGCCATGAGTTTGCCATTACTAAATCCAAAAAGTGGTAAAATAGTCGAAATTGCCACCTTTTACTGCGAAGCTGAATTTTATATCTTCCCATAATAGCGTCAATGAGATCTACACCTCCCATGTGCGCATTATATTGGCTAACAATGAAGGGACGTTCTATTTCAATATTCTTTTTTTTTTAGCTTTGTCGTATCTCTTGACTGAACGTTTTGGGATCTCACCAATGAAAGTAGAAGCCAGATTTACAATTTTGTTGTCTTTCCATGAGACTGTTGCAATTTCAATTCCTCCGACGCTACAAACAAACTCTACAGAAGATCCTCTATTGTTCTTTATCACATCCTTTTCAGCCGGAAGCTTACAGTTTTGAATTCGATTTCTTCTTATTGTTCCTACACTAAAAATTCCTTCTTTAGCTAAATAGGCGAGGAGAGGCAAAGAAGTGAAATAATTGTCGAAATATAGTTGAAAATTTTGATTTCTGGGAATGATTCGTGCCAGTCTCATTACTACATTTGAAGATGCGCCCTACTCAGACAGACATTTTCTTTTCCAGTTTCTGGCTCAATTTTATAAGCGAACGCCGAAGAACCACATAGCACGTATATTTTATAGCCCCATTTATGGGGTTTGTTAGATATGTAACGCTTTAGATAGTTCCTGGCTTTGGTAGAACACATCTGTTCATCTACACAAAGATGTGGTTCAAGAGAAACTTTACTAAAATTCTTATTTAATTCGTCTATGACTGGCCGGACTTTAAACATTGTATCATAGTTTTTATCGGTTGAAGGCAGATTTTTGGTATTATCATTGAAGTGAATTACACGTATAATTTTTTCAAACTTTTTCAAAGGCCTTCTCGTATCATAGTGGTCCTAATGCTGTTGCTCCAGTGACTGGCTGCATTAGGAAGCTTTACCACTGACATCATGTACACAACGCCAATAAATTGTTGAATATCTATTTGTGATACGCGAAATGTATCACCGATGTCCTTTTGCGTCATATACAAATTTGTTTCATCAGCAATGTATTGCAACATTTCTTTTGAAAGGAAGTAAAAAAAATATTGTATTGGCGTGCTAAGGCTTTGTATATCTTCGGGCAATGTTGTATTCCCTTTGAATAGCAGTTGTTGCTCATTCAGGACAAGGTTTTTCTTTTTCCAAAGAATGTTCTCATAACGCTTCTTTTGGTATTGCCGACTTTCTGCTGCTTGTTTTGGTAGAACGACTAAAATAGGAGAATCTGTGATAACATTTCCTATACATTCTATTATATCGTCAACAGCTGGAGCAACATCTTCGAAATTGGATTCTTGTACATCCACAGAATATTCAAAATCATGAGCAGCATCTTCCAAAATGGAGTCTTCGACATCTACAGAATAGTCGGGATCAGCCAAACTATCATCGTCGAAGTCAAGTCCATCATCACTTTCCTCAAGAATTTCTAAAATGTTAGCATTCGTCCACATCTAGGCAAAAAAACACGTTACTGTGCAATGTGACATATATGTAACAAACTGAAACTACCCAAATACAAGTAAAATATGATTTGGTTTCAGTTACATTTTATGAAAATCACTTTATTACATACTTACGCACTTATTATAAACCAAGAAGATAATATGTATAACACAAATCTGATTTTCGCACTAAAAACTTAAACACTTGTTATGGCTTGACGTTTTTTTCAGCACTAAACTTTTGGCACAGGGAAATATGTAATAATAATATTGTCCCGTTATATTTTGTTTATTTTTTATTGTACACGGTTTGTACTAGTTATGCTACAATGCCCAAAGTACTTATATTGATAAAACACAGCAATACATAGACAATTTTAGGGTATGTGACATTATTGTTACATGACCAGATAAAGGGTTAATTTTGTAATGAATAAAACTAAATAAATATGCATATATTCCCACAATTCACATTGAAAATAGTATTTATTAATTAATTACAGTTCATTTTCATTCATCTTTTACATTCTATCTTTATAACACTATGGAATATTTTTGGGATTATTGTCTGGGGGCTGAAAAAATTCTAAGTCAGGGTAATGATACTAGGTCAGTATAGTAAAACCCTCAAAGGGTTTGGCGTTCGTATGCGTCAGTTTTTTTTATGACCTTTTAAATTTTTTCCTTATCTTGATGTTTTTTCGCTTAGTTGTAACATTTTGCAAAAACGTAGTTTAACATAACTCGAGAACGACTTGTCAGATTTTACTAAAACAAACTCAAAAAAATTTAGAATTATAATTTCTTTAATCCGTTTATATAACGTTTTTCTTTATAATCAACAGTTTTGCCGGTAAAAATAAATTTGTGGAGAAAAAAAATATTTTTTTGCCTAAAAATTAAATTTTTTTTTAAAATTCATAAAAAATCCAAAACGGAAAAAAGGATCAAGTGTTATTAATTTCGTGTAAAGTAACATAACCTATAAACAAAATGCGACATAGATCATAGAAATCGATTAACGCGTTCTGCTTTTATTTACAATTAAGTGAAGGTATCCCATTTTGACAAGAATATTGATATTTGTTTTTATTCAAAAAAGTGTCATTTATCGCCTTTTTTATAAATTTCCCCAATAACTCCAGACTTCTGGCCATAAACTACTAAAGAAATTAAGTAAACATTTTTATAATTTTTTATTTTTATTTTATTTATTTCTTTTTATTTATTTTAATAAATATTGCCTAGACTTTTTCGATGGTGGTTGTTCGGGACTAGTGGCATCGCATTCATCGTTATTCATCAGTTTCTGAACCACACATAATGTCAATGTGTGACTCCACTGTTGGCCCTTCTGCATCTCCTGAAGATTCTTTATCATCAAGATCATCCTTGTCTTGCCACACAAGCTTACTCCACCAGCAAATTTCCGCAATTATTGCACTCGGCGACTTTTTGCCTCTATATCTGTAAGTTTTTGTTTTATTAAAATGAGTTTGAAAAAATAAAAAATCAGTATTACCTCATTTCAAATGGCATAGCAGCTTGATGATAGCGTTCACCTTGTTCATCAGATTCGGTAGCCAATTGTTTGCTGAAGTAGTCCAGATGATGATGTAAATAATGGATTTTCAAGGACATGTGGACACCAATTTCCGAGAATGCTCTTAACATCCTTGCGACAGAAACATCGTAGTTGTTAGAACGATGCTTTCCCAACAAGCCTTCTATTACTTCTTTGATTGCCTGCCATGCATTCAATTCAGCGTCTATCAAAATATTGTTGAATGCGTCACTTTTAATCAGCTTTCGTATATCTGGACCATTTAGTACGCCTGATTGGAAAAAATTAATTTGTTAAGATGGAAAATCATGGGAAATGAATGTGATATTATAACTTACCTTCTTTAATTTTACTTTCGCTGAGTCTCGGGTAAATTAGTTTCAAAGACAAGAAAACTTCATCTCTTTTGGCGACAGTTTTGATAAAATTCTTAACAATTCCAAGTTTAATATGCAGTGGAGGCAGCAATATCTTCTCCTTCGGCACTAGAGGCTCACGAATAATATTGGAGGTTGTAACCTGCTGTGCTCTCTGAGTTTCCATCCGTGGCATGCATATTGGTCACCGGAAAATCGTGTGTCCCAATCGCACAAAAAGCACATATATTTTATATAGCCGCTTTGAAGACCGCAAAGCATTGCTACAACTTTTAAATCGCAGCATATGCGCCACATATGTTTGGCGTAGTTAACCATTTTTAAAATATTTTCCAGTGCATCATATGTTTCTTTCGTTTCTGTACTATAGGCGATTGGAAGTGAAGGTTTTTTATTGGTCTTATGCAGTAAAACCGCCTTCAAGCTGAGTTTTGAACTGTCAATAAATAATCTCCAGTCATCTGCTTCATATTTTATTTCCATTGCGTCCATCAATTTTCCTACATTCGGGCAATATGCAGAAGTTTTTTCATCATTCACAAGGAATAAACTTTGGAGTGTTGCCTGACGACTTCGATAAGCTGTGACTTTCACACCGGGTGCCAACAAATTGTTTGATTTCAAAATGGAAGCCAGCTCTTCCGATTTATGCTGTGTTAATTCCAACTTGGCAATAATTGAATCAAGCTTATTTTGATTTATTAAAATTGGCACATTGGATACTGATGGCTCATATGGGGGAACATCACGTGCATGATATGTCGGAGCAGTCGTAGAAGAGAAAATATCTGGGCTAGAAGCTTTTGGCACAGGAATGTGGTCCGATTGAGGCAATGGTGTTGCGGCACTTGCAACACCAACGTAATTATACGATTTTCTTATCCTTTTTGCGGTTATTCGCACATGCATAGCAATTCAATGGATTCTGACCTTCGCCAGGATTAGTCCAAGTCATTGGGATACCGAATGGCATACTTTCACGTCTTCTATTTTTCCAATCCATTAGACGGTTGTAGCAGCTTTTACATACTATACTTGGTACCCAATTTTCGTTCACTATAACATTTTGGTTGAAGTACATCTCGTATGTTTGAACAAAATCAGTACTGAAATTTCCACTTTTTTTATGTGTTCAGACATATTGATCACAGCAGTAGCAAAAGCTATTTATATCTGGCTTGCACAGTTCCATATTCTGTTCTCTTTTGTTCACTTTTAAAAAAACTGGAGAAAAATCACTTCGTCGGCACTTGTTGAATGACAAAAATCACAGAACCAGTGTGAGAAAGAGAAAATTTATAATGACAATGCATGTTTTATGTGAACATTACAAAACCAGTGTTGCAACATCAATATTTCTCTTTTAGTACAGTAGAAAAATATGAGAGAGTTCGGCTTGTGAGTGTCAATGTTTTCTCCAAATAATGTTGTGCATATCTGGAGCAAATTTTTGAAATTCATACATTTACCTAATTGTGCATAAATGAGAAACGCGTGCATCGATTTTCATGATCTATCCCTTTTTTTGCTCATGAGTTATGTGACTTCACGCGAAAGTAATTAGTTTTGGCACTTTTTTCCATTTTGGATTTTTTATGAATTTTTTTTAAATATATATATATATATATATATATATTTAAATTTTTAGGCAAAAAATACTTCTTTCCCTTCATACATTCATTTTAACTTCGAAAGTGTTGCACATATAGGAAAACGGTATAGAAACAGATTAGAGAAATTGTAATTCTTAATTTTTTTGAGTTTGTTTTAGCAAAATCGGACAAGTGGTTCTCGAGTTATGTTAAACTACATTTTTGCCAAAATGTTACAACTAAGCGAAAAAACATCAAGATAAGGAAAAAATTTAAAAGGTCATAAAAAAACTGACACATACGAACGCCAAACCCTTTGAGGGTTTTACTATACTGACCTAGTACCATCACCCTGACTTGGAATTTCTCACCCCCCAGATTGGCTGTTGTACTGTGTAATTACTGCACAAATCTCGCAAATAATAAATCATGTGCAGGTGTGTGTAAGAACACGCTGTATAAAAAATCCTACCACCACAAAGTAATTGCAAAAAAGCACATTATTAAAACAAATCTAGGACACTTTTATATACACACAATTCTTTTTTCAGAACATATTTTTAATAATAAGGCATAGTTCTTTAATTTTATTCGAATTTAAACATTTTTAGCGTGTTATTCAGTGAGAAAAATTTTTACATTTTTTCTTTTTCGTTTTGTTTATTTTCTTCTGTTCGTTGCCATTTTTGTCTCTTTTTAACAGAGCCTTAAAAACAATTGAAAAACTTGATTGTAGCGTTTTTTACCTGTCACTATTGTGATTTCTGTATATTTTGTGGCCGTACGTTAACCTGTTATAGCATGTTCACACGACTTCCTCTCAATGGCGATTTCAAAGCATACTGTTCACACGACGTATTCTTGCTCTGTTTCAATGGTTCTTTTAATGTACATACACACACAATACTTACGTAGTTACTTGAAACATAACAATATTGGGTTACAACCTAAATCAGAGCGTTGAGCGTCGCGTAAGCAACTGGGTACGTATTTACAGTACATTTTGCCACAAAATATTTACTGTGAATGTATTATAAATACGTACCCTGTTGCTTATGCGACGCTCAACGCTCTGATTTAGGTTGGGCGGTTAGATTCAAACACAAGAAATTCAAATATTGCTATTATAATTGAGTGTAAAGCAGTGTAACCAATGAAGAGTTCGGAAAAAAAGTATCGTATAAGTATTTTTACTATATATTAACCATAGTTCGAATAATAAATTTGCAATATATTTTTAATTTAATACAATTTCATAATGTTGTGAAATTCAAGTTCCCTTGTCAAGAAATAAACAAATCAAATCAAGATTATGCAGGATTTAACAGTACAGTTAAACTTATAAACAGAAAAATTTGCAAGTAAGCAAAAAACAAGACATGGTAGAATTATACTACAGGTAGTAGCGAAGCTACAACAACCCAACAACAGCAAAAACAACGCGGCTTTTTATTGTTGTTTATGTTCGAGGTTGTCAAAAAGTACAAAAGAAAATTTGAAAAAATGTATATGTTCACATGTGTGTGTTTACTTCGCCATGTTTTTTTCAGTAGTGTGGGTGTGTGTTGGTATAACATAAACAACTTTTGAAAGAGTCGAACTCAAAAAAAAAAGTTCGTTAACGCTTCACCACTACCTGTATTATTCTACCATGAAATAAGAATTGTTTTGATCCAACAAAAATTGTTTTCTCTGCTAGCAGCAAGACGTGTATGCACAGTCAACGTCAGCGTTTTTTCAATTTGATGATGATATCAGGGCTGAACAAGAAAATAAAACAAAGATTGTTTAATTTTTTTGATATTAATAAGATTTTTTTTATTATTATTTAATTTTTTTCTTTTTTCATTATTATTATAATTTTTTTTAATAACAAACCAAATTTTCTTAATAACCAAACATTAATAACTAAATATTTACATATAAACAGAAACAAATTACATTTAAGTAAAAAATTAATCATTCTTCTTGAAGCTTATCAATTTCCATTAGCAACATATCCAGTTCATATTCTGGATTTGTTTCCTCAATTCGATAATTATACCATGCTAATGTATTTATACCATCACATTGTATTTTTCTTTTATCATCTTGATAACTAAGTACAACCTTATTTAGTTGGTTGGTATAAATTTGGTAAGCTTTTGACTTAAATGTTAACATATCATCATAAACAATAGACTTATTAAATAAACAATTTCTATACGCCTCTAAACTATATTTTTCAAGAACACATTTCTTAACCCCCTTCGATTTTTTACAACATTTTCATATTGCACGCTAAAAGAATACATTTTTGACTGAAGTCCCACAAATTCTTTCATCACTTTACCACAATTTTCATCCTTCATCATACCCAGCACCTTTTTGTTAAAAAGAGGAATACCATATACGTTATCTTTTGGGTAATCGGAAGTGTCAAATTCTTGTTCAATGTCAGATTTTATGTCGGCATAAAAGTCGTCAGTTTTTATTGTATATATAAATGAGTCGGTGTCCATGTAATTTAAAGATAAATTTGATTTAAACTTGGGTTTCATGAATCCATAATGGAAATTATACATTTTCCATTTAGAAAGCTCCAACACACAAAATCCCAAGTATATGGGCTTGTTATAGTATGTTTTGACTCTATTCATTTGAATTGCCACCATATCCTTTATTTAGATATCCAATCTTGAGACCAAAAATGGTTATAGTTTGTTCTATTCCAGTTGGTCACAATTCTAACATCTTTTCTTTTATCAACGTTCTCCATGGTCTTACCGTATACCGCGTTATTAAGTAATTAAAAAAAATTTTTTTCAAATGCATTTTTTGCTGAAGCTCTATGTTTAGTATTCAAATCTATATAGTCTTTTAGCCATGGAGATTGTTTAAATGCTAGATTACGATGCGTTTTCTTTAGAATCAAACCATATTCCAAACATTGCTTAAGAACTCTGTAATTTATTACATAAGAGTTTTTTGGCGAAAAATCCGCAATTAATTTCTTATGGTTTGATTCTAAAGTTTTCTTGTTTTCAACACAGAAGGGAAGGTCATTGTGAGAGTCATGCAGATGTGAAGGATATTCCAAAGTGACCTCATATACATAACCATCTTGTGAGTTATTATCTATGCTTTTCGCATCCAGTTTCAGCTCATCACTTGTCAGCCATCGGATTCCTCCATAAGGAAGATACTCAGACATCGCCCAACCGTAAAGGTTATTTGCGTCTAAATATATTAGAAATTCTGAAGGCTTGTCTTCATCAAAATCATCTAAATATTTATTATTTGCTTTGGAATATCGCTTACTGCACTGTACCATTCCACCGCGTATTCCCTTTTTAAAGAAGTTATACATGTCAATGTCTGTTAACAACTCTAATTCTATTTGTGTGTGTTTTAACATGGCATCCCATGATAGTCCTTGAGCAGTATAGTACTGACACGGATCTAGATTATAAATCCCCTTACAGACTTTTCGAAAATTTTCGAATATGTCTGCTAACAAAAGCACATCTGTTTTGAGATATAATTCCATATAATCTCGCAGGGGTTTGCAATTAAAGGTATGCCAAATCTTTATTGCATGCTCATAATCTTTAATTGAGCATTCCTTGTTATTTAATTTATTAAAAAAATCTTCTCTTGATGGAAGCTGACCATCATCCAATTTTTCAAATGAATCAAGATATTCATAAGGGAAAACACCCTTTCTTCGTACAAGGTCAAATTCTGTGTTTCTGTTAAAGTGTGCCCTAAAGGCCATGTCAGATAAAACTTTTGCTTCGCGTTGCGTTACAGATTCGCTTTGACATCTAAGATGAAATGTACATACTTATACGAAACATGTCACATAAAGCACTTTTAACGCAGCGTGAAGCGAAAAGTTCGGCAACTCTCATCTTTTTGCTTGCTTTGACAATCAGCTGGAATAATTTTCTTTTATTATATTGCCAAACGAAACATATTGCGCGTTTGAATCTGTTTTAATAAGAGGTAAATATGTATGTGGCATTTATTTATTTATAATAAATCGTAAAATAACATAATTGACTTTTATTTTTATAAAAAATATATATATAAATAGCAAAATTATCAACTACTTTTTTGGTAAACGATCAATGTGCGAGCAGAGGGCGAAGCCGATGTAAAATGGTGATCGGCGCCGGCTAAGAACAAATATAGTCGGCGGCTGCTATTAGCCGGCTAAGAGCCGAAAATTTTTCGCCGGCGGCGGCTACCCAAATTTATCGGCTAACGGTCGGCTAACAGAGTATTTCTTGCTTACTTACATACAAGCTATATTTACAACAGGTATACTCGGCCCAATTATAAATAAACTTGCCTTTCTAGACGATTTACTGCCTTATTTATAAAAATAATTTTCATAAGAAATTTTTTTCATATGTTCCAAAACCGAATTAAATATTTTTAAATGCGCATGTTAGTAAATATCCACTTTTTATTATAAAAAATCGGCTTAGCCGCTAGCCGATATTAGCCGCAATAATCGGCGGCGGCTAAGTGATTGTGAAAATCACCGGCGGCGGCTAATAGCCGGCTATTAGCCGACCGGCTTCGTGCTCTGTGCGCGAGTGCTGTCAAAGTTTTCATTGTGTCATATTCCTTTTGCTTTACACTTTTCTATCAAAGTTAGAAACGTCACGCAAAGCGACAAAGTTTTATCTGACACGGCCTTAACCGTATGGAAATCATTGTCAGTTAGATTATTAGCTAAGGATTCTAAGCTATCAGCCATAAAAGGAATAGTATCTAAAAATCGGAGTTCAAGATTGCAATTGTCAGTCATTTTTGTGAATGTAGATAGTGAAATGTACAGTTCTTTGTTCAGTGGTAGGACTTTTATGTTGTCACACTTTTTACCTAATTCTTTAACAAAGAGGTGCGAGTCATAAGATGAATAGTTATGAAAATATATGGGTATGAACTTCGGAATTTGGTACTTTAAGTTGCTAATATTGTGAGCTGCACCTCGATATTTACCACTTATATGACAATGATCTCTTACACGATCTTTACCGAGAAATTTGTCACATATGTGACAATTTATTGAATGTTGAAAACTGTATATTTCCGAAAGGGTCAAGCTGTTCATTTTTGTCTTACTGGTGAGGAACTGATTTTAAATATCTTCACAATCGTCAATTCACCAGTCAATAAATTTTACAGATGCGTCTTCACCAGTATATATCTTAAATTTATCTAAACTATTATTACCTACACATTTTATATAATAACTAAAGACACAAGGAATGTGCCTCTTTATAACTTGAGTTTTGTCACTTACAGTAGTTTGAATGTCTTCTAGTATGCACTCGAAATCTGACGAATGGCACATCCATCTGCGCTGGTGATCTTTGAATTTTAAAGCACTATTTTCGGAAGAAGGTAACGCAGCAACAATTTTCCCACTTTCCGTTTTGTGTTGTTCCATATCCATTCATTGTGTGTATATTGTAGACAGGTATTACAAAATCTGCGATTTTCACGGTGCTTTGTTGTCTGAAGCCATAATAATCTGTAAAAAGAATAAATTTATATATATGTATATAGTTATTCAATCATAAATATGTATTTACTTACCTTGATATGTTTTGAATAAATATATAATGATGAATGTCTCCAGCTTCCAACAGCAATAAATTCAGATGCTTTGGTTTTTCCTTTTGTGTATTGTAGAATGGTCCAATGATTTCATCCTTCTCATTATCATACCCAAATACATTCACACTTATTCGATCATTCCTATCCTCAAATACTTTGATGTTTTTTAATGCCAATGGGAACTTTAAATTTGTAAAATCAATCACAATTCTATTTTGTAGGCAAATGACATCAGCACTAATGTCCCCGATGTTATATGAGCAGCAACGTCGCTTTTTCTCTATTATTGTGGTATCCAATGCGGCAACTAAGGCCCATTTAAAACAATAATCATCATTGTTTTCAATGTTGATACAGCCCTGCGTTTTAGCTAGTTTTAATGGTGTGCTTATCCAATGTGATCCTTTTACTAGTGAGCTTTTGATTATGTTAATTTCAGCGCGAATAATTCTTATTAAAGTCCACCCAGAGTCTCTTTCCTGGAATTCTGACATTTTATTATGAATGTCCTGGAATTGTTTTTCAATTAGCTCATCTACATTACTTTCCAGACACAATAGATCCATTTTTGATCTGTGAGAAATTTGACACAAGTCAATTTCTTCCCCAACAATTTTTATGTACTCTCCAATAAGAGTTACACAGAATTTTAAAATATTATGTTTAACCAAACTTTTTTCAAGTCTTTCCTTGAAAATAGGTTTATTTTCTAGAACAAAGTCTTCAAATAGAAGATCATCTATTTTGTTGGGAATTCCATATGTTGCAATATTTTTTTGGATGCACTGTTTATTTCATAATATTTTGGTTCTACATTCAATGGAGTATCATTATATTTACCGCTGGGAGAATTTGAAGTATCCATGTCATCAAACACAATATTATCTAGTTGTTGCTGTTGTTGTTGTTGATGATGCTGCTGTTGTTGCTGTGGTTGTTGTTGCTGTTGATGTTGTGGCTGTGGTTGTTGTTGATATTGTTGCTGTGGTTGTTGTTGCTGTTGAGGATATCTGGAACTGTCCATCGTCAAGGCAAATTAATTATTCAAAACTGAAGGATAATAGTTGGGCATATTATATTGCTGCCATTGCATTGGTGATGTATATTGATAAGGAATAGGAAGATGATGTGGAATTTTTGTGGGTACTGAAAACTGATTATTCCATGACAT
Organism: Panzeria rudis; assembly: GCA_956483635.1. NCBI lineage: Eukaryota > Metazoa > Arthropoda > Insecta > Diptera > Tachinidae > Panzeria > Panzeria rudis. Next base: position 20,287 of record CATQFL010000099.1, on the reverse strand, counting down.
TGGTATCGGATAGCTGGTAGACATACCGTATTGCTCATAATTCATTGGTAGTGGATATGATTGGTACCGTAGAGAAGCTGGGTGCTGATGTTGTTGTTCTCCATTTGAGTCCTGATTGATGATCACTTGACCTGGTTGACCATGATTTCGGACGTGATCCACGAACGCTTCTTGGTATTTGTATACCTTATTACACAAATTACATTGATATACAGAAGAGCTCATTTTTTTATTTATTTATTTAATTTAATTTATTTAATTATTATATTGATGCTGTAGAAAAAAATACACAAATATTTATACATATTATATGATTGTTTTTATTTGATTGCTTTTAGATCTATCAACAGTTAATTAACATAGCCCAAGGAATAAAATCGGAGTACACGAAAATTGATGATATTCCCTTAAATGAACCATACAAAATTTTAAATTTTGCGTGGAAGGTTACACAATATGGATCCAAAGTCATAGCATATTTGGAGAACAATAAATGGTTTTATCTACCTCAAAGTATGGTTAAATATTTAAACAGAGAGGATCCTTACTTAGCCAATATGAATGAAAAAATTTGGACAATTATTTACAAAGGACGCCAATCGCCAAATGGTTCTGCAATATTCGAACTAAACTACAGCTAAATTTTTTAATAAACATAACAAGTTTTGTAATATTGTAAATCTGTATATTATAAAACAATAAATGTACATATGTAGTAATGTGAAATGAATCCCGATTATGTATTTATTTTTACACATGCGTAGACTTGCAGTGTAGCAACTTCCGAAAGTGGCGCTACTCTGTTCTGCTGTGTACGTTGAAAAATTAAGTTGATGTTAATTTATCCCTTGTTTCTTGGAATATTAATCACGCCCAATTCTTTCTGAATATATAACGTTATGAACCTGAGCCTAATAATCAATTTGGATTCACAAAGCAAATACGTTCGAAATAATCATATTAACATAAATATTTTTCTTTATAGTTTTTTTATCGTCCATAAAACCATAATACACTTTAGCCCCGATTTGCGTCGAACGCATTTGCGTCCTTTCGATTTGCGTCAATCTTTAAAATATGGCTCAATCCGCTTTGCATCAGTTTGATTCCGATTTGTATTTTTTTTTCACTGATATCACAATCACATGTGAAGAATTTTAAAATTTGAGTGAAAAAGGGGAATTACCATTTCATTCTGTAAGGCAAGTTATTCTAAACAGCCCCCTTATTCTGTAACTCGCTAAAGCTAAATCTCCATTGCTAAAAATTTATAAAGTCGATTTATAAATTTTTGGGTACGAACACAATTTTGCAACGTCTATTGCTAAATTAGGTAATGTCTTAAAAATTTAATCCGCCGAAATTTTAATGTTTTATGTCATCGCCAAAAATGTTTAATTTTGTGTTTGTTCAGCATTTTAGCGATCGAGATTTAGCTTTAGCGAATTATGGAATAAGGGGGCAGGTGTTATTTATTTAGGCTTATCAGACTATTACAGATCAACCTAGTCTCAAATGAGAATTTATGTTTTTTCTTTAATGCATGTTTGTATATATATAAGGGAATATAAATGAATTAACTTAATTTTTTATACTTTTATGTTAATCTATATTTTCTTACTTCTTCATTACTTATAACTAAATAAGAATAAAACGTTTTCATTTCATTTTTTTAATCAAATATGTGTATATTGTTTTAATAAATTTTTCAATATTTGAACCCAATCAAGAAAAATTAGTGCAATTATGTAGAAAAAAGGGATTCGATGTGTGTCGTTTCGGTTTACGTCGCATTTCCCCGGTTCCCATTAACGACGCAAATCGGGGCTCTAGTGTACATATTCCAATTTCGATATTTTCAAAATATCACCTTAAGGGTCATTATTACAACTTGGCAATAGTTAAAGGCAGGATTTTTTCGGACGAATAAACGGTTTACCTTTATTAAAACTTTACTTTAAATGAAAGTGAGCGACAAGTTAAAGTCAGGTGCGTCCTACCTGGTAGGTTAAAGTAAATTTGTAATAATGATAAACTGTTTATCCGTCCGACAAAAGCCTGCTTTTAGCTATTGTCAAGTCGTAATAATGGCCATAAATATTTTAAAACCGGTTAAAAGTCCGGTTAAAAATCTTTAATTTTATTTTTAATTACATATATATATATATAATATAATACATATATATATATATATATATATATATATATATATATATATATATATATATATATATATATATATATATATATATATATATATATATATATATATATATATATATATATATATATATATATATATATATATATATATATATATATATATATATATATATATATATATATATATATATATATATATATATATATAATATATATATATATATATATTACATATATATATAATATAATAGTAGGTATATTATTAAAAAAAATATTTATAAAGTTGCATTTTAAGTTGAATTTTGAATCCATTTTAAAACTTTGGTTTTCCATCCTTGAAAAAACTTTTCCCACCTCTGGACACAAATTCAAATCTAATATAAAAAGGGTAATTGAACCAAAAAATATGTTTAGCTAATGTAAGCGCAAATTAACAGTCAATTAACTAAGCCTCTGTGATGTAGATGGTGAGGTTGAGATTTCCATGTTTGTATGCTGAGTTCGAGTCCGATTTTTGTATTTGCACATTTTTTAATATATATATATATATATATATATATATATATATATATATATATATATATATATATATATATATATATATATATATATATATATATATATATATATATATATATATATATATATATATATATATATATATATATATATATATATATATATATATATATATATATATATATATATATATATATATATATATATATATATATATATATATATATATATATATATATTATATATATATATATATATATATATATATATATATATATATATATATATATATATATATATATATATATATATATAATCTTAGTCATTCATGAGCCGATTTTTTTTTCTGATTTTTATATGCACGAATCTTCCGATCAATTATAGCAGATTGATACACAAATTAAGACTTTATGTTAACAGGTGCCTTCGTCAGAGGAGTTTCAACATAAGCGAAAACAAACCTATACTAAATTAATACTAATTGACATTTTAAATGCTGTAGCAGTTTTGAAATGAATTTATTTTATTTTGAGAACGTATTTTCATTTGCTTTTGTTTTAAAAGTTTCAAGGTGGATTTAGCCGACCGTAACGTTGATGTAGTTACATGTGCTGATCATTTCTGTCACATTGAAAAGCTATGAGACAGAAACGATCAGCACATGCAACTACATCAACGTTACGGTCGGCTAAATGAGCCTTAAATCTGGCTTTACTCGCACAAAAAAAGTTCCATATATCAATAGATTTTCATTACTTTTTCAAACAGAACTTTTAAACTGAGTAAAGAAAATTTAAATTAAAAGGAAAAAGCTTCGGTCGTTGTTTTTTTATGGGCTTTGTTGCTGATTTTCTGTCGACGTTTTAGTAATGCTCTGTTTCATTACTAACTTGTATTTAATTAAAACCTCGTAAAACACAATGAAAAGAATATTTGAACGTTAAAAACTAAATAATTTATAATTTTCACGAATAAGATTGCAGTTTTCATACTTCTATTTAATTTCGAGCGTCAGGAAAGCCATAAAAGTATTGATTAGTATTGAATCAATAGTATTGAAATCTTACAATTCTAATTTTAAGTGGATTTGAAAATCATTAACATTATGGTAAACAAATTCGGTTAGAAATATGTTTACCTCGTTTTTCTTTTAAATTTGTTCAATTATTCGAAAAAAACTATTTTTGGTCCTTAAACCATTTTTCTGAAAGCAAATGTTTTTGTGCTATTTGTTTCTCTTTCGCTGTATTTTTCATCATAGAATGTGACACTGCGTAGTTGAAAAATATTTAGATACTCATGGAAACCTTTATTTACCACACTCATGCAAACCTTTAATACGAACGTAAACATGTTGTTATGAACAGCTGTGACGGAAATATTTACTTTTCGGCACCGCCCCTAAAAGCTTTATTGATGATTTTAGTTACTTCGGCTTATGGAAATCGTCAGATTGTTATATTCCCTTGATCCTTGAATCATTTCCTACAAAATAAAAAAATTTTGACCGCGCTCGAGTAAATCCAAGTGCCTTTTTTTGCAACTTCCAGACCCTCCCATTTCTTTATGTCACACTTAAATCATTAGATTATTAAAATACACACTGTTCTGCATTTAATTAGCTCACCATGAATTAATCTGACGCGCTTGAGTTTCTACAGCTATCGATTTTCTTACTAATCTGATCGGCTTCCCTAGACGAACCCATCTGTATACAGGGTTCATATATGGTGGGGGTGTTTAAAAGGGTTTCACCCCTTATAGTTTTCTGACGCGCTTGAGTAAATCCAAAAATCCCTTCTAATGCTCCCAAACCATAACGCAAATTGTATGTATCAATTTTTGTCTTTGTAAACCGCAGATATGTAGATGGCATATATGCCAAATGTGCTTATATCGCTAATTGGACTATAAAGTGAATAGTTTCTATGAATTTAGTAATGGAGGCAATAAATACAGATAAAATGGACTATATCGACAATGTGACTATAAACGGTACCATGCGGGAAATTTCTGTCAACTGTTCCAAAAGTACCTGTCCTATGACTTGTGAAAATAGGATTGTACCGTGACCGGTCAAACTAGACCCCATCTCTTAACAGATATAAATGTTCTGTATAAAAATTAAAAAAATATTATCTTGTCGTTATTTGTATTTACAAATATTTATATTAGGGATGTAACCGATACCGATATATCGGCGATACTTCAGATTTCCGATACATCGGTACACTCATAGAAAAATGTATCATCGCATTGATGACGCCTTATCATCAGAATTCTGACATCAATTCTATGACAAATGTCATCAATACAACGAAAACTGACATCGATCTGATGACAAACGTCATTATAGAATTTTGTCATAGTTTAAGTGTCATCAATGCTGTGATTGGAATGACATCAATACGATGTCACTTATTATATATTATTAAATTGTAAAATGTGTATGAGAGAAATAAGTAAACAATGTTGTAATATTTGTAGTTTGTATTTGAAAACATATGTTATTGTTTAATTTTTGTGTTTAAACGCATTTTTAAAAAGCTAAAAAACATGACTTATAACAGATAAAATACGCAAGACCTTTTAAAAACTAAGCCAATACAGCATACATACACAAGAAAAACATTGAAACAAGCGATAGTATGACACCTTTTCATCATATTTATGTCACATAGTCATCACATGTGTCATCAATATCAAATAGAATGAGCAAAAAGAGTAAAATGCGGAAAAACAACAAAAACATACTCTTGACACAAATGAAATAAAAGAAGTTGTGGCGGAAAACTATTCTGTTTGTTTGTTCTAGATCAGTTGTGTTTTTAAAGTTAATTAAATAGTACCGTGTGGTGTTTTTGTGAGTGAAAGTTTTAAGTATAAATATATACATATTGTTACGAAATGAAAATGCAGATTCAAATGTAACGACACAAACTGACAACCCGATCATTATCTGCTTTATACCCCTAAATCACTGTAATAAAATCAAAACCTGGCAACCAAGTACCACAATTAAACTTGGCATCACTCGACAACTGCCAATAGAATTCAAAATAACGGAAAATGGAAGTTTCCGGAATCTTCAGGAAACGGTAGCTAGAACTTTCAAGATTATTCGAGACTGCTTAATCGCAATTACAAACAGTGACATTAAACTTAAACTGCAAGAGATGTAGACTTGATGACAGCGTAATTTGTTAAGTTGCAAGCATTAGAGTATGTGTGTGTGCGAAGATAAACAAACAGAAGAATAATCTCATGCATCTACACACGCACATACATTGCACCATAGCAAGACCAAAATGATCATGCCGTGCACTTAAAGATGAAAAGAGACCTGAATTACAGTACAGTTAAAGATAAAGAGAGACGGCTGTATTCCAGAAAGTTAGCGAAGTTACCAGAAGGTTTTATAATTGACTATATAAGGGGAGGCTGCCAGACGACAAGAAGAAGTGTGTTTTTAAACTTAGACGAGTAAACATCGCCAAGAATAGTTAGTGTGTACATCGCGTTTAGTTGTACGTGTTTTTAAAGTAATAAATAAAGTGTTACTGAGAATTTATTTGTAAAAGAAATATCCGTGTTTTATTTTATTGCAATTCAACGAATCCTGTGAAAATAATAAAACCGTTTTTATGTAAAGGACTAAAAACGTAACAATTGGTGTCAGAAGTAAAATTGCAAAATAAAATAAAAAGGACATTATTAATTAATAAAAAGGACATTAATAATAATAAAAAGGACATTAAAAAAAATAGAAGCCATGAAGTTTGTAGAGCTAAAAGTTGAGCAGCTAAAAAAAGAGCTGAGTAAGCTGGAACTGCCAACAACAGGCAATAAAGTGGAACTTCAGAAGAGGCTGATAGATGAGTTCAAGCAGCGTGGCATCGACATCGGGACATACCAATTTGAGGATAAAGAGGAAATAGAGGTATGTACTCGTGCCACGACAAGCAACATGGATTTAAGCACAATGTTCGCCGCTATGATGGAAAAATTTCAAGAAGTTAAAGAAACATCTAGAGGTAACAATGAGAGAATGCTAGCTGAAGTTAAGGCTGAAGTTCAGGTGACATCTAAGGCCACAAATGAGAAGCTAGTGGAAATTTCTGAGGCCATAAATAGAAGAGTAGATGGCATTGAGGTACAAGTCAGCCAATTTGACGAGAAACTCTCAGAACTAGAGAATAAACTTCATAGCCTAGAAATTGGTGGCGTCGAAGTGCATGTAAAAGATGTGGACGAGAAATTGCATGACTTGGAAGCAAAAATTGTTAATCTTCAGTGTCAAGGAGGGCCAGTGAGAGTTATTCCAGAGGCTTCGAGCAGAGTAAAGACGCCTTGTTTCGATGGCAGCGCACCTTTGAACATCTTCAAGTTCCAGTTCGAAACAGTTGCCAGCAAAAATGGTTGGAACAGTGAAGAAAAGGCCATAGAGCTGATTTTGGCCTTAAAAGGAGCCGCAGCAGAAGTACTTGAAACCGTACCAGGGAGCTGCAGAAATAATTTTGATGACATAATGGCGGCACTGCAGCGGAAATATGGTGGCGAACATAAGCGAGATATATACCGAATGGAATTGCGATGTAGAGGACAGAAGCCCAATGAGTCTACAAGATTTCGCAATGGAAATTGAGCGGTTAGTGCAGCTTACGTATCCAGGCGAAAACCATCCATTCCTGGATCACGTCAAAACAGAGGCGTTTGTTAATGGCATCCGTGATCCTGACATCAAGCTTGCAGTGTGTGCTACACAAAAGGCTACATTCGCAGAAATGGTTTCATTTGCACTAGCTCAGGAGACTGCTAGGGTGATTTGGAAGCCACAGGTGTGTAAGGTGCGGAACGTGGAGGTCATTGCCGAAAATGAGAGTGATCTAGTCTCTAGCATCAAGGAGGCAGTGAGACAAGCATTGGCGGAGAAGGACGGCAAAGTAAAAGCTAAGTGTTATAACTGCGGCAAAATTGGCCACTTCCAGCGCAACTGCAAGGCGCCAAGAAAAAGAGCCAGATCTGTTTCGCCACCAAGGAATAGTAAACGGGTGAACCAACAAACAACACAAGAGTCCCCGTTAAACTAAAACGAGCTAGCACTAAGGGGCAAGAGCTAGCTCCCACAAACGACGGCCCCACAATCTCCATATCAGTAATGCAGCAGAAAAATAGCAACCTTACTGCATGTGGATACATCAACGGCGAAAAGCACATCTTCACCATAGACACAGGAGCATCGCAGTCAATAATCAGGCCCGATATAGTGAAGGGGAAGTGTGAACCTTTAAGGAATATAAGACTACGTACAGCTACTGGGGAGCCTGCCACTGTCTACGGTAAGACTGAAGCAAAGGTGACTATAGCCAATATAAGCGTGAAACATGTGTTTATCGTTGCCGATATTGTTGACGAGGTGATTATTGGAGCCGATTTTATGATAAACCATGGCATCAACCTGCATATGGGGCAACAAGTGATGATTTGGCGTAATGTTGAAATACCGCTTGATGTTGGATATGACAATCAAATGCACGTAAGGAAACTAGTTGCTATTGAAAACCAGACTATACCACCGCAGTCTGAATCAGTAATATGGGCACGCATGGAGGGAGATTGTGAGGACAATCGGTTGTGGGTAGTAGAACCAACAGAAATTAAGAGCGAGCTATTAACAGCAAAAGCCCTCGTAAAAACTTGCAAAGGAGGAAAGATCCCTATAAGAGTACTTAATTTATCAGGCAACGAAAAAGTCGTCAGCGGAAATTCTGCTATGGGCCAATGTACTCCACCAGAGGCAATAATAAACTGCGAGCGAAAGCCAGAACTAGCCAATATGTCCGCAAAAGAACGTGAACAATTTGAAGAGCATGTGGGGATGTGGGTAGCGGGATTAGCAGCTCCTGATAGAAATAAAGCTAAACAGCTGCTAAAAAGGCACACCAGCGTCTTCGCCTTGAAAGATCAAAGCCAAGGGAGAACGGCAATAGTGAAACATGAAATAAATACAGGCGAAGCGAGGCCGATCAAACAGCCACCCAGAAGTGTACCCCTAGCAAAACGGAATGAGGTAAAAGAACTTGTCCATGAAATGGAGCGGAATGGTGTAATCGAGCCATCTGCAAGTCCTTGGAGTTCGCCCGTGGTCTTAGTCAAAAAGAAGGATGGCAGTACGAGATTCTGCGTTGACTACAGAAAGCTCAATGACGTTACTAAGAAGGACAGTTATCCGCTACCAAGAATTGACGACACTTTAGACACGCTGGCTGGAACGAAATGGTTCTCCACGTTGGACCTACAAAGCGGATATTGGCAGGTGGAGATTGCAGAGAAAGATAAGGAGAAAACTGCTTTTAGCGCGAGCGATGGATTATGGCAGTTTAAAGTTATGCCATTCGGGCTCTGCAATGCTCCAGCTACTTTTGAACGCCTAATGGAACGAGTGCTGAAGGGACTTCACTGGAAGACTTGCTTGGTGTACCTTGATGACATCGTCGTGATGGGAAAGACTTTTGATGAGCACCTCAAAAATTTGGCAGAGGTTCTTCAACGCATATCATCAGCTGGTTTAAAACTTAGCGTGAAGAAATGTGCATTGTTCCAGAGAGAAGTAAAGTATTTGGGCCATCGAGTTACGGCAGACGGAATCTCAACGGATGAAGATAAAATACGAGCAGTAAAGGACTGGCCTCGTCCGAAAAATCTTCATGAACTGCGCAGCTTTCTGGGCCTTTGTACGTACTACAGACGCTTTGTACCAAATTTTGCCAACGTCGCTGCAAGCCTGCATGAGCTGACCAAGAAGTCGAGGCCGTATCACTGGGGCGAACAGCAGGAGAATGCGTTCCAGACACTAAAGGATTTACTGAGTACGTCACCAGTACTAGCCTACCCCATAGCTGGAGAAAAATTTTTGCTTGATACCGATGCGAGCGGCTATGGCATAGGAGGTGTGTTGTCGCAAGTTGTCAATGGCACAGAAAAAGTGATAGGCTATTATAGCCGTATACTCTCAAAGCCTGAGAGAAACTACTGTGTGACACGACGTGAGCTTTTGGCAGTGTTGGAGTGCATAAAACACTACCATAAGTACCTGTATGGCCAACACTTTACGCTGAGGACCGACCATTCTGCATTGAGATGGCTGTTGCAGTTTAAAAATCCTGAAGGGCAGCTAGCGCGCTGGATTGAACGTCTTCAAAGCTACGACTTCAGCATCGAGCATAGAAGGGGCGTAAAGCATAACAATGCAGATGCTTTATCACGACGGCCCTGCAGCTTGGAGTGCAGACATTGTGTTAAGGCCGAAAAGAAGGAATGCGTTATTGATGTTCGGCTAACGCACATCGATTCCGATGAGGACTGGTCAGCGGCACAGAGAAACGACACCATATTGGCGACAATTATAGCAGCCAAAGAGGAAAATAGAAGACCTGCTCGCAATGTAATATCAGCTGAAAGCCCACTTGTGAAATCTTATTGGGCTCAGTGGAATAGCCTGAAGCTGATAAACGGGTGCTTGTACCGCGTATGGGAAAGTGCAGATGGTAAAATGGCTTCCAACCTAATAGTTGTGCCATCCTCCAAGGTGAATAAGGTTTTGCACGAGTTCCACAATGGTCCTAGTGGCGGTCATCTGGGAGTGACAAAAACGCTGGAGAAGCTAAAACAGCGTTTTTATTGGGTTGGGTGTCAACAATCCGTAGCCGACTGGATAGCAAACTGCCCACAGTGCATCGCAGCAAAAGGACCAGCAAGAAAAAGTCGAGGACAGCTGCAACAGTACAACTCAGGTGCACCATTTGAGCGGATAGCAATGGATATAGCAGGTCCTTTTCCCGTCAGCGACGCCGGGAATCGCTATGTTCTTGTGGTGATGGACTATTTTAGTAAATGGCCAGAAGTATATGCCATACCCAATCAAGAAGCAAGGACAGTTGTGAATGTATTTGTCAACAACTGGGTATGTCGCTATGGTGTTCCAATAGAATTACATTCTGACCAAGGTAGAAACTTCGAGTCTGCTATATTCCGGGAAATGTGCGAATTATATGGGATAAAGAAAACAAGAACGACGCCGCTGCACCCACAGTCCGATGGCATGGTAGAAAGATTTAATCGCACTCTAGAGGAGTACCTGCGAAAAGTGGTAAGCGCGCATCAAAGGGACTGGGACGAGCACATTCCCAAATTTTTGTTGGCATATAGGTCAGCTGTACATGACTCGACATCACGAACACCTGCTAAAATTGTCTTCGGGACGGAATTAAAATTGCCTGGTGATTTGGAATTTGGCGTTAAGCCTACACCAACAAGTGAAGAAGGCACCAGCTCTTCCCAAGAGCAAGAAAATTTAAATGAGCTACATGAATTTGTACGCAACCGAATTAGAATGGCCAGTGACAAGATGAAGGCTAGATATGACCGAGCTGCAAATTCTGAGGGATTCAATGAGGGTCAATTGGTTCTACTTTACAACCCACAACGAAAGAAGGGATTGTCTCCAAAATTGCAGACTCATTGGGATGGACCGTATAAGGTTATTAAAAGGTTGAACGATGTCGTCTATAGGATACAGAAGTACAACAGCCCAAGGTCCAACATGAAAATCGTACACCTGGAACGACTGGCGCACTATGGAAAAGGTGATTGTGTGCCTATTCGGGACGAACAGGCTTAAGTGGGCGGCAGTGTTACGAAATGAAAATGCAGATTCAAATGTAACGACACAAACTGACAACCCGATCATTATCTGCTTTATACCCCTAAATCACTGTAATAAAATCAAAACCTGGCAACCAAGTACCACAATTAAACTTGGCATCACTCGACAACTGCCAATAGAATTCAAAATAACGGAAAATGGAAGTTTCCGGAATCTTCAGGAAACGGTAGCTAGAACTTTCAAGATTATTCGAGACTGCTTAATCGCAATTACAAACAGTGACATTAAACTTAAACTGCAAGAGATGTAGACTTGATGACAGCGTAATTTGTTAAGGGTCAATTGGTTCTACTTTACAACCCACAACGAAAGAAGGGATTGTCTCCAAAATTGCAGACTCATTGGGATGGACCGTATAAGGTTATTAAAAGGTTGAACGATGTCGTCTATAGGATACAGAAGTACAACAGCCCAAGGTCCAACATGAAAATCGTACACCTGGAACGACTGGCGCACTATGGAAAAGGTGATTGTGTGCCTATTCGGGACGAACAGGCTTAAGTGGGCGGCAGTGTTACGAAATGAAAATGCAGATTCAAATGTAACGACACAAACTGACAACCCGATCATTATCTGCTTTATACCCCTAAATCACTGTAATAAAATCAAAACCTGGCAACCAAGTACCACAATTAAACTTGGCATCACTCGACAACTGCCAATAGAATTCAAAATAACGGAAAATGGAAGTTTCCGGAATCTTCAGGAAACGGTAGCTAGAACTTTCAAGATTATTCGAGACTGCTTAATCGCAATTACAAACAGTGACATTAAACTTAAACTGCAAGAGATGTAGACTTGATGACAGCGTAATTTGTTAAGTTGCAAGCATTAGAGTATGTGTGAGTGCGAAGATAAACAAACAGAAGAATAATCTCATGCATCTACACACGCACATACATTGCACCATAGCAAGACCAAAATGATCATGCCGTGCACTTAAAGATGAAAAGAGACCTGAATTACAGTACAGTTAAAGATAAAGAGAGACGGCTGTATTCCAGAAAGTTAGCGAAGTTACCAGAAGGTTTTATAATTGACTATATAAGGGGAGGCTGCCAGACGACAAGAAGAAGTGTGTTTTTAAACTTAGACGAGTAAACATCGCCAAGAATAGTTAGTGTGTACATCGCGTTTAGTTGTACGTGTTTTTAAAGTAATAAATAAAGTGTTACTGAGAATTTATTTGTAAAAGAAATATCCGTGTTTTATTTTATTGCAATTCAACGAATCCTGTGAAAATAATAAAACCGTTTTTATGTAAAGGACTAAAAACGTAACAATATATATTTTTAATTATTTGTTATAAGTTGATTTGATTACACTTTTTTCTTTTTGTTTGTTTTTAAAGTTACTTTATGTTTTTGTTGTTATTTGCTTTTTTTGCCTTCCTACCACTTGTGGAGAAAAAGAAAAAAAGTGTAATTATATCAACTTAATAAATAGCAAAGCAAAAGTGGATAGAAAAAATAATAAGTAATATAATAAAAGTGAAAATTTGTTATAAGAATTATTATATGAATAAAATCAATTTTTATTGTAATAAAAACATAATTATATTGTAGTTTTTATTTATTTCGCCATAATATCAATTATAGCTTATCAAAGATAATTAATGGCAGGTGATGTAAACCTTGACATTACTATGATGTAAAGTGTCATTGGGTCAAAAATGAAGACACTTGACACATTTTGACATAAAATTGACGTCAATTCGTCCTTTCTCTGATGTCGGAGTGTCATTGCATTGATGATAGATTTGTCATCATTGGTACTGATGACCAGCTGATGTAAAGGTTGACATCACCATGATGTGAAGTGTCATGGGGTCAAAAATGAAGACACTTGACATAGCATTGATGTCAGATTACATCAGGGTTATGGCGCTTTTTCTATCAGTGTACCGGCCATATTTTACTGTCGATACGACGATACTTTTAAACTTTTTTCAGAGTTTTTTCTTAACAAATTATTTATTTTTGTTAATTTCACCATCAACTAAATTCATTTCTTTATTTTATTCATTTCTTTATCTTATTAATATCAATTTTAAAAATTAATAACATTTTGCGCTGTTATTTTGTAAAAAAATTATTTATTTTTTGTTAATTTTACCATAAATTCAAATTCAATTCGTTGTTTTTTAAATCTTGTTCCCGGAAAAAAAAGACAAGACTTATTAGGTGTGTTTCTTTACACAACGGGACCTATAGGGACCCAAGTTGGCTGATTTTTTTTTAATCTTTAAAACTGGCAACATGCACAACCTTACTCTACTTTGGGATCCCGCGGGATTCCAATTTGCACGAAAAGCGTTCCCGCACTTAAAATTTGTACAAATGAGAGCGTTTCTAAGAGAGTAATATTCTTCTTCTTTTTGCACGAAACAGCCCTCACTTTTTCTTCGTGCAAATTGTGTTAATTGTAAAACAACTGATTATTTCAAAGATAAACAAAAGAAAAAATTTAATTCGTAAACAAACTTTTTTTAAGAAGGTGTGAATTGTATTAAAAAGTTGAAATTTCTTTTTTTGTTTTAAAAATAGCAATTACTTGCATGTTTAATTTGAAATGTCATGACACATTGCCGTTTTATTTCGTGGTAGAAATTTCGTTTTTGTTGTTCCCGTACTTTTGTGTATTTTTTAAATTTTATGAGAGCAATATGTCCTTTACTCTCATTAGAATGAACTTAACTAGAAAAGTAAAGAAACATAATTATTGTAATCGCTATAAAATACGCTTTATATGAATATATAAAAATTGGTAGGTTTTCAAGTAAATTGGTGCAAAAAAATACGCAAAATTTAAAAAAATCGGAATAAAATAAAAAATTTAATTTTTCCTTTGGCGATATTTCCATGAAATGTAAGTGAAAACCAAATTGTTTAAATATGCACGGAAAGCTTAAGTCCTCCTCTATTCGACACTGTTTAAAAACTGAAACTCAGTGCAAAAAGAACGCAGTGAAAATTATTTTTGCCCATGAAGTCCCAAAAAATCGTTTATTTTATCGATAACTTCCGACTTTGAGGGTGTATTGCAATTGTTTAAAATGGCAAAATGATCATCTAGACCTACAAGCCTCAATAAGTCGTTTTTACGAGTAAAAAACATGCCATTTTGTAACAGCATGTAATTAAGCTATTAAGTTATTTAGAAGAATACTAGTTTGTAACTGTCCTTTAAAAAATCGATTTTCTAAAATGCATGGCGAGTATTTTTTAAAATTATAAAGGAATTACAAATTTTTACTTGCTTTTCTACTAATTATCTGCATATTTTTAATATAGATTCTTTGGAAGCAATGAAAATATAGTTCCTTAAAAATTACTTCCAATTTTTTATACTGGGTTAATATTAGTTTTAAATATTAATACTCTCTTACATTGTAATTCTGTATAATAAAAAAATTGCCTTTCTTGAGTTTTGTTAATCTAAACTTGAACTCAATTTCTATATTCGTATCGGTATCGGTATCGGCGATATATATAGGCAAAACGGCGTATCGTTACATTCCTAATTTATATCCATATCTGCGAAAGTTTAAATTGAATTTTTGTAATGGAATTCTGAATTTAAAAAAATTGAATTTCAGATGTAAATGCCAATTAAATTGCATTTATTAAAAACAAAATAGTGGAGTTCAGTGTATGATGCAAATAGGCTTGCGAAATTGCAAATACAAGCTATCGTAGCTTTTTTTTATCAAATATATCAACAAAATGTGCTACGATTTAAGGCTACAGTAATTTGCATTATCACTTTCGCAAGACTATTTGCATCAAACACTGAACTACGCTAATTTTCTTCACACTACATTACTTGCAGTTACTTTTTTACGTTTGGGTAGAATGAAATCAGATGACGATTGATTGGTTTAGTTGTCAAAAGAAAATATTAAATAAAAATAAAATAAATATAAAAATAAATTTCATACATACGTCATTGAAAATAGATAAAATAAAAACATAAACATATAATTAAAACAAAATTAAATCAAAATGAGTTACAATGAGTGGGAGGGGTTTATGTAAGCTAAATGAACTCCTACTTCCAAAACCAGTTCTATAGAAACTACTACTGGCACGATTCTTTAGATCAGTCTAGTGAGCCATCACAAAATGTATAAAAGGTATCAATTGCTCCCTCCTATGACAAAGCCATGTTAAAGTGATAGGTCCCTTCCATGCAAAGTTTTAGAACTCGAACCGGTCCATATCCTCCAAAGAGTAGTCACGTGACAGGTTCTGTGTCAGTTCCCTTCCCCCTACGGTAGTGACTATAAACGAAAAGTACTGTAGCTTAATCTGAGAACAAACAAAAGCCTGGTGCCATAAGAGAAGGGAACACTAGGACTCCCTACACAAACTAATTTGTAATTTGCCTAGCCTCACCCGGTGTGCTTCGCTACACTATTGTTGTGAAGATAAAGGAAAATTAATATATATATATATATATATATATATATATATATATATATATATATATATATATATATATATATATATATATATATATATATATATATATATATATATATATATATATATATATATATATATATATATATATATATATATATATATATATATATATATATATATATATATATATATATATATATATATATATATATATATATATATATATATATATATATATATATATATATATATATATATATATATATATATATATATATATATATATATATATATATATATATATATATATATATATATATATATATATATATATATATATATATATATATATATATATATATATATATATATATATATATATATATATATATATATATATATATATATATATATATATATATATATATATATATATATATATATATATATATATATATATATATATATATATATATATATATATATATATATATATATATATATATATATATATATATATATATATATATATATATATATATATATATATATATATTCGGGACGAACAGGCTTAAGTGGGCGGCAGTGTTACGAAATGAAAATGCAGATTCAAATGTAACGACACAAACTGACAACCCGATCATTATCTGCTTTATACCCCTAAATCACTGTAATAAAATCAAAACCTGG
This sequence comes from Panzeria rudis, assembly GCA_956483635.1. Lineage (NCBI taxonomy): Eukaryota > Metazoa > Arthropoda > Insecta > Diptera > Tachinidae > Panzeria > Panzeria rudis. The sequence continues at coordinate 3,763 of CATQFL010000099.1, read as the reverse complement.
CAACCAAGTACCACAATTAAACTTGGCATCACTCGACAACTGCCAATAGAATTCAAAATAACGGAAAATGGAAGTTTCCGGAATCTTCAGGAAACGGTAGCTAGAACTTTCAAGATTATTCGAGACTGCTTAATCGCAATTACAAACAGTGACATTAAACTTAAACTGCAAGAGATGTAGACTTGATGACAGCGTAATTTGTTAAGTTGCAAGCATTAGAGTATGTGTGAGTGCGAAGATAAACAAACAGAAGAATAATCTCATGCATCTACACACGCACATACATTGCACCATAGCAAGACCAAAATGATCATGCCGTGCACTTAAAGATGAAAAGAGACCTGAATTACAGTACAGTTAAAGATAAAGAGAGACGGCTGTATTCCAGAAAGTTAGCGAAGTTACCAGAAGGTTTTATAATTGACTATATAAGGGGAGGCTGCCAGACGACAAGAAGAAGTGTGTTTTTAAACTTAGACGAGTAAACATCGCCAAGAATAGTTAGTGTGTACATCGCGTTTAGTTGTACGTGTTTTTAAAGTAATAAATAAAGTGTTACTGAGAATTTATTTGTAAAAGAAATATCCGTGTTTTATTTTATTGCAATTCAACGAATCCTGTGAAAATAATAAAACCGTTTTTATGTAAAGGACTAAAAACGTAACAATATATATTTTTAATTATTTGTTATAAGTTGATTTGATTACACTTTTTTCTTTTTGTTTGTTTTTAAAGTTACTTTATGTTTTTGTTGTTATTTGCTTTTTTTGCCTTCCTACCACTTGTGGAGAAAAAGAAAAAAAGTGTAATTATATCAACTTAATAAATAGCAAAGCAAAAGTGGATAGAAAAAATAATAAGTAATATAATAAAAGTGAAAATTTGTTATAAGAATTATTATATGAATAAAATCAATTTTTATTGTAATAAAAACATAATTATATTGTAGTTTTTATTTATTTCGCCATAATATCAATTATAGCTTATCAAAGATAATTAATGGCAGGTGATGTAAACCTTGACATTACTATGATGTAAAGTGTCATTGGGTCAAAAATGAAGACACTTGACACATTTTGACATAAAATTGACGTCAATTCGTCCTTTCTCTGATGTCGGAGTGTCATTGCATTGATGATAGATTTGTCATCATTGGTACTGATGACCAGCTGATGTAAAGGTTGACATCACCATGATGTGAAGTGTCATGGGGTCAAAAATGAAGACACTTGACATAGCATTGATGTCAGATTACATCAGGGTTATGGCGCTTTTTCTATCAGTGTACCGGCCATATTTTACTGTCGATACGACGATACTTTTAAACTTTTTTCAGAGTTTTTTCTTAACAAATTATTTATTTTTGTTAATTTCACCATCAACTAAATTCATTTCTTTATTTTATTCATTTCTTTATCTTATTAATATCAATTTTAAAAATTAATAACATTTTGCGCTGTTATTTTGTAAAAAAATTATTTATTTTTTGTTAATTTTACCATAAATTCAAATTCAATTCGTTGTTTTTTAAATCTTGTTCCCGGAAAAAAAAGACAAGACTTATTAGGTGTGTTTCTTTACACAACGGGACCTATAGGGACCCAAGTTGGCTGATTTTTTTTTAATCTTTAAAACTGGCAACATGCACAACCTTACTCTACTTTGGGATCCCGCGGGATTCCAATTTGCACGAAAAGCGTTCCCGCACTTAAAATTTGTACAAATGAGAGCGTTTCTAAGAGAGTAATATTCTTCTTCTTTTTGCACGAAACAGCCCTCACTTTTTCTTCGTGCAAATTGTGTTAATTGTAAAACAACTGATTATTTCAAAGATAAACAAAAGAAAAAATTTAATTCGTAAACAAACTTTTTTTAAGAAGGTGTGAATTGTATTAAAAAGTTGAAATTTCTTTTTTTGTTTTAAAAATAGCAATTACTTGCATGTTTAATTTGAAATGTCATGACACATTGCCGTTTTATTTCGTGGTAGAAATTTCGTTTTTGTTGTTCCCGTACTTTTGTGTATTTTTTAAATTTTATGAGAGCAATATGTCCTTTACTCTCATTAGAATGAACTTAACTAGAAAAGTAAAGAAACATAATTATTGTAATCGCTATAAAATACGCTTTATATGAATATATAAAAATTGGTAGGTTTTCAAGTAAATTGGTGCAAAAAAATACGCAAAATTTAAAAAAATCGGAATAAAATAAAAAATTTAATTTTTCCTTTGGCGATATTTCCATGAAATGTAAGTGAAAACCAAATTGTTTAAATATGCACGGAAAGCTTAAGTCCTCCTCTATTCGACACTGTTTAAAAACTGAAACTCAGTGCAAAAAGAACGCAGTGAAAATTATTTTTGCCCATGAAGTCCCAAAAAATCGTTTATTTTATCGATAACTTCCGACTTTGAGGGTGTATTGCAATTGTTTAAAATGGCAAAATGATCATCTAGACCTACAAGCCTCAATAAGTCGTTTTTACGAGTAAAAAACATGCCATTTTGTAACAGCATGTAATTAAGCTATTAAGTTATTTAGAAGAATACTAGTTTGTAACTGTCCTTTAAAAAATCGATTTTCTAAAATGCATGGCGAGTATTTTTTAAAATTATAAAGGAATTACAAATTTTTACTTGCTTTTCTACTAATTATCTGCATATTTTTAATATAGATTCTTTGGAAGCAATGAAAATATAGTTCCTTAAAAATTACTTCCAATTTTTTATACTGGGTTAATATTAGTTTTAAATATTAATACTCTCTTACATTGTAATTCTGTATAATAAAAAAATTGCCTTTCTTGAGTTTTGTTAATCTAAACTTGAACTCAATTTCTATATTCGTATCGGTATCGGTATCGGCGATATATATAGGCAAAACGGCGTATCGTTACATTCCTAATTTATATCCATATCTGCGAAAGTTTAAATTGAATTTTTGTAATGGAATTCTGAATTTAAAAAAATTGAATTTCAGATGTAAATGCCAATTAAATTGCATTTATTAAAAACAAAATAGTGGAGTTCAGTGTATGATGCAAATAGGCTTGCGAAATTGCAAATACAAGCTATCGTAGCTTTTTTTTATCAAATATATCAACAAAATGTGCTACGATTTAAGGCTACAGTAATTTGCATTATCACTTTCGCAAGACTATTTGCATCAAACACTGAACTACGCTAATTTTCTTCACACTACATTACTTGCAGTTACTTTTTTACGTTTGGGTAGAATGAAATCAGATGACGATTGATTGGTTTAGTTGTCAAAAGAAAATATTAAATAAAAATAAAATAAATATAAAAATAAATTTCATACATACGTCATTGAAAATAGATAAAATAAAAACATAAACATATAATTAAAACAAAATTAAATCAAAATGAGTTACAATGAGTGGGAGGGGTTTATGTAAGCTAAATGAACTCCTACTTCCAAAACCAGTTCTATAGAAACTACTACTGGCACGATTCTTTAGATCAGTCTAGTGAGCCATCACAAAATGTATAAAAGGTATCAATTGCTCCCTCCTATGACAAAGCCATGTTAAAGTGATAGGTCCCTTCCATGCAAAGTTTTAGAACTCGAACCGGTCCATATCCTCCAAAGAGTAGTCACGTGACAGGTTCTGTGTCAGTTCCCTTCCCCCTACGGTAGTGACTATAAACGAAAAGTACTGTAGCTTAATCTGAGAACAAACAAAAGCCTGGTGCCATAAGAGAAGGGAACACTAGGACTCCCTACACAAACTAATTTG
>CATQFL010000097.1:10000-136692 GCA_956483635.1 Panzeria rudis | reverse complement strand
TATATATATATATATATATATATATATATATATATATATATATATATATATATATATATATATATATATATATATATATATATATATATATATATATATATATATATATATATATATATATATATATATATATATATATATATATATATATATATATATATATATATATATATATATATATATATATAAACATAAAAATATATATGTTAATGTTTATTAAAATTTATACTTCTTATTAATTAGTATTTTTTCTACTATATTCTTTTTAATTAAAATAGTAGCTGTAAAAATGTATAAAGCTAAATAAATATTATACTATTTGAATAATTTTTCAACAAAAGAAACTAGTTTACTTGAAAGTTGATTAAAATATATAAAAATAATAAAAACAATTAACAATCAATTTGCATAAAAATATCATCATCAGCAGAGTTATTTATAAATTCGTTTATATAAAAATTAACTGAGCTGCGATTATCTACATGATCAATGTTCATTAGGAAATCGTCATCTCTCTATCATTTATAAATTGTTCTTTATAATGTCCCCAACCAAGGGTATCTACATTATTGTCGCAAACATATCTTTTCTCATCTATATAGCTTAAAGATATTTTATTTATTAAAGAAGTATATAATTTATGTAGCTTTGACTTAAATATATACATATTTCCATAGTAAATTTGCTTATTATATAAACAATTTTTATAATCACTTAAACTAAGCTTTGCACAAACATTATTTTTCACACCTTTTGCTTTCTTTATTTCTTTTTTATTGTCAGTACTAAAAGAATACATTTTAGATCTTAAACCAATGAATTCTCTCATAATTTCTCCACTATTTTCATCCTTCATCATTCCTAAAACTTTTTTATTCTTTTGTGGAATATTAAATTTGTTGCTTTCATCATAATCAGATGTATCGAATCTATCACCAATGTCATTGTAAATATCACTATAGAAATCATCAGTATAGATTGTATAAATAAAAGAGTCTGTATCCATATAATTAAGTTCTACTTTAGATTCATATTTGGGAAGCATGTAATCGTAGTGGAAATTATACATTTTCCACTTAGATAGTTCTAACACACAAAATCCAAGATATATAGGTTTATTATATAAAGAATGCATTTTATTCAATTCAATTGCAATCATATTTTCATCAAAAATACTAAGAGAATTAAACTCAGGTTTTGCGATTAGAGCCCGAGCTCCTAGCCTTTTCCCCACATTTTCCCAAGAGGTAGCGAGTTTTATATATTTTCGTTTGTCAACGTTCTCCATAGTTTTTCCATATATAGCATTATTTAATAACTTGAAAAAATTCTTCTCAAAATTATTTTTTGCATTCGTTCTGTGAAAAGTATTTATAGATATATAACTTTTTAACCAATCGGACTGCCTAAATTTCAATATCCTATGTATATTTATTAACTTCAAACCATGTGTTAGGCACTGTTGTAAATTTTTATAATAAATAACATAATTACTTTTGTTCGTTAAATCGAGAACTAGTTTAGAGTCTTTAGCCATTGGAGGTATTTTGTTTTCGCAACAAAATGGTAAGAAGTTATGACGGTCATGAACTTCTACTGGATATGCTAAATCTACTTCTAGAATATAGCCAGTATCTGAGTCTGCAGGAATAGAATGTAAGGAGAAACTATCAATGTTAGTAATCCATTCGAATTCACCTTCAGGTAAATATTGTGACATAACTCATCCATATAAATTATTTGCATCTAAATACATTAAATATTTAGATGGAAGTTTATCGTTAAAATCGGTCATATATTTATTGTTAGCTTTTGAATGTCTTTTAGAACACTGAACGATCCCCTCTCTTATTCCCTTTTGGATGAACGTAACCATCTCAATATCCGTCAAAAGTTGTAATTTTACTTTTGTCATTTTAAGCATTGCATCCCATGAAAGTCCTGGTGCTGTGTAATAATGACATGGATCTAACTTATATATTTTTTTACAAAGCAATCTGAAATTTTCAAATACATCTGCCAAAATTAAAACATCGGTTTTTAGATAAAGCATTAGGTAATCTTCTAATGTTTTACAATTAAACACACTCCAAACTTCTTTGGCATGATTATAATCGTTCGATGAATATTCGGTCTCAGTTAAAATATTAAAAAATTCTTCCCTCTTGGGTAAATTGCATTCTCTAAGCTTGTCAACTGAATTTAAATAATTATATGGAAAAACTCCTTTCCTCATTAGCAAAGAAAACTGCCTTTCGTTATTAAAATTTGATTTTACGATAGTAAAATCATTTGCTCATAAATTTTTTGCTAATGAGTCTAAACTTGACTGCATAAATCTAAATGAGTCTAAAAATCTAATTTCTATATTGACATTATCTACACTGATGATTTTTTAAATGGATATATACAACTCTTTATTTAGTGGAATGATATTTATTGAGCCATCGTTAACATGATTAAGTTCTTTTATAAACAAATGAGAATCATAAGAAGAAAGATTATGAAACACAACCGGGAAAAAATGTGGGACTTTGAAATTTAAATTACATGAACTATGTGCAGGTCCTCTATATTTCCCACTGAAATGGCAATGGTCTTTAACCTTAACTTCATTAACTATTGGATTTAAACAAATATGGCAGTTATTGGAATTTCTACAGTGTAGTTCTTCGCCTGCAGTCAATGGATTCATTGGTTTCACATGTTTTAAATAATTTCTATATAAGAACACTACATCTTTAACAAGTTCAGTTATAAATGCTTTGGCAGAATCTGAACCTTTGAAATGCTTAAACTTATCTAAATTTTTATCAAAGCTACATTTTAAATAGTATGAGAAAGCATAAGGTATATGTTTGTTTATCAACGTTGTTGATGATTTATTTGGATTCGGAATACATGTTTCAATATTTTGAAATATACACTCAGAATCCGCATAAATAACAAATAGTACATCTATTGCTTTCTCATGATTATTAAATTCTAAAACTGACTTATCTTCGTTTGGGAGATATACAACTCGCTTTCCGCATTCTGATGAGTGCTTCCTCAATTTTTCTTCCTTTGTAAAATGTTGCAAAAAATAGTTGCATAAATAGTTCCTCCCCTTAAATTTGCTGGTTTGATTTCTAATTAATCTATATATGTATAAAAATAATAATCAATTGAAAGTTATGGATAAAATTTTTTAAGTATTATATTACCTTGAAATATTTTTTATCCACACATAATGGGCTGCAGTTGTTGAGTTAATTTCCTTTTGTAGGAAGAGAAGATTTATATGATGCGCTTTAATTTCTTTTGTTTTGTAATACGGTCCAATAATAATATTCTGTTCCTCGTTGTATCCGAAGACATTTACACTAACCCATTCATTAATCTTTTCAAATAGCTCAACATCTTTTATTTGTAGAGGGAAGCATAAGCCTTCAAAATTCAACTTTCCTCCACTTGTATTTATATTAGATGAATGTATATTGACTGGGTATGATGATATGCGATTGGCATTTTTGTTAAAATTATATATCGAGAAAACTACAGCCCATTTAAAACAAAATTGGTCATTGTTCTGCACATTAACACACGCTTTTCTACTACTCAGCTTCTGCGGTAGTGGAAAGTAGAACCCTTTAATGGTTGATATTTGTTAAGATTCATTTCTAATTTAAGGATTTGAACCAATGTCCATCCACTGTCTCTTTCCTGGAACTCTTCCATTTTATTCATAATAGTTTTTATTTTAAGCGGGTAGACTTCATTAAAATCGCTGCTGTTAAAAATTTGTTTCATTTTGGTTTGGAATGGCTTCACCTCCAATGGAGTGTTTTCCATATCTTCAATAGAATGCTTGACATATAGTCCATGTAGCTCTATATTAATTTTCATTGTTTTATATTGATTTAGCCACAAATTAATTTCTGGTTTTAAAGCCAACCAAGCTTTATTTAAAAATGCTTCAGGAAATAGACATCCTTCATCCTTGTTTTCAAATACTAACGTTTGATTTCTGGTTTGAAATGCGCTTCGTACCCTTTTGATATTTTTTTGAGCAGGAGGGAGATTGGTTAAATATCTTGACGATCCCGCATGTGTTTTTTCATGATCGGATAAATTTTTCTGTTTCGTGAAAAATTTTCCGCATTCAACACATCTATATAATGTATTTTCCATTTTTTATTATATTTAATTTTATACACTATATATAAATGTTACAATTTTATTTTATACAAATGTTACAATTTTATTTGCTTCACACACGGTTTAAATTTATTTTAAAGCAATTTGTTAGTAAAACTTTTTTAATTAACTTTATACACTTAAAAAAATATCGAAACAGATTTTTTTTAATGTGAACAATTTCACAGAACTAGAATTTTGTTCGAAAAAATAGCTGATTTTATACTTTTCTGGAGGCACTACTACATACACATACATGTGCAGGTAATTGTTCTTGTTTGAGCATTTTCGATATCCTTTTATGTATAAACTTATGTCTTGCATGTGCATGTTTAACTTTTCAATTATTAGTATCCTATCCCTTTTCTTAAATTATCTTTCCTTTGTTACTGCGACATGCAAAAAAAGCATGCATGCGCATGTCTTTCTTTCTTAAAAGTTTTTTCTATGCAAACAGATGTTTTACTTTTGTTTGAGAATTTCCCTATTCTTTTCTCAAATAGGTAATAAAATCTGTAAAATATTGATGACCTCGTAATTTATTGTATTAAAACAATGAAGCAGAAATATTTGTTTGTCCTTCATATAAAATAAAAATTAGATTTAGCCGACGCATCCCACATACTGAGACCTGCATAAGAAAAGCAAGCGTGTGCATGTCTTTCTTAAGAGTTGTTTCCATACAAACAGATGTTTTACTTTATTTGAAAATTTTTACGTCCTTTTTTTCTTAAATTATCTTTCCTTTGTTACTGCGATAGGCAAAAAAAAATGCATGCACATGTCTTTCTTTCTTAAATGTTTTTTCCATGCAAACAGATGTTTTACTTTTGTTTGAGAATTTCCCTATTCTTTTCTCAAATAGGTAATACAATCGGTAATATATTGATGACTTCGTAATTTATTGTATTTAAACAATGAAGCAGAAATATTTGTTTAGCCTTCATATACATATTAAATTTTGGTAATGAGTTTTTCTCGAACCGTTTTTCTTAGAGCAAGTAATATACATCAAATAAAATAAAACGAATGTAGAATATGTATAAGCTTATGTCTTGCATGTGCATGTTTAACTTGTCAATTATTAGTATGCTATCCTTTTTCTTAACATGAAAATAAAAAAATAAGGTGGCATTGCACTTACTACTACACACATTTATTGTATTAAAAATATATCTCAACTACACAAAAATTGTTATGACAATTAAAAATTTAGCTATAGATTAGTTCGAATATTGCAGAACCATTTGGTGATTGTCGTCCTTTGTAAATAATTGTCCAAATTTTATCATTAATTTTAGCTAAGTAAGAATCCTCTCTGTTCAAATATTTAACGATTCTTTGCGGAAGATAAAACCACTTATCGTTGTCTAAATATGCAATGACTTTTGATCCATACTGAGTAACCTTCTACTCAAAATTTAAAATTTTGTAAGGTTCATTTATAGGAATATCATAAATTTTCGTGTACTCCGATTTTGTTCCTTGCGCTATGTTAATTATTTGTTGATAGATCTAAAAGCAAACACAAATAAATAAAATGCATATACATATGTATTTCTAAAACGTTCATATAATAAAAATTAAACAAAATAAAAAATATTCTAATATTATGTAAAACTTCATTCTTACCATTTTGTTGAACGTAATTTCAAGTAACTTTGGAGAACAATAACTAAGAATTAAATTCTAACTGGCCTTTTATATCAACTTTTGTGAGACAATTCAACTCTCATTTTAATTTTTAACAAAACTACTCAATGAGAATCTCACTGACATGGTGGAAAAAAAATATCTCATTTGAATAATTCTCTATTATATGTATATATGGAAAAATATATCTATGTGTAACAGAATGATCATACTTTTTCCAATTACGTTAAGCCTTAAGGAAAAAAATGTATTTATCAGAATGAGGATATTTTTATCTCATTTGAATTTCTCTTTATTGTAAAAAAAGCATACACTTGGAAAAAATATATGTATGTACAGAACGATCATATTTTTTCCAATTACGTTGAGCCTTATGAGAATGAGAATTTTTTCTAATAATATGAGCCAGTATCTCTATATATGTATTTTTCCCCATAAGAAGGTCAAATCTCATAAGGAGATCAAATCTAATTCGATGTGTCAGAATATCCATACGTGTATTGTTTCCATAAGGACGTAAAATCCAATTGGAATGCCCACACATGTATTTTTTCCATAAGGACGGGAAATCCAATTGAAATACCCATACATGTATTTTTCCATAAGGACGTAAAATCCAATTAGATTCCAATTGGATGAGCCGGTATCCCTACATTTATACTACTTATAGTATTGTGACAGTTTTTCTCAATTTATTGCTATTGACGCAAAGGGTAGATTTTTTTCAATTAAATTTGAAATATAAAGTGGTACTAACTATTTAGATTGAATATTCGTATTCGAATTCGGCGAATATTGTTTCAGATATTCGTATTCTCGAATATTATAAATTGATATTCGTATCAACACTAGTACATACACATTATCAGTGGGCAAAGTCAGGCAAATTTTATTACAAAATAATTGTATAACTAACATACCTATTTATCGGACATATATCTTAACAATATTATTTTGTTCGAATTCTCCTAAATTTAATTAAATATAAAATTTTATTTTAATTTGAGTTTATTTAGTGTGGCTTAAGATAAATTATGTAATACTAACCCTTTTAAACATATATATATATATATATATATATATATATATATATATATATATATATATATATATATATATATATATATATATATATATATATATATATATATATATATATATATATATATATATATATATATATATATATATATATATATATATATATATATATATATATATATATATATATATATATATATATATATATATATATATATATATATATATATATATATATATATATATATATATATATATATATATATATATATATATATATATTATTGTTCTAACTAGATCTTTCACACGAAACAACATTCTGTTAGAAGCACCACAACTAGACGAAGCAATATATTTGAATACTTCAATAGTTAATCCACTTTCAGAAAGTACACCTACTTCTATCATGGAAAACACTGAACAACAAACTACCACTATTCAGAATCAAAATTTCTCAAATATGAACAATCGGGTTTTCGATTTTCCAACTAGTCACAATTTTAATAACTTTTCTCTTAAACTACCGTTTTTCTGGACGTCTTGCCCAGAAGCTTGGATTATTCAAACCGAAACTCAATTTAATATTAAACAAATAAATGATGATACTGCTAAATATCAACATGTAGTTGTCGCCCTTCAACAGAAGGTAATTACAAAAGCTTTGGATATTTTACAAAAACCACCTTTAACGCATAAATATGAATTCCTTAAAAAACATTTATGTGAAAGATTTTCTCTCAGTGAAGAAAGGAGATTGGAGAAATTGTTTTCAGATAAGCAAATAGGTGATCGAAAATTGTCAGAATTTTACAGAGACTTATCGAACTTATATGGTTCAGTCTCTATGATAGGCAGTGAACTTCTATACAAATTATGGTTAGGGAGACTTTCCAAAGAACTTCAGATTCATTTATCATCATCTAACTTAGAGAATATAGAAGATAAACTTTCTCTTCCTGATGAAATTTGGGATGTATCCAACGGTAAAGAAATATCTCAAATTACTTCAAATAGCATTTTAAATATTAATCATGATATATTTCAACATATTTCAAAAATTACGTCTGAGATGTGTCAAAATTTAGAAAATCTTAAGCTAGAGATTTCTGAACTTAGAAATTCTAGATCCAGGGATAGGATTTGTTCAACTTTTCGGCGAAACTAAAGAAATAGATCACGCTCAAAATTTGATAAATGCTGGTACCATTTTAAATTTGGCTCTAATGCTCACAAATGTATACCGCCCTCTAATTTTCAAACAAATAGTTCGAATTTTAATAATTTAAATATAAAAATCCTATAATGATGGTGACGGATGATAGGATAAACTTTACGCCATCTCGTCGCCTATCTATAAAAGATCGGATCAATAAACTAAATTTTCTTATTGATACCGGAGCATGTGTATCTGTCGTACCTGTTTCAAATTTCAAAATTTTTGAACGAAATTCGGAAAACTTTTATCGGCTGCAAACGGTTCGAACATTAACACGTTTGGTAATAAGATTTTAAGCTTAGACATTGGCTTAAGAAGAGATTTTCGCTTTTCACTCATTTTAGCTGATATCAATACTCCAATTATTGGTGCAAATTTTCTGGAACATTTTAACATTTTAGTCGATATGAAAAATAAGCAGCTTCAGGATTGATTGACAAAACTAAAGACAGGAGGTTTATCAGGATATAGCGATATTTTCTGTTTAAAAGTTTTAGCTTCCGTGAATAAATTCACAGCCCTATTAGATAAATATCCGCAAATTACATCAGAACTTAATTATGAAAAGGATGTAGCTCACAATACTTTGCATAGAATTACAACGAATGGGGCACTACCTTTTTCAAGACCCAGGCGTTTGGATCCAATTAAACTAGCTGTAGTGAAAAAGGAATTCGAATATTTACTAAAATTTGGCGTTTGCGTCCTTCGATGTCTCATGTGGCTTCTCCACTACATTTAGTGCCCAAAAAGGATGCTAATGATTGGAGACCTTGTGGTGATTATCGCCGTTTAAACTGTATCACTCTTCCAGATAGGTACCCGTTATCTAATATACAAGATTTTAATTTTGACATGTACGGAAAGAACATATTTGCAAAAATTGACTTGGTAAGGGCGTATCACCAAATACCGGTTGCACCTGAAGATATTCCTAAAACAGCAATTACAACCCCATTTGGAATGTTTGAACTTGTCAGAATGCCTTTTGGATTAAGGAACAGCCTTTGGATTAAGATTTATAAACGAAGTATTTTTTTAATTTGACTTTGTTTTTACATATGTAGATAATATTTTAGTTTCAAGCACAAATGAGATGGAACATTGAGACCACCGTAGGATGGTATTTGAACTGCTCAACAAGTATGGATTAAATATTAAACCCTCAAAATGTATTTTCAAAGGATGGTAAACAAGCTTCAAAAACCGCGTTGAAGCAATTAGTAAGTTTAAAAAAACTTTGACGGTTAAGAAACTTCAAAAATTTCTTGGAGTGATTAATAATTACAATAACTACCTCATCTAGCGAAATGTCGTATCCCATTACATAATATAGTAACAGTTGGTATTAGGAATAAGATGAACTATATTAAATGGACAAGTGAGACTGAAGAGGCTTTTAAAATAATAAAACAAAAGTTTATCACTACAATAAAACAGCAATAATTTCATTAATATGATTATTTCGAACGTATTTGCTTTGTGAATCTAAATTGATTATTAGGCTAAGATTCGTAAGGTGTTCTGCTGTGTACGTTGAAAAATTAAGTTGATGTTAATTTTTCCCTTGTTCCTTGGAATATTAATCACACCCAATTCTTTCTGAATATAACGTTACGAACCTTGGCCTAATAATCAATTTAGATTCACAAAGCAAATACGTTCGAAATAATCATATTAATAAACAATTAGCTACTGGCTTGAGCTTTTCACATGTTTACATGTTCATATATACTTAAGTATATAATCAAACAAAAAAGTTTGTCTTGAGTAGAACAAAAATCAGAAAAATGGGAATGAAGAAAAATAAACCGATGGCAACGCTGGGAAAGTGCACTTTAATATCAGCTTGAGAGTGATTTAATTCTCGTATTCAATTTTCACGAAAAAGTTGTATATATAAGAATTTAAATCACATTTAACAGAGCCACCTGACAACTGGCGAAAGCAAATACACGCGAGCACTGACGATGGAAGTGTAGCGGCTTCCGAAAGTGGCGCTACTCTGTTCTGCTGTGTACGTTGAAAAATTAAGTTGATGTTAATTTTCCCTTAATAATTTTTTATTCGATATGAATCTATTTTATTTTTCTACACCTTTATACGATTAGAAAATAATGACATTATGTCGAATAATAAATTTCTTAATGGTTTACTTTGAATTTTTTTTTCATTTTGCCTAATAAATACTTTTCTTGTTATCCGATGGATTTCTAATCGTATAAAGGTGTAGAAAAATAAAATAGATTCATATCGAATAAAAAATTATTTGCTGGGTTTTGTATAAGTTCCAAATCTGATTTGCTTATTTTTGAAAATCATTATTTGTAAATTTCTCAAATGGTTTTTAAAAGTTTGTGCATAAGATAAAGGGTTTGTAACTGTTCAAAATTGTGTTTGAAGTCTACTGATGATTTGGTAAAGCACCAATGAAATGTTGAATATAGACAATGCTTAAACACCAGCAAATAAATTTCATTAAAAATAAAATAATGACATTATGTCGAATAATAAATTTCTTAATGGTTTACTTTGAATTCTTTTTTTAATTTTGCCTAATAAATACTTTTCTTGTTATCCGATGGATTTCTAATCATATAAAGGTGTAGAAAAATAAAATAGATTCATATCGAATAAAAAATTATTTGCTGGGTTTTGTATAAGTTCCAAACCTGATATGCTTATTTTTGAAAATCATTATTTGTAAATTTCTCAAATGGTTTTTAAAAGTTTGTGCATAAGATAAAGGGTTTGTAACTGTTCAAAATTGTGTTTGAAGTCTACTGATGATTTGGTAAAGCACCAATGAAATGTTGCATATAGACAATGCTTAAACACCAGCAAATAAATTTCATTTAAAATAAAATAATGACATTATGTCGAATAATAAATTTCTTAATGGTTTATATGCTTTACTACAATGTCAGAAGCTCATATTTTTTGAATTAAGTGTTTTACTTCAAAGTAAAAAAAGTTATTTAATAAAATAAAAAGTTATTTGACTACTCGAATGAAATTTGTATTCGTTTTTGTATATCATAGACTATGAAGTGGTTGTTGAACACGGTGGTGTTATCAGTATTTATTATTAAATCACAAAATAGTTAAAGTTGTCTTTTGCATATAATTTCTTAACAAAGTTATGTTAGCCTTAAAGTGCTTGGTAACTACTATGAACTTTAAAGCTAAAGTAAAATATTTTTTAGCATACAGCCGTTATTCTTTATTTTAAGATCAAGGTATGACCTTGAGCCTGAAACAAGGAATAAATATTTATGTTAACATATATTGCAGCAATTGTCAACGAATTTTTGTTGACAATTAGTGCAAACATAAAATGACAAATTGCATAGTAATTTGTGCTCCACATTTTTGTAATGCATTTGTCGTTATGATGCAATGAATGAAATTAATAAATATAATGAAATTATAAATAATATTGCGAAAATATTGTGTTTTTTTTCCAATATTACTTTTTAAGTTCATAAAAAACGAAAATACACTGGTTTGTTAAAAATGCATTGTTTTGCATTGTACCACGTATTCTCATATGGTTAACATAATAAATCAATAAGCAATATTGCTATGTTTTTTCTGTCGTCGTTTTCGCTCTATTGCTGAGATATTTATTGCTAGTCGAGACGGGTGGTAACTGTCAACCCAGTTTATTGCAAACATTAAACGTCAAACTACATTTATGTGAGGAATAGTTTATCAAATCGATGAGAATAAAAATAATATTACCAACAATTGTAGGGAGAAGCGTTGCACTTTATATTGCTTTTTAGTTCTTTAAAAAAGTATATTGTATTATATTGCTTTTTAGTTCTTAAAAAATGTATATTATATTATGTTGTTTGTTTTATTTGGCCAATTTTGTGATTTTTTATTGTTGATTGAATAATCTTCATCTAATAAGGCCTAAAGCTTCAAATTTGCGAAAAATGTTGATCAACATTAGTTTTTTCATACGAAAAATATGACAAGTAACCAATTATAATAGCCCTTGAAAGTATGCTGCAATTGTGTACGAATTTAAAACACCCAATGTGTTTGTTGTAAATTCCACACGAAAAAAGTGAGTGGTGCTTATATTATTTCGCATGAAGACTCAAAATGTTGTAGATACATTTCATATGTTTTTCACAAAATAAATAGAGTACTACTTCTGCAACAATTTTTCATGCGAAATTCGTGGCAATTTCTTTTATATGAACTTTTGACAGCAGTTCACACGAAATGGTGAACACAGTACCATGCTTAACGCAGTTTATGTCAATAAAAAACTTTTTGTTACATATTTACCCAACGTTTCGTCAATTCTTTGTTAACTTTCTCAAGGGTTTCGTCTATTTTAAATTAAAAAACTTGATGTTATTACAACTAATACCAGTTAAATACATGGTTCACTTTTAAAATGATATTATATCACATTACATGTAATTACTGTTTTTATAGAAAACAAAAACTGTTTAATTTTATACAATACAAAATTTTTTAAAGAATATACAAAAAATTTAACAACTGTTTAATTTTAACAAAGGCTATAAGTTAAACACTCAAAAATTAATATCAAAGCTAAAATTTACTAATGGCAACGCTGCAGCTTGTATTTATGTTATTGGTGGCTTCTTTTAAGTTCATAGTTTGTTTACATTTTGCTGTGTTCGCAGACTTCCTATAGTGTATCTTTTCTTTCCTTTATTTTCCACATCTACTATTTTGACATTCTCAAAATCAGCTTCATGTCCACTATTCAGTATATGTTGTGATAATGCTGTTGTTTCTCTCTGTTTTTCGATATCTGTTTTATGTTCAGTCATTCTTGTTTCCAAAGTTCGTTTTGTTGTTCCGATGTTCACAGTTGTTGTTCACAATTTTGTTTATCATCGGCCTTGCACTTTACTGCATTGCTGTTGTTTTTCTACTTTGTCTTTCATATTAGTGAAAGCAAATTTTGTGTTTTCTGTTTTTATTATTGTTTTTAACTTTTAGTTGTCTGTTAGACCTGGTATATAGGTTACACCGTAACCTATTGATGAGATTTGTTGGGAAACTATTGTCTTTAAGCAATTTAGTAATTTTATTTAT
Source organism: Panzeria rudis (assembly GCA_956483635.1). Taxonomy (NCBI): domain Eukaryota; kingdom Metazoa; phylum Arthropoda; class Insecta; order Diptera; family Tachinidae; genus Panzeria; species Panzeria rudis. The sequence goes on along the minus strand of CATQFL010000097.1, from coordinate 123,512 downwards.
GTTCTTGGCGTGAAATTGCTCATCGCCAGGGTAACCAAAAATATGCTTTAAGAAGAGGGTTCTATGCGCATAAAAAATGCTGTAAAAACAGAAAAAATGCTCTTAAAATTTAAAAAATATGCTCTAAAAAATTTTCTTTTTCTTAAAAATTATAAAATTTTATTTAAAAAGATAATGAAAAATAAATTAAAAAATAAACACCTTATCGAATTCATTAATATAACTTGTTAATTTAGGAACATTACGTGTGTAATACAACATATACCACATAATACTAGTTTATGTAAGATAAAATATAAACTAAAATTTCTTTGTAAGAAAATTTGTACAAGTATAAGTCTGTGAAATATATTAGCTTAATTCATGTTGGAATTGCAATAAATTACGACGTGTTGACTTAAATTCTCAAAAAGAAAGTTCTGTCTGTTGCTTCTAAAAATAGTTCTATAAACAGAGAAACTTCTTTCTACATCCGCTGAATTCATTGGAGCATATTTAAAAGACAAAACTTCGCCCACGTTATATTTTGAAGTTGGGCTCACTTTAGAACCATTGAGCTGACTACAAATATTTTGTATTGTTTCAAGCCCTTTGTTTTTATCCACAACACGTTTTAACTTATTTTGAACAATATGCTTAGAATCGGAGTCAGGTCATTGTCGATCTTTTTAACTGTGTCGTTCAGTATTTTTATTTGCTCATTTAGGGAAATACCAGCAGTTTGCAATTTTTTGATATTGTTGGCAATAAAACCATAACTCGATGCAATAAAAACTAGATCTCTTTTTCTTTTAGATTTACGTAAAGCTTCTTTGGCATCATCCTTCAAACTATCTAAAACTTTCAAAACTTTTTCGTTGTTGGTAGTATAATAATTTACAGCCTCAATCCATGTACCCCAACGGGTTCCTATTAGTTCAGGAAGGAGAGGAAGTTTTGGATACATTTCTTTAAATACTTCTACTCTGCGTGGTGCTTTTAGAAAAATCTTTTTAACATTAGAAATTATTTTGTCCACATTTACATAATGATCCCTTATAGTGTCACAAATAATATGAAGACCATGGGCTAAACATGTTATATGTGCAATTTTTGGGTAAAATGTTATAATGGATTTGGCAGCTTTCACCATGTATGGAGCAGCGTCTGTTACAAAAAGTAAAACTAATTCTTTATTAAAATTAACATCCAAGATATTAATAGAATCATCAAAAAGTTTTGCGATTGTCGAATGATTAGTTTTATTTATGGTTACCAAGGTAGATCAACACCAGGTAGTCGCAAGAGAATTCGCCGTGGAGAATTTACATTTGGGCTGTCAAAAAAGTTGATGCATTAACACTGCTGACAGGCCAAATGTGTAAACATTTACGTAAACAGCTGTGCTCTTGCGGCCACCTAGTATGAATTCGCCTTGATGGTTACGGAGTTTAACAAAAACTTTTTTTTATAGTTTCTTCATCAGTAGTGAAATTCACTAACTTTTAACGCTTAAATAGAAGGCAATTTTGTGTCCAATAATTACTGTTTGCATGAACGCTTATTTGATTCGTTAACTTCGTGTTAAGGCCTTTGCTAAAATTTTATATCACTTTTCAACACTATTAAAATAAACGAAAAGCACAAAGAGGAATGGAGAAAAAACAAACGAATTTATGCTTGCACACAAACATATTTTTATGAATTTCTTTAATTTTGAGAAATAAATGTTAAATTAATTGTTTGAATAATATAAATATTTATATATAAAAGATTTCATATGTCTGTATATTGTGGTCGAATAATTATTTGAGTTTTGCCAAAAGACGACGTGCTTTAACTGAACAGCTGACTGTTGTCTATTCAATAACACCACAAAAATTATTGCCGTTTAATTAACGCAGCTAGTAGTGCTTAAAAGTTAAAAGAATAGTAAGAGCAATCATTTTGGTGTTAACATCTTTAAACGCCTTGTTTAGCTTTAACATAAGTTTGTGAGTTGCACTACAGAACTCAATATTCCATATATAACGTTTGCTACATTTCTTCCTTTGCCATCCATTGTTTCGTCAATCGATACCCATATATATTGATTTTTTTAGTGTAGTTTTTATATTTTCGATGCTGTTTGTGTAAAGTCTGTTAATGTGAGTAGTAGGGAACTGTATGTCCGGCGGCCATTAAAATTTTTAAATTTGAGTAATTAAAATTTGAAATTTTAAAATTTTAATTGTTAGATAAAAAAATGTGTAATTTGATACCCGTGGGAAAAAATGATGAAAGTGCCCTGTAGGCAAAATGTGTATAGTAAAGATTGTGAAAAATTATAGTGTGGGTAATGCTTTTTTGTGCTATAGACATTTAGGGTGTGGTTCTTATGGGGTGATATTGAGACATTGGGTAGTGCGTTTGGAGCTTGAAAGTATTGGCTTACAATGTGGTTCTTATGGGGTGATATTGAGACATTGGGTAGTGAGTTTGGAACTTGAAAGTATTGGCTTACTATAGACTGTGTGGTTCTTATGGGGTGATATTGAGAGATTGGGTAGTGTTTTGGATTATATTTGGAAATAAAGAGTGTAGACAATTTGTTGACAACGTCACCAACCTTGTAGATAAAAAAGTCGACTTGGGTTCCTACGGGGTTTATTGTGTGGCTATTATTATTTTTTTGTTCTTGATAATTTTTGTGGTGCTTGTGTTTAGATTTAAAATGTAGCTGTGTTTATTTAAGCATGTCCGTCCACCAATTGACTGGTGGAGGGTTTGTATATTTTCAGAATGTGGTTATGGAAGTGTTAAAGGGGGGTGTTAAGAATGTGGTTATGGAAGTGTTAGAGGGGGGGTGTTAAGTTCCAATTAATATGTATGCATATACATACGTACATACAATAAGCGTTTGCTTTTTGTTTATTATAATTTTTTTTTTCAAGTGGGGGTATTTTTTTCTTTTGCATCAAATAATCGCATGATCGTTTGGATTTGTAGTTGTGTTGTTTAGTATGACAGACGGTCTGAAGTGTTTGTTTACGTTAAATATGCATGCTTAATCTTGTTGGTGTTTTTGTTTATTCATGTGGATGTGTTGGAGAATGAGTCATCATCCTAATTGTTTTGTTGGTGGAGGTTGTTTAGAGGTTGTGTTTACATAAAGAGTCTGTACATGTGGATTGATGTCTGTCTGTCTGTATGTCCATATTAAAATCTTGCTTAATCTTGTTTATTGCTTTGTTTATTCAGCTGGATATGTTTTGAGTATGAGTCATCATTTGATAGCATAATTTCATTACTCAGCATTTAGTTGTGGTGTATTTGAAATGAAAAACAGTTGTCTATTTTTATTTTTCTATACATTTATATTTTATTAAATAATTAAAAAATTTTAAAATTGTTAAGTTTATGTTAATAATAATAATATTAATAATACATAAATTATTTTAAACAAGATTTTTCTTTTGTTAGTAAAAGAGAATTTCTTAATGCGCAAATGCCATATGTGTGATAATTACAATAGAAATACTCGGGATATTTAATTTCCATTTGTTTAAAGTTGATGCATCCAAAGTCCTCGATGTTAAAAACTCTTTTTTAAAGTATTTATTCTAGCCATTGTCTCTTTTCCTCTATTTTAACATATATTTTAGAATAGCGTACATTAGCTTTTAAAAACTTGCAGGCGCTTTGAAATGTGACTGATCCATCGTTCCACTTTAGGTGATGATAGTTCTTTGTTAACCAGTTTACTTCTTTTTGCTTCTTTGGCGATAGGCATTTAAAATCAAAGGGTGGTTCTATAATGAAATTTATGGCTTCATTGTTGTTGTTGAAAACGATCGCTACTTCTTTTGCGATGATATCATTTGAATCGCTTTTAAATCCTTGCATATCTATACAAACTATATTATCATCCATATTGTTTAATTTATAAAACTTTTCGGACTTGTCCTTTTATTGGTACATATTCAATTATGCGATCATGAATAAGAATGCAGTAAGCTGATGTCTTTGATGCAATATTTGTAGCTGTTTCAGATTCAATTGTTATATCAATTGGTCCGTTATTGAGCGATTCGTTTTGATGGCTGACATCTACTACAATAATCGGTGCATTATTTTTAAATTCTTGAGCAGTTAGAAGCGGTTGAGATTCTCTCATGTAATAGCTCTGTTGAAATCTTAGATACATATCATATAGAATTGCATAGCGTTCATTCTTAAATTTGATATTTAGGTCATCATATGGATATGATACTGAATTTAAATGTGCTTTTAAATTTGTCAGGTCCCAATGAACAATCTTATTTTCTTGTTGAAAATCAATCAGTACAAAACGGGGTCGTTCTCTACTTGCAGCTAATTTAACATTCCAGATATGACTTGTTCCTGTATTAAGTTGTGGATTAACATGACAATCCCAACTACGGAATGCCATCGGTATAGAAGCACCATTGTTAATAATTTTTATCATATTCAACTTGCTAAAATCAGATAATTGTACATGTAGAATTCTCCATGAGATGAGTGAAATTGAAAGTTTTGCTTTTTCCGTGGAAACGCTCGAGTGTTCAAGATCTTCATCGTTCTTATTACGCAAGAGTATCAATTCATGTTTTCCATTTAGTATGACTTTGTTGTAGTATTCAGCGAAACCCAAAAGCATTTTTAAGGGTACATAAAAGTTAAAATATCCATTAACAAGTTTTAAATCATCAATTTTATTCCAGCCAGCATTCTGCATTCCAGTGCTTTCCGTTGGTGATAAAGAAACCAACTTTTTTATGGTACTTGTACCTCCTAAATATCTTGTATGATCAATTTCAATACCATTAAGTTCATAACGAATTTCATCAAAGAGATATGCAACAAAGTTGTTTTTTAATTTAAAGTAGTCTGTAGATGTGGAGGTTTTCTCATCTATAACAGATCCCTCGACATGTATATAACTTTCACTAGGTAACACATACAAATCTTGATTTTGAATTGAAATGCAAATTTCATCATTATTGTTGTAAGATTGTAGGTATGTCACGTATGTATGATAGTCCTTTTTGATTATATTTTCATCAGATAAGGGTTTATCTAAGACATTTATTATTGAACTCATTTTGCCTTCAATTTAAAATTCAATGACTTGAGAAAATTTTTCTTTGCTGTTGTGGTTTACGTCGTAATAATATTTTAGGTTCTAATGTTGATGGTGTTGTTGTTGTTGTTGTTGCTATATTCTGTGATATACTCGAGTTGAATATTAGCATTATTTAGTTGGTCTTAAATGAATTCGTATTGTTATTTCCTCTCCTCGGAAATTAATTAAATCACCGCGCTGATCAACTACTCGTAGAGCTAGTGAACTTATCTTTTTGGAGTTCACCGGTAAATAGATGAGATTTCGAGGTATCTCATCTATTTTATAGTCTGGAGGCACATTAATCGGAAATTCATGTAGTGTATGCGCCTTGGAATTATTCATATATATATTAACAGCGATACTACTTTCAATTCGCAACAGGTTCACCTTGAAAATATTAACTGGAAGATCAGAATAATGATCTACGTTTGGAGTTAGGATTTTACTATTGAATCCCAAGAGTTTTCCAATTGTATATTCTTTATTAAAATATATTGCATCCTTTGAGCTGTTGACTTTAACTTGCATTGCATTGTTATTGGCCTCTATAAAAATTCTATTTTCTAGATTGTAGCGTTTATATTGTTCCTCTATATAATCAACTATATCATTCAATTCATAAGATCCAATTGGTATTTCAATAACATTTTCACCTATATGGAACAACATTTGGGATGCTGTTATATGAATGAGAATCAGTTAGAGCACACTCATATGACCCATTTAAATCAATAGGTGGGAAGTAATTAGCAGATAACTCTGATGAGGTGGAGCTTAGAGTAAGTGTTATTGACATTATGACTGTCTGATTACGAATAAATAACGTTTAACACAATTCATAAGATCCAATTGGTATTTCAATAGAATTTTCACCTATATGAAACAAATTGTTATAGACATCAACATTTGGGATGCTATTATATGAATGAGAATCAGTTAGAGCACACTCATATGCCCCATTTAAATCAATAGGTGGGAAGTAATTCGCAGATAACTCTGATGAGTTGGAGCTTAGAGTAAGTGTTATTGACATTATGACTGTCTGATTACGAATAAATAAAGTTTAACACAAAATTGTTTATAAAAAGGATTTACATATTTATTTCATCTTTTTTATTTTAAACTTACATTATAAACTTAAGTACTAAGTGTGTATAATAATTGATGATATTGTTTAAACTATAATATTTCATCTTTTCTTATCCAAGAATAGTGATCGTTACTAAATGCTAACCATTTAACAAATGCTTTGGCTCCTCTGGTTTTAATAACCTTTTCAACTAGATATGTATTAGGAAATCTTGTTTTTAAAAGTTCTTCATCATAAAATCCACCTTTAATAGGATTTCCACGATAATCTTCTAATATGTATGTTGTAGGATATGTATTTTGAATAGATTTAATTGTGAAAATTTCTGTTGTCCAATTTGGAGTATAACCTTTTTCAAAAATATGCTTATATTTGCTTATGCGCACATGATCACCAACATTAAATTTCGATATTTTATACATTTTCAAATGACTGTATACTGTATTCAATAATTTTTTTCTCATTTGAAGAGTTGACTTTAATTGGAGCCATTTTAATGGTACGATGAACTTTTCTGTTATATGCTTCTAATAGATCTTTGTAGATATCAAGCCAATTGTATGTACTATGAAAACCGAATTCTTTCCACATCATCCCTTTTAATGTTCTATTAAATCGTTCTACTATTGATGCTTTCATTCTGCTATACGTTGAATAGTGATTAATGTTGTACTTATCCATCAATTTTCCAAAGTGTTTATTGAAAAATTCTTTACCATCATCTGTTTGTAGTTTTTTTGGTACTCGTCCTAATCGAAAAATATCTGACATGGCTTGGGTTGTTTCAAGTGCAGTTTTTGTTTTAAGTGGAACTGCCCATGCAAATTTGGAGAATGTTTCAATTACAAATAACAAAAATCTATAATTTTTATTGTCCATAGAATAATTTCCCATTTCAACTAAATCAGCTTGCCAAAGATCATCTATTCCTTTCATCACAACTGTACGACGTAAAAAAGATTTTCGAGCTTGTTTATGGAGTTAATTTACTAAAATTCTTTTTGAAGTAATTTTTTAGTATTAAGAATTATTTTCGATGTGTTGTGATCTATTTGATACACTTTTAGCTATTGAAACAAACATGTAATTTTCAAATCTATAAATCTTCTCATTAACTTTTCTTTTGTATACTTTCAACAAATTTTTGTAGATATCCGTCTTCCAAAAATTTTTTGATTTTGGAAATACTTTCTTGCATTTTCTTATTCTCTTCCAACTGTAATATTATTGCATGTTGTAGCATTTCGATTTGAGTTCTTAGAATATCATGAATATTGTTGTTATCTTCCTTAAAGTAATTTAATAGCTTGTGTTCTATTTCTTCGATTTGAGTTTGCAGAAACAATTTATTGACAACATCGTTTTCTTCCACAGCTTTTGCCACATTTTTGATTCTTTTGTTTTGGACATCGATGTTGTTGTTCGTATTGCTTGTATCGTTTAGATAATGTCCAAACTTATCAACAGACATACTTTATATAGATTATTCTATTATATTAGCTTCGGGAGGTTCTTCAATAATTAATACAATTTCGTTATTATGATTAGTATGACCTGCAGCTTCTGATGATACCAGTAGTCGAAGTCGATCTACCATCTCATTTGGATCATCCCAGTATATATAGTTTGGTTTATGAGGGTTAAACTGCATCAATCCATCACCTTTATAATTAGATATTGCTTGTATTGATTTTGATAAAGTCAGTTGGTTTTTATCTTTAAACATCTTTTTAATAATATGTTTATATTTATAGGCTTTCGTTCCCTTGATTTGTCCATCAGGTTTATAGTCTCTTCTGTGCGCATTTGTATTAATTAAAATGTAGAGTTCTAGTTCATATATATCATAGTTTTTTTGGTATTTTATGAAACATTAGAGAAAATAGTCCTGGTGTTAGAGCCCATATTTGACTACCAACATGTATTTTGTTTTCATTTAATTTGAGCTTACTATCACCAAATTTCCATTCATTATTGAAATCTTTATGTGGACCATAGTTAGTATCTAATTCATTTCTTCCTTCCAAAACAGATAAGTCAGTGTAACTCTCTTCAGCATTTGAATTTTGAGAGTAAAAATCGTCATCATCATCATTATCAATAGTACTTTCATCATTAGGATCAGCAAGTGAGCTGGTATCAACTATTGATTCTTTTACAAGTTTCTTTGGTGTATTTGTCTCCAACTTAATTGATGGTTTCTTAAAATGATTAGAACTGTTATTATGTTCAATTTCTGTTTTCATCTCATTCTTTTCTTTTTTGATAATTCCATTGATATTATTAGAATTATTTATAAACTTGTTTAAAGGATCTGTTATAGGTTTCAATGTATCTTTTAGTTGTTCACGTGTGTCTATATCGCCCGTTTTTATACTACGAAGCTTTTTCTTCAAGACATTTCTTGTCGCAACCAACTCTTTTAAAATTTTTTCATCCATTTTCCAGCTATCAGATCAGCTTATTAGGTACCTGATCAGGCTATCAGATCAGGTTATTAGGTATCAGATTAGCTTATTAGGTATCTGATCAGGCTATCAGATGCGCTTATTAGGTATCAGATCAGCTTATTAGGTATCTGATCAGGTTATCAGAACAGCTTATTAGGTACCTGATCAGGTTATTAGGTATCAGATCAGATTATTAGGTATCTGATCAGGTTATCAGATCAGCTTATTAGGTACCTGATCAGGTAATCAGATCAGGTTATTAGGTATCAGATCAGCTTATTAGGTACCTGATCAGGTTATTAGGTATCAGATCAGCTTATTAGGTATCTGATCAGGTTATCAGATCAGCTTATTAGGTACCTAATCAGGTTATCAGATCAGGTTATTAGGTATCAGATCAGCTTATTAGGTATCTGATCAGGTTATCAGATCATCTTATTAGGTACCTGATCAGGTTATCAGATCAGGTTATTAAGTATCAGATCAGCTTATTAGGTACCTGATCAGGTTATCAGATCAGGTTATTAGGTATCAGATCAGCTTATTAGGTAGATAATTAGATCAGGTATAGTTGATATTTCAAGAGCTATGTAGATGTATTATGGTTAAAGCCAAATTATATACTAAAGTTTTTCTTTTATGTAAAGCAATTTATATTGTTATGAAATAATCGAATAATTTTCTGTAGCGCCCATTGTTTAATTCATTATCTTTGCTTATCATCAAAAATCCATATTTATCCTTCCAGCACAATCGACAAATTTCATGAAACTTTGCATAACTCATATCGCTGGCAACATGATCCCTATAAACATGTTTCATATTTGTCTCATCTTGTTTAAACATTATAATCATATTCGCATTCTCTCTTATTATATGCTTGGGAATTCTGGTATAAGTTTGGCACAAGTAGAATGAATCAACATCCCTATGACGTCCCATACAAAAATAAGGTCGTATATTATTCTGCTTCTCACATGCAACATCATCAAATATCATAATTGAACTAGTTTTAGCTTTGTCAGGGGGAATAACTGATTCATTTCCGGTGAATTTTTAATATCCCATTCCTTTAATAGGTGTAATTAATCTGTTCAAGTATTCATATTTCGGCTGATATAGAGATTTTGAGTATAAATAGATGTTTTCAAACTTAAGTCCATTAGGACTCTATTAAGCCAATCATAACATTAGTCTTTCCACAATTTGATGGTCCCACTATTAGAGCACGAATAGAATTTGGTAAGAGTGAACTATGTTTTATTTTTGAACTGATGTTCGATGAATCATCAATATTTTGAACTAATATATTTTTATGTTGTTTTACTAACTGCATTTTTATAACTAAATGCAATTCATGTTTGTTACCTTTTGTTATAGTAAAAATAAATAAATAAGATGGATATACATTATCAAAAGTCATTTAGTCATAAAAACACCTTCCTTGGAGCAGGTTTACTAGATAAAATAATAAACTCTCTTCCTGTTGAACTTCATCTTCCTGGATATCAATACTGTGGACCTGGAACTAAACTACAAAAACGTAAAAATCACTACATAGCTTATTCTAAAAATAAAGATTTAAATATCAGACATCAAGCTGATAAAATTCTTGAAAATTCAGCTTGGGATCGAGTTTTATCAAAAGATATTAGTCTTGCAGAAAAATCATTTGCATATATGGCTACTAACGCTATGAGTGCCAAAACAAAATTTGGTATGGGTGTGGAGAAAGAGAAAAATGTTAAGAAACATAAATTAAATGGTAAAAAATTGTTCAGTACATCAATTAGAGCTGCAACAAAAATATTAAAGGAGAAAAAACCTTTAGATGTTAACAATGCTATTAAAATAGCACGTAAAACTATCAACAAAACATTAAAAGGAAGAAAATCACCAGTCATAATACCACGCATAATAAATGTACCGAAAATTGGTGGTTTTTTACCTCTAATACCGATTTTAACTGCACTGGGTGCAATTGGTAGTCTAACGACTGGAGGTGCTGCTATAGCTAAGGCTGTAAATGCGACAAAGAATGCAAAAAATCAGCTTGATGAAGCAATTCGACATAATAAAGCGATGGAATCTATAGCTGTTGGGAAAGGACTTTACCTAAAACCATATAAAAAGGGTTGTGGTTTAGTTTATAAAGAGCAGACAAAAAACTCTTAGAAATTCTACCTAATAGACCACTATCAGAAGTCGACTTGAGAAATTTTTCAAACAAAATTCCACATTTTAGAGGAGTTTTCATGTTGGACTCACTACCAAAACGACCAAAGAAAATTGAATGTGGAATAATCAATTTGGATATATCAACATGACTTGGTACACATTGGGTAGCATATTATAAAAACATCAATGAAAAATATTATTTCGACAGTTTTGGAAACTTACAACCTCCTTCGGAAGTACTCAAATATCTGGGCACAAATATAAAATACAACTATAATCAACATCAGAATTTTAATACATTTACCTGTGATCATTTATGTCTTAAGTTTCTTTATGAAATAACTAAAAATATTAAATAGAAACACACAATCGTATATATTTCACAAAACTCTTTAATGCAATTTTATTTATTTGTAATTTACTATACAGAATTAATTTATTTTATACCCAAATAGGATATTGTGCATTTTGCATCAAAAATTCCTCCAGCTCACTCTCAATGATTAAGTTTTGATCACCTTCCCGACGTAGTTGAAATGTTCCATTCGAGAGATCCTTAATTTCCTCTGTCAGAGTATTATATCTTTTAGGCAGAAACATTATATTTTTTTCCATTTCAACTTTTAGTGTTGGTCCATATTTTGTTGTTAGCCGTGTTATATTTTGAGCAGGATATTTAACTGCAATGTCTAGATCCTTTATGTGCATTAAACTTTTGTTGTTTAGAGAATTAAATTTTGTTGTTAAATATTTTGTAGAGCTCATTTTTATATAGATCTTCTCACTTTGAATATTCAATTGAAATTGATCATGGAAGTAGCGACGATGACTACAAGAAGCCTAACCGAAAATATTTGTTCCGAAATAATGAATATGAGTATGTGAGGAGATCATTATAGAGAGAGGGAGAGAGATAGTGATAAGGAGGTCTAATAATATGAATCTTTCCTTATATATTTGTCGGAAAATCGAAAAGGGAATAAGAGAATGAAAGCACAATAATACATAATTTTACCCACTTTGTAGCTAAATATTTAGGGAAAAATTAGCAGTATCCACAACTCTTTTGAAAAAGTAAGCAGTAACAACATTTATGCGGAATATTAACAAAATGAGTCAAATAAGAAGGAGTCTAAATAAATTCATATCAGATCATATTTTTCCAAAATATGCTGGACGAGAATGATGAATTTGATATTATGGAAGATGAAGACAACACAAAAGGACATTTCAAATGCTGTCCCTGGTACGACCCGAATTGTCAGGAAGGACCTGATACTTGTAGGTGCTCGATGTACTTTCTACGGAAAGCTATATTACAAAATTTAATGGAATCGTATTATGCAATGTTTCAACCATTATAATTAAATTTAATAAATAAAATAAAAAATAAAATATTCATTGTCTTGTATTATTTTTTCTAAAGGATAATTAGGAATCATATTTTCCTTAGGAATATAACAGAAATTTGTGAGTTACAAATTGATTGAATAACTTATCAAAACTTTTTTGACCTTGTAAAATGTTTAAAGAAAAAACTTTATATAATTTCATAATGTTGTGAAATTCAAATTCAAGAAATACGCAAATCAAATCAAGATTATGCAGGATATAACAGTACAGTTAAACTTATAAGCAAACAAAAATTTGCAAGTAAGCAAAAAACTTGAGAAGAATCGTTTAGATCCAACAAGAATTGTTTTCTCTGCTAGCAGAGCAGTTGCTTATGCTCAGACAACGTCAACGTTTTTTCTATTCGATGACGTCAGGTCTGCCTATAGGCAGCCCTCTTTTAATGTAGTTTTTTATATATTTTTTGGTGCAAAACAAACTTCCTGGTTCATGTTTAACAATTGATAATAAATTGGAAAAAATAAAACAAAGATTGTATTAGTTTTTTATTATTATTTAATTTTTTCAATATTAGAATTTTTAAATAACAAATAAAATTTTCTTAACAACTAATAATATTATATAATTTTTTATTATTAGAATTTTTTAATAACAAACAAAATTTTCTTAATAACTAAATATTAATAACTAAATATTTACATATAAACAGAAACAGATAACATTTAAATCAAAAATGCATCATTCTTCTTGAAGCTTATTAATTTCCATTAGCAACATATCCAGTTCATAATCTGGATTTGTTTCCTCAATTCGATAATTATACCATGCATATCTATTTATACCATCACATAGTATTTTTCTTTTATCATCTTGATAACTTAATACAACCTTATTTAGTTGGTTGGTATAAATTTGATGAATTTTTGACTTAAATGTTAACATATCATCATAAACAATAGACTTATTAAATAAACAATTTCTATACGCATTTAAATTATATTTATCAAGAACACATTTCTTAACCCCCTTCGATTTTTTAACATCATTTTCATATTGCACGCTAAAAGAATACATTTTAGACCGAAGTCCTACAAATTCTTTCATCACTTTCCCACAATTCTCATCCTTCATCATACCCAGCACCTTTTTGTTTAAAAGAGGAATACCATATACGTTATCTTTTTGGTAATCGGAAGTGTCAAATTCTTGTTCTATGTCAGATTTTATGTCGGCATAAAAGTCGTCAGTTTTTATTGTATATATAAATGAGTCGGTGTCCATGTAATTTAAAGATAAATTTGCTTTAAACTTGGGCTGCATGAATCCATAATGGAAATTATACATTTTCCATTTAGAAAGCTCGAAGACGCTAAATCCCAAGTATATGGGCTTTTTGTAGTATGTTTTGACTCTATTCTTTTCTATAGCTACCTTATCTTCAGAACATATAGATAAACTATGAAAATTGGATTTAGATATCCAATCTTGAGCCCCCAAATGGTTACAGTTTGTTCTGTTCCAGTTGGTTACAATTTTCACATCTCTCCTCTTGTCCACATTCTCCATTATTTTGCCATACACAGCATTATTGAGTAATTTGAAAAAATTTGTCTCAAAAGCATTTTTAGCAGTGGCTCTGTGTTTGGTATTTAAGTCAATATAACCTTTTAACCATGGAGATTGCTTATATGCTAGAATACGATGCGTGTTCTTTAGAATCAAACCATATTCCAAACATTGCTTAAGAACTCTGTAATGTATATTACATAGGAGTTTTTTTTGGCGAAAAATCCGCAATTAATTTCTTATGGTTTGATTCTAAAGTTTTCTTGTTTTCAACACAGAAGGGAAGGTCATTGTGAGAGTCATGCAGATGTGAAGGATATTCCAAAGTGACCTCATATACATAACCATCTTGTGAGTTATTATCTATGCTTTTCGCATCCAGATTCAGCTCATCACTTATCAGCCATCGGAATCCTCCATAAGGAAGATATTCAGACATCGCCCAACCTTAAAGGTTATTTGCGTCTAAATATATTAGAAATTCTGAAGGCTTGTCTTCATCAAAATCATCTAAATATTTATTATTTGCTTTGGAATATCGTTTACTGCACTGTACCATTCCACCGCGTATTCCCTTTTTAAAGAAATTATACATGTCAATGTCTGTTAACAACTCTAATTCTATTTGTGTGTGTTTTAACATGGCATCCCATGATAGTCCTGGAGCAGTATAGTACTGACACCGATCTAGTTTATAAATTCCCACATTCCGTTTTATGTTGGTCCATAGTCCATTCATTATGCGTATATTGTAGGCAGGTATTACAGAATAAAAGAGTGCCACAGTGCTTCGTTGTCTGAGCTTTCAAAAGTCTGTAAAAGGAATTAATTTATATATGTATATAGTTATTCAATCATAAATATGTATTTACTTACCTTGATATATCTTTAATAAAAATGTAATGGTGAATGTCTTCAGCTTCCAACAGCAATAAATTTACATGCTTCGTTTTTTCCTTTTGTGTATTGTAGAATGGACCAATGATTTCATCCTTCTCATTATCATACCCAAACACTTTCACACTTATACCATCATTCCTATCCTCAAATACTTTGATGTTTTTTAATGCCAATGGGAACTTTAAATTTGTAAAATCAACCACAATTCCATTTTGTAGGCAAATGACATCAGCACTAATATCTTCGATGTTATATGACCAACAACGTCGCTTTTTCTCTATTATTGTGGTATCCAATGCGGCAACTAAAGCCCATTTGAAACAGTAATCATCAATGTTTTTAATGTTGATACAGGCCTGCCGTCTAGCCAGTTTTAATGGTGTGCTTATCCAATGAGATCCTTTAACTAGTGAGCTTTTGTTTATGTTAATTTCTAGACGAATAATTCTGATTAAAGTCCACCCGGAGTCTCTTTCCTGGAATTCTGACATTTTATTATTAATGTCCTGGAATTGTTTTTCAATTAGCTCATCTACATTACTTCCCAGACACTATAGATCCATTTTTGCTCTGTGAGAAATTTGACACAAGTCAATTTCTTCACCAACAATTTTTATATACTCTCCAATAAGAGTTACACAGAATTTTAAAATATTATGTTTAGCTAAACTTTTTTCAAGTCTTTGCTTGAAAATAGGTTTATTTTCCAGAACAAAGTCTTCAAACAGAAGATCATCTTTTTTGTTGGGAATTCCGTACGTTGCAATATTTTTTTTGAATGCACTGTTTATTTCATAATATTTTGGTTCTACATTCAAAGGACTGTCATCATATATACCGCTGGGAGAATTTGAAACATCCATGTCATCAAACACAATATTATCTAGTTGTTGCTGTTGTTGTTGCTGTTGTTGTTGATGTTGCTGCTGTTGTTGCTGATGATGTTGCTGCTGTTGTTGTTGCTGTTGTTGGTGTTGAGGATACCTGCAACTGTCCATCGACAGGGCAAATTAATTATTCAAAACTGAAGGATAATAGTTTTGCATATTATATTGCTGCCATTGCATTGGTGATGTATATTGAAAGGGATTAGGAAGATGATCTGGAATTTGTATGTGTACTGAAAACTGATTGTTCAACCCCGTAGGACAGTACGAAGTCCTTGGAAGCTCTTGAAAGGACACCGGATATTGCTGTTGCGTATTGTTCCAAGGAATAGGGTTATATAAAGGCATTGGAGGCTGTTCATCACATGACATTGGCATCTGCACATGTTGTAGTTGAGCATGACTTTTGACATATTTCACAAACATAGCTTGAAGAATTCATTTTTATTTATTTAATTAGCAATAATCAAATTTATTTTATTATTTTATTTAATCCTTTTTTTGAAAAACAACAATCAAATTAATTTATTTAATCCTTTTTTCAAAAACACTATAAACTTCTTTATTATTAAATTTTTTGTTTGTTTTCAAACTATTTATTTAATTAGCAACAATTAACTTTATTTAATTATTTTATTTAATTTATTTAGCTCTTTTTTAAAAACACTATGATTATTCTGATAATTAATTTTTTGCTTTCAACAGCACTTGTTGAGATATCAGAGTATACCGATGAATATCTTCATTATTTCTTCTACTTATAAACATCCTATGAGAATCGCGTAGTAGTCATGAAGTCTAATTTTTTATTGATATTACGAGATATGATGAAATTCATATGTATACATAGCAACAGCAGGAACTAGAATATAACATTGTGTAATATTTTATATAAATGCTGAGTAATGAAATTATGGTATCAAATGATGACTCATTCTCAAAACATATCCAGCTGAATAAACAAAGCAATAAACAAGATTTAGCAAGATTTTAATATGGACAGACAGACAGACATCAATCCACACGTACAGACTCTTTATGTAAACACAACCTCTAAACAACCCCCACCAACAAAAAAAAATTAGGATGACTCATTCTCCAACACATCCACCTGAATAAACAAAAACACCAACAAGATTAAGCATGCATATTTAATGTAAACAAACATTTCAGACCGTCTGTCATACTAAGCAACGCAATTACAAATCCAAACGATCATGCGATTATTTGATGCAAAAGAAAAAAAATACCTCCACTTGACAAAAAAAAATATTATATACATATTAATTGGAACTTAACACCCCCCTCTAACACTTCCATAACCACATTCTTAACACAACCCATCTAACACTTCCATAACCACATTCTGAAAATATACAAACCCTCCACCAGTCAATTGGTGGACGGACATGCTTAAATAAATACAACTACATTTTAAATGTAAACACAAGCACCACAAAAAATTATCAAGAACAAAAAAATTATAATAGCCACACAATAAACCCCGTAGGAACCCAAGTCGACTTTTTTATCTACAAGTTTGGTGACGTTGTCAACAAATTGTCTACACTCTTTATTTCCACATATAATCTAAAACACTACCCAATCTCTCAATATCACCCCATAAGAACCACACAGTCTATAGTAAGCCAATACTTTCAAGTTCCAAACTCACTACCCAATGTCTTAATATCACCCCATAAGAACCACAATGTCTATAGTAAGCCAATACTTTCAAGCTCCAAACTCACTACCCAATGTCTCAATATCATCCCATAAGAACCACACCCTAAATGTCTATAACACCAAAAAGCATTACCCACACTATAATTTTTCACAATCTTCACTATACACATTTTGCCTACAGGGCACTTTCATCTTTTTTTCCCACGGGTATCAAATTACATATTTGTTTATTTAACAATTAAAATTTTAAAATTTCAAATTTTAATTACCCAAATTTTAAAATTTTAATGGCCGCCGGACATACAGTTCCCTACTACTGACGTGTTTCGAACGAAGGGTAAGGTCTCATGGAACTTTATAGTCCGTAAATGTTTCGAAAAGTTTTTTAATGTTTTCATTTCTAATGCTGACATTAGACGACATGTTTTTTACATATGACTTGTTAGGTGTGTGAGACATATGTAACTTCGCATGTTTGTCAAAATTGTCAATTTACAGACGGTTTATAATATTTGCTGTCACACGTACATGTGCAATTATATCTGACATAACCTCTGAGTGTTCACAACAGCTGAGTTTTTGCACAATTTTCGTAAATATATAAATCGCTCTTTGCTTTTTAATGTTTTTTCAGCCAAACCACACTTTTGATAATTTAATACAGCTGATGTCAGATGAAAATAGAACACGCTCTAATTGAAAATTTTTCATCTGACTTTGCTTCTGTAAATGTCATCTGACAATGTTTCACACGGCATGTATCACTTTTGCAGTGGGAAATTTGACAGGTCAGATGTAAAATACATGTCGTCTAAAGTCAGCATAAGTTTGTATAAAGGGGTGTCAGCAGCCACAAATGCTTCACATAATTTTTCTTCGAAGAAAATATTGTTGGAAAAACGTCACCAAAACGAAAATAAAAGCGCCAAAACTGAATAAAATCGATAAAAACCGAAAAAATCGCCAGAACGAAAAATGTGTATAAAAAAATAACAAAAAACCGAAAAAAGTCCCTAAAATCGAATAAAGCGTCAAAACTGAAATAGCGCCAAAACTATAATAAATCGCTAGAACACCAAGACCAAAAAACAAAAAAATAGCAAAAAACGAAAAATAGCAAAAAAAAAAAACCAAAATTACAAAAAGCGCCAAAACCAAAAAAATCGCCAAAACAACGAAAAAAACTAATTAATAAAAAATAAACAAAAAGCGCAACGATAAAACTGCCGAAATGAAAACGGGGGCAAAAACGAAAAGGGCTATACATATGTGTATTCGTACGGAACCCTTTCGTGTGCTAAAGTTGCGCTTTACTGAATTTATTGTATAATAGTGTGGCACCTACAACGCCATTTTGATGCGATTTTCTAAAGTCTGTAAGACTTCTGTAAAATTTTCCTGTGAATGAATCGTGTGATCGTGTAGGATAGTGAATCACTGCCTTTAGTGGTGCGTTCGCCTGGTATGAATTCGCCTTGCGAAAAAGCATACATTCATACAAGGCAATTCATAACAGGTAGACTCACCTGAGTTCGATTTGGGAAAAAAGCAAAATTAATCACCTAATCTGTAGGATCACCTGGATTTGCCTTGACATTCATACGTACATCAATTTGCCTCGATGTACAACAGTTGCCAGGGCGAATTCATTTGTATTTTTGATCTAGTTTGGATGTGAAATTCTTTATTGCCATATTTTTCAATAACATAATGGTTATTTTCCCAAAATAAGGCGAGCCTACCTGTTATGAATTTGCTTTGTTGCCGTAGTAGCCCCACCTGGTTTTAAATTCACCTTAGTAATGTCTTGGGCTAGCCACTTTGCTTGGAGCGCGACCTGGTTGTCAACTCGCTTTGGTTATGTTAGTGGCGAATTCAGTTCGCCGTAGTAAATTCGCTTCCAGGGCTATCTGGATATGAATCCGTCTTGGTTATGTTAGTAGAGAGTTCAGTTCGCCGTATTATATTCGCTGAACGCCATCTGGTTGTAAAAATTTCAATTACACATAAAAAATATCTAAATCTCTAAACAAAAAATGCGGGCAAAATATGCCAAAATTCTTCAAAAGTTCTGAAACTACCTTATATCTTTGTAAGACATCCAGTAAAAAATATGATATATCATATTTTTGGTTGCCCTGCTCATCATTAGTACTCTGAAAATGAAACTTTTGGCCGTATTAATTATTTGTGTTTTCGGTTGTGTTGCATTCATTAATCTTCCCGATGCCACATCCTTTGCATACCAATCAAATAAAATGTTGTTATTTCGTCGTTGTAACATTATACCAATCAAATAAAATATTGTTATTTCGTGGTTGTAACATTATATCTAAATGGTGAATTGAATTTTTGGGCGGAAACTTTTAAGGTTTCTGTGAATTTATCATCAAGTTTAACTATGGCAAAGACGTCATCTACATACTTTACTATGTATTGCAAATTTATATTTTTCTGTTTTAAATCAGCTAGCTCTTCGTCTAATATGCTATTGCGGGTTACCCATTGGCATTCCAAATATTTGAAACAGTTGTTGTCAGTAAGGCAAAAATTAAGTATTTTCAGAAATTTGGGTTTTGGAATTTTTGTGAAACTTTTAATAATACGTACAATTCGCTTATAGTCCACTGCCTCATTTGCACCTTTTTTGTGGACTATAAGGCGAATTGGACTATATCTTGATTTTTATATAAGCCAATTTTTGGCTTATATATTTTCTTTTAACAAAGAAAATTGAAACTAACGTTAAGAAATTACTTCTTAATTCACAAATATTGCAATTAAGATTGCTAAAATAAAAACAATACTTCAATATCAGTAATATTTTCAAAAAATTATGATTACAAAATATATTATTTTTGACTTTTGGACTATATCTTCCATAACTTGCATATACTTAAGATATTTCAAACCAAATCTTGGTGGCATATAAGCGAAAATGGACTATAGGACTAATGGACTGAACAAAAAAATATTTTGCAGGTATTTTACTTATAGATGCCAGAAAAACTAACATTTCGGAATATATCGCTAATTCTACTATAAGCGGTGTGGCTTATAAGCGAATTATACTGTATGAACATGTAAACATGTGAAAAGCTTAAGTAAGTAGCTAATTGTTTATTAATATGATTATTTCGAACGTATTTGCTTTGTGAATCCAAATTGATTATTAGGCTAAGGTTCGTATCGTTATATTCAGAAAGAATTGGGCATGATTAGTATTCCAAGGAACAAGGGAACAACAGAACAGAGTAGCGCCACTTTCGGAAGCCGCTACACTTCCATCGTACATGTTCATATATATTTAAGTATAAAATCAAACCAAAAAAGTTTGTCTTGATTAGAACAAATATCAGAAAAATGGGAATGAAGAAAAATAAACCGAAGGTAACGCTGGGAAAGTGAACTTTAATATCATTTTGAGAGTGATTTAATTCTCGTTACATTCATAAATTTTCCTATCGATCAAAAATCAGAAAAATGGGAATGAGGAAAAATAAACCGATGGTAACGCTGGGAAAGTGAACTTTAATATCAGCTTGAGAGTGATTTAATTCTCGTTACATTCATAAACTTTCCTATTGAGCCAGCGAGACAGTTTGTCTTCCTTTAAGGAAAAAAAAACAAAATGCATACAGCGCCACCTGTTTGTCATATGCTTAAATAAGTCAGTATTGTTTAGACTATCGGACAGGGGCCGAATCGTCCCTTTCGATATCGAGTACACTATCGTATCGAATATTTCGACACGTATCGAATGGATGGATTACCGCATTCGATAGTAGCGTATCGAAATGTTTAAAAAGTGTACCAGGTTTATTTTATACCGGTTGTTGAATCGACTAAAAATTTTTAATACATTAAAGAAAAATTTTGTGTTTCTAGCAGCTATTACAACAACCAAGTCGAACGGCCAACTGTAATAAGGATTATAGGTAATGCAAAACAAACACAACTAAAGAAAATATTGTATTCGATCGCTCTAGTGCTCGATGAGTGTTCTATGAGAGCGTTATACGGCACCTAAAGTTTCATGGTGGTATGCTGTGGATTCTAATTGCTTTATGCCAAGTAATTTGCAGAGTTCTAAGTTTATCTGATTTTTATATTCCGTGCCCATGTCTGTGAGTAGTGCTTTCATGGGTCCGAATTTTAGAATGCAATTCGTTCACATTTTTCGCTGATTTATCAGGTATGGGAACGGATATTAGATATTTAGATAAGTCACATAAAATTGTAACTGCGTACTCATTTCCTGCGTTTGATTTTATAAATGGCCCTATTGTATCTATAATGACGATATCAATGGGCTTAGCGGGGGTTGGTGTAATTGGTAAATTCTATTTTTGTTTTAGACATACTTTGTTCAACTGGCATTACATACAGTTTTTTACATACTAGGTGACTTGTTTAGTCATGTTTTTCCAGAAGTAGGTGTTTCTGAGCTTATTTAATAAGCTTATGATCCCTGGGTGGCCACCGAGCAGTGGATCATCATGATTTCTCTTTATTATTTCAAGTTTTTCTCTTTCATTAGTTATTATTTTTATTTTCGGTTTTAACGTAATTTCTAGATTGTTTAGTTTGTTGTGTGCGATTTCCTTAAAATCATTAGCTCGAGTATTTTCAAATATTATATCATTGAGCGATAATTGCAACTTTTGAATGCCTATATTATTAGCCTTATTTTCTAGCTTTGGTAAGAATTGATCTAATCTTTCCATTAATATAAATTCATTCATCGCGATTTTAATCAATATATGTTTCCCTTTTATTAGTGAGCAGCTAAATGCGTCTGCTAATTGGACGAACAAATTTTCTAACATCATTTTTGTTAGTAATTTCATATGCGTGACGCTTATTGCCTATTGGTTCAGTATTACAATTTTCATTAGTGTTATTAATAGTTTTGTTTTTGTTTTGTAATCGTGTAATGACTTTTAGTATATTAATGTTTCACCCATTTCTTTAATGTCAATGAAATTCATGCGTGATAGAGCGACAGCTCCACTGTTTTGCTTTCCTTGTATATATTCTATTCCTCAAGGTCTAATCTCATTCGCGTGATTTTAGATGACGGGGTTTTCATTGAAAATAGGTATACTAATGGTCTATGGTCGCTTCTAACTAGAAATTTCGTCCCATATGGTCGGAAAAAGTTGATGGCCCAGTGTAGTGCGGTTAGTTATTGTTAGATAACTGATTTATTTAATGCACCCTTAGTAAAGGCCCTTGACGAATAAGCTACAGGTAGCTGAATACCATTTTATTCTTGGTTAAGAATAGCTCCGCAGGTGTCTTTACTTGCATCAGTTGTGATGCAAAATTCTTTTTCAAAGTTCGGATATTGTAATATTTGCGGTGATAACAGAGAATTTTTTAGATATTGGAAGGCTTCTTCGCATTCTTTGCGTATTTTTTTCTCGTTAACCTTGTGAGATGTATTGAATGCTTAGCAACATTTTTTATGAACCTGCGGTAATAATTACAAAAAGCAACAAATCTTCTTGAATCGCCAGCGTTTTTGGGTATCGTGTAATTTCTTATTGTTTAAAATTTTCCGTCATCTGGGTAAATGCCTTTGTCAGTACATTTTTGTTACCTGATGTTTAAAAAATATGCATTTGTCAGGGTGCAATTTTAAATTAAGATTTCTACAAGTTTCGAAGATATCCTTAAGATTTTTGAGCATATGATTTTCTGAGCATCCTAGGACAAGGTCGTCCATATACAGGAAAGCTTGAGACGGCTTCAGGCCTGCGAACGCCACAGTCATCAAGCGTTGGAAAGAGTTCGGGGCTATTTTGAGTCCATGAGGGAGTCTTTTAAATCTGTATGATCCAGCATTAGTGGAGAAGGAAGTTATGTCCCCGGAGCTATCCTCAAGTTCTATTTGATGGAAGCCCGACATAAGGTCAAGACATGAAAAATATTTGGCTCTTCCCAGTTGATCCAAAATGTCATCAATTCTAGGAAGAGGGAATTTGTCCGCTATGAGTTTTTTATTGGCTTGTCTATAGTCAATAACTAGCCTCCATCTTTTTTCGTTGCTATTTGGTAAAGTTTTTTTGGCACAAGCAATATTGCGTTATTAAATTCAGATACGGAGGGTTCTACAAGTTCGTCACTAATGAGTTTTTCTACCTGACTATTAATTTCGGACTTTCGTGATTCTGGAATCCTATAGTTTTTTATGTAGACTGGTGTAGTGTCTTTTAATCTTTTAAAACCAAAAATGTCTGTGTATTGTGAACATAGTTTTGTTATATTATGATATGCAAATTTGGGGAAGTTGGGTTGAAGTTTTTCTAAAATTTTCTTTGATCTGGATTCACTGTTTTTATGTTGGTTTTTTGAACATTGAACTGGGTTGTAATTATCTAAATTTTCGGTGATAACCTTTGTATTTAGGATGAATGCATTTTCATCTGTAGCGTTAATTAAACGGACGTAGGGTAATTTGTTTGATGTGATGGAATTGGCTATGTATATACCGGGGGCAACTTCCTGGGTGGGTACAAATATAGAACTGTTTTTTGTTTCAATATTTATTCTTCTAATGACTTGACTTCGTGCCGGTATTGATAAGAGATTTTATGATGTAGGTTGATTTCTTAATTTGAAGATTATTTCATTTGGGTAGTCGTCTGGTGTAAGTATTAAAAGTTGATTATTTTTGCCAAAATCAAGGATGCAATTATACTTTGTAATGAAATCAAGGTCTAGAATACCATCAGTAGGTATTGGAAAATTATCATTAACGACAAGAAAGTCATGTTTAATAAGAGTATTTTTGTTTATTAAATCACCCGTGATTTTCCCCGTTGGGTAGACTGAGCTACAACCTATACCCGTAAGTTTACTGATTTTCCTGAGTTTTAATGCAAAAGTTTTTAAAAACTGATACAGTGGCACCAGTATCTATTAAGAACGTATTGATATTTTTGCTTAATGTGTTCTTAATAGAGCAGTAGCTTGATAACTTTTGATTAAAGTGGTAAATATGGTTTTTAAAAGTTGCGGAGTTGACGCTTTTATCATTTGTGTATAGTTTTCCTCCTGATGGGTGGTCAGGAGGTCGTCGCCGTTTCCCTGAACATCGCTATTAATATGACGAACATTTCTATTAAAGTTGGTGTATCTATTATTATTATTATTATTATTGCGCCTATTATAGTTGTTGGACATTATTATTATGGACATTATTATAGTTGTTGTTAGTGCGGTTATTATGATTTCTATATTTATTGCAATTATAACTTCGACTGTTACTAAGTCTGTTTCTATAGCCTACAAACATGACAGAATTATTTGGGTGTTGCTCTATTTCCAAAAAATTGGACGTTACTTCCTCGATTGAGTTAAACGTGCCAGCTTGCATTATTAATTTAACTCGTTCAAAGTTCGCATTTTGTATGAATGACTTTGTTGCGGCTCTTGTAGCAATTTTATTTGCTGTCACTTCGGTCATACCATCTGAAATGTAGGTATTTGCCAGTTCGTTAGAGAGTTGATCAATTTCTTTTACATATTGTGTTTTATTTTTGTCATACTGTTTGATAGAATTTAGTTTTGTTATCAAGGTGTCAGCAGACTCCCCTTTGAAAACATTTTTTAATTTTTCAATTATAGATTCAACCCAACTGAGCCCTTCTATTTTACTGTATATATTACTTGTAATTTTTGTATGTATAATATTTATGAGGAGAGACTCAGAATTTGTTCCTTTTATTGAAATTAATAAATTTATAGCATCAATAAATTTACGTAAATTTTTAAAATTGCCATCAAAATCAGACAAGATTTTACTGGCGTTTCGAGAAATTTTATAGGATCAGCCATGGTTAACTCTATTTTGTTACTAAGAGATGGATCCAATTTTGGTAGGTCTATTTTTTGGGTATTAGGAGGTAAAGTAAAAGCTAATTCAAGTTCTTCGAGAATTTTTAAAATTTTGTTTCTAAGGTTGTCTAGAATTATTTCGCATTCTTTAGAATGCTCGTCAGTTAACTTGTCCTTAATTTGATTAATTAAAGTTACTATTTTGTTATAATTCAATTCCAAAAGTTCCAAATGCTTATTGATAGTTTCTGCACTTGGCTTTTGTGTTTTATTTATACATTTAAAACTATTATCAAATTCAGTCTTATAACGATCTAATTCTTCAACTATAAACTGACCAGTTCTCCTAAGCAATTAAATCAAAAAGAGAAAAAAAAACAACAAAAGGAAAAACTATTTTTTTACATTCTTGAATACTTTTCAGTATTTAGAGTTATTCTATATTTTTGACATCATATTTGATTTTCTTTTGTAATAAAACATATTGCATTTCGAAATTATTTTGGACGTATTCAACTTGATTGAAAAAATTTTAATTTATAATAATTTTGTATTAAACTTCTAATATGTGCAAAAATATATGAAGAAATGTGTTTTCGGATATATAAAAAAATGTTTACCAGCATCTTTATGATGAGTTTTTGGTTGTACACGAGTAGAATTGATTAATTTTGTCAGCAGCTTTATGATGAAATTTTGGTTGCCCACGAGTAGAGTTCATTGATTTTGTCAGCATGTTTATGATGAAATTTAGTTGTCTAAAGATACCAGTTGCTTGTTTTGCTGGAGCTTGAATGTCTTACTGATGTTGCATATGGTCAATATAAATAATGATTGTAGAAAATGAGATGGTGTATTGCACACTATCACTGACACAAGTATTTTGATTGTTATTATTCTATATATTATTCTATATATTTTCTATATATTTATTTTTGTATTTGTTTTTAATGTTTCCTTTTTTTCTTTCTTTTATATTCGGGGCTGGGGACGTTGATTTATCACTACACTTATTAATTTTTTAAACAATAATAATATTACACCTATGAGTAGCAGCAATCCCAATCCTACTGCGATGATTAAATGTATGTTGTTTTGTTCGTATTAACACACTTTAACTATGATTTGTTTATTGTCACCATTTTCTTGTTCATTGTAGTTTTTCCCGACTTTGTATCCCGCGAACAGCACGGGTACGGTTTGGAGGATCTTCGTCCACCACCCCATTGTTTTTTTTTCACTTATTTCACCAAGCTTCCTGTTACGGTCACCATATAGCATTATATTCTATTAATAATTGCTTTATTATTTTATTAATAATTGCTTTATTACTTTATTAATAATTGTCTTATTACTAACTAACTACATTACTGATTAAAAACTAAAATTATATACTCAAAATAAAAGGTCGTCATGTATGCATGTGCTTAATATGTGTCACTGCACTGTTCAAATTCCTTTAAGTGCATTGACACACATCACGAGTAATTTGCTAGGTTTCAAAGATCTTAAATTTCATTAATGTTTTTATGTCGCTGTTTTATTGCAGCAAAATATAATTTTCAAGTGGCCTAAATATTCGACATTCTTTAATGACACATGCATTCAATACATTATTTATATTAAAAAAAACTAAAAAAAAAACAAAATAAAAAATAAAAAAAAAGAAATAAAGAAAAAAATTGATTATAGCTTTTGGTTTGATAAGATTTGAACTACTTTAAAATTTAATTAGCTTCTCTTGCTTTAAGATAAATCTATACTTTCATTGTATGTATTACATAGCTTTTATAAAAAAGGGAGATATCATACGCTTAAATAAATCAGTATTGCTTAGACCAGGCGTGCCCAAAAGGTTCTTATGGAAGAGCAAACACCAATACATTTAAAGAAAAACTAATTTTTATTCAATATTTTTTGTTGTAAAAACCAATGCATACAAAGAAAAAAATATTTCATATATTTCTTTATTGTTGCTTTGCACTTGCCTGTCTGTATACAGTGAAGAACGACAAAAAAAAACTAATAAGACAAAGTTGTTTGTGTATTTCGTATTGCTAGTGCTGAGTGATGTATGTGTGTATTAAAACACACAGCCAAACACACGTATTGCTAGTGCTGAGTGCTGTGTGTGTATTAAAACACACAGCCTATAGCTAAGTGCTTTTACAAAAACAAATGAGCACCAAGCGCATAGACTATCGGATATACAACACGTCTTTTACTATACGCTGGCGGATATTACACTCACTGTTGAGATATATAATAATATATATATATATATATATATATATATATATATATATATAATATATATATATATATATATATATGTATATATAATATATATATATATATATATATATATATATATATATATATATATATAGTATATATATATATATATATATATATATATTATATATATATATATATATATATATATATATATTATATATATATATATATATATATATATATATATATATATATATATATATATATAGTATATATATTTATATATATATAATATATATATATATATATATATATATATATATATATATATATATATATATATATATATATATATATATATATATATATATATATATATATATATATATATATATATATATATATATATATATATATATATATATATATTATATATATATATATATATATATATATATATATATATATATATATATATATATTATATATATATATATATATATATATATATATATATTATAATATATAATATATATATATATATATATATATATATATATATATATATATATATAATATATATATATATATATATATATATATATATATATATATATATATATATATATATATACATATATATATATATATATATATATATATATATATATATATATATATATATATATATATATTTATATATATATATATATATATATATATATATATATATATATATATATATATATATATATATATATATATATATATATATATATATTATATATATATATATATATATATATATATGTATATATATATATATATATATATATATATATATATATATATATATATATATATTATATATATATATATATATATATATATATATATATATATATATATATATATATATATATATATATATATATATATATATATATATATATATATATATATATATATATATATATATATATATATATATATATATATATATATATATATATATATATATATATATATATATATATATATATATATATATATATATATATATATATATATATATATATATATATATATATATAAAAATCAATGCCACTTTTCGTTGTAATTTTATAACTCAAGAACGGGCTCACCTATCCGAACCAAATGTTTAGGCTTTGTTCGGACTCTTTAGTAGATGGTTTATGTGAAGTTTGCACAAAATCCGTCGAGCGGTTTACGGGTAAAAAAAGGATAAAATCGGTAACTCAGTATCTCCGGGCTTAATGAAGATATCACAAAAATTCAGAAAGGACCAAAGAGCCTATTAAAACTAATTGGATAGGTGTCTGGTGCTTTTTAGAAATTTTGAGTTTTAAGGGGATAAAACGGGTAAAAACTAGGGATGTAACGAATACCGATACCGATACCGATATATCGGCGATACTTCAGATTTTCCGATACATCGGTATCGACGATATTTTACTGTCGATACACCGATACTTTAAAAAAATTTCAGAGTTTTTTTTAAGAAATAATATATTTTTGTTCGATTTTACCGTGAATTAAATTCACTTCGTTATTTTTTAAATCTTATTAATATCAATTTTAAAAATTAATAATATTTTATGCTGTTATTTTGTAAAAAAAATATTTATTTTTTGTTAGTTTTACCATGAATTCAAATTCAAGTCGTTGTTTTTTAAATCTCATTCCAGCAAAAAAAAAAAAGATATTCCAAAGAAGTCATGAAAATGTAGAATTCGCGATCTGAAAGTATTGCAAATTTGGATAATTTCTTATTAGTTTTACATATCCTTGCCATTGCAAGAAGTTCTGTTTTTCGATCACCAATTACCGAATTGGAAGCGATGCTAGGACAAATTTCCTTTTCGGTATTCTATCATGATTTTTCCTCAAGGAAAAAGGATACAAAATCACCCATTTTCACAATTTTTTTTCTGCGAATTTAAACTCAGAACTGTATTTTCATGTAAATTTAAGTGAATAAATATAAACTTAGAAGTCTTTTAATAATTAAGCTATTAAGCTATTTAGAAGAATATTAGTTGATAAATGTCCTTTAAAACTTCGATTTTTTAAACAGCATGGCGGGTATTTTTTAAAATTATAAGGGAATTAAAAACGTTTACTTGCTTTTGTACTAATTATCTGCATATTTTTAATATAGATTTTTTGGAAGCAAAGAAAATGTACCTCCTTAAAAATTACTGCCAATGTTTTATCAATTTTAAATATTCTCTCTTATAATGTAGTTTTGTATAATAAAAAAATTGCGCTTGAGTTTTGTTAATCTAAACTTGAACTTAATTTCAATATACGTATCGGTATCGGAATCGGTATCGGCGATATTTATTTTTAAATATCGGTATCGGTATCGGATCGGCAAAACGGCGTATCGTTACATCCCTAGTAAAAACTGAATAGCAATAGGAAAAAAACTAAAAACGTAGTTTTGCTCTCCTTAAAACAATCTATAATGAATTTTTGTACTTTTTCGAAATTTTGGAATTTAGGGGGAAAAGGGCTAAAAACGGGTAAAATCAGTAATATTGAATCTTCGGACCTAATGCATGTAGCACAAAAATTCTAAAAGATGCTAGAAATCTATAAAAGTCAATGCCACTTTTCGTTGTAATTTTATAACTCAAGAATGCGCTCACTATCCAAACCAAATGTTTTGGCTTTGTTCGGACTATTTAGTAGATGGTGATTTTGCTGTCAAATTGAAACTTTTTTCAGATGGGGATTTTGCTGTCAAATTTAAACTTTTTTCAGTTCAATCGGTCATTTCATTTTGGATGGGCTTCGATTAAAACAAATTATCAGCGACAATTATTGCTTTGGGTTTATATTGTTAAGCATATTGTTAAGTGCATTCATACAAACGGTGAGTCTTGAATTGTTCAAATGTACTATGTATGTATATGTTTGCGTGCTTTTCTCTTAGTGTTTTAGCGAGCCGTTAGTCTTTTATATCGTTTAGAGGCTTTATTTGAATTAAATTGTCAAACGCATTTATACAAACGGTAAGTTTTGAACGGTTGAAGTGAATTACATGTATGTATATGTGTTTCTTTATTTGAAAAAACATATTGTGTGCATACGGGTGTTTTATTCTTTTGTAAGAGATGGAAGCACGTCGATTTAAAAATGAATTATTTAAGACATTTTTATATACATTGACGTATGCAGTCATATATATATGTTACCATACACACATGTATACACTATTAATGAAGCAATTTGTTTTTAATTTGATTTATCTTTTTTATATAAAGGAAAAATGCCACGAGCCACACCAGCAAATATAGGTCGGCGAACGCGTAATGCAAATGATGTGGCACTACTAAAACGATCACAGAATGCAGATGAACGCATACAAGCTAATGCTTCGCAGCGTGAACGTAATCCCCGAAATAGATCTGTTGACCCTGTACCTATACTGAATCTTGCACGGCGATCACGAATACGTCGTACTGTTTTGGCTGAAATAATGCGTGCTGGTTTTAATTACAACAGTCAGATTGATTATAGTATATACGGATACATTGGGATGATGGACGCAATATGTCCACATTGTGATGCGGCTAACTTTCCAGGTGAAACGCCCGGCATGTGTTGTGCTAATGGCAAAGTGAAATTGCCAGCATTAGAAACTCCACCCGAACCATTGTATTCATATATTTTTGGGACATCCCAAACGTCGAAGCACTTTTTGAGTCATATTCAACAATACAATTGGGCATTTTAGATGACTTCTTTTGTGCTACTAAAATTATTAGAGATGATTTTATGCCGACGTTTAAAGTAAACACTTCTTTTCAAAACTCTGATCCAACATCTAAAATTTTATACATGTTACAGATTGAGGGCCAGATTTATCACCAAGCTGGTACGTTATTACCATACCCCGACGCCGATCATCAATTTTTGCAAATTTATTTTATTGGTGATGAAAATCGTGAATTGGATCAACGTTGTGCAATTGCCTCGAATATAAGACGAGAAATTATTCTTTAGCTACAAAGATTTTTCCATCATCATAACGCATTAGTTCAATTGTTTAAAATTGCTCTCGATCATATGCCATCTGATAATCATAAAATCGTAATAAGGCCTGATAGAACACCTTTTGGAAAGCATGCAAGGCGATTCAATGCACCGACAATTGATGAGGTTGCAATTGTAATTCTTGGTGATCAGTTTCAATCGCGTGATATTGTACTTCATCGCAGAAATGAGCAATTGCAACGTGTTTCGGAACTTCATCGTAGGTACGATGCACTTCAATACCCAATATTGCATTGGAATGGTGACGATGGCTTCAATATCAATATATCAATGATTGATCCACGAACAGGTAAATAATTGACCTATTTTCAATGTGTTGACATTTCATTTGTATAATTTTCTAAAGTCACATTTTGCACTTATTTGCAGGTCTACATGTACAGAAAAAAGTTAGTGCCATGAATTTTTATTCGTATCGATTGATGGTTCGTCCACAAGAACAAAATTATATCTTGAGATGTGGTAAACTATATCATCAGTACATCGTTGATATGTATGCCAAAATAGAAACTGAACGTCTTAATTTTATTCGCTTCAACCAAGCAAAATTACGATCTGAAGAATATATTCATTTGCAAGATGCAGCAGCAAGTGATGCTAATGTTAATGACATCGGACGTTTAACTATATTGCCATCTTCGTATATTGGTAGCCCACGCCATATGAACGGATATGCACAAGACGCTATGTCTTATGTACGAAAATACGGTCGACCGGATCTGTTCATTTCATTTACATGTAATCCGCAGTGGGATGACATCAAAAACAATTTATTTGAAGGACAGTCGATAACTGATCGTCATGACATTACAGCACGTGTTTTTCGGCAAAAATTGAAAGCATTTATGGATTTAATTCTGAAATTATGTGTATTCGGAGAGGTGCCTTGCCATATGTACTCCATCGAATGGCAAAAAAGGGGATTGCCGAACGCACATATATTAATTTGGCTGGTACATAAAATAACTCCGGATCAAATCGATAACGTTATATCAGCGGAAATTCCTGATCAAACTGTTGATCCTGAGTTATTTCACGTTGTCGTTAAAAACATGATACATGGTCCGTGCGGTGAGCTAAATATGAATTCGCCATGTATGATTGATGGAAAGTGTTCGAAACGATACCCAAGGCAATTGACTTCAGACACAATAACGGGCAATGACCGATATCCGTTGTATCGACGTAGATCACCTAATGACAATGGCGAAACGGCAACCATTAGAATGCGTAACCAGAACTTTGAAGTTGATAATCGTTGGGTGGTGCCGTATTGCCCATTATTATCGAAAATATGCAATGCTCATATAAATGTGGAGTATTGGAATTCAGTCAAATCCATTAAGTATATTTGCAAGTATGTAAATAAAGGGAGCGATATGGCTATTTTCGGTGTTGCTGGTGATAATAGAAATGATGAAGTTCCTCAGTATCAAATGAGGCGCTATATTAGCAGTAATGAAGCTGTCTGGAGGATTATGTCGTTTCTAATGCACGGAAGACATCCTGTGGTTGTTCACTTGGCTGTGCATCTTGAGAATGGTCAACGTGTTTGTTTTAATGAAGCAAATGTATTGAACAGAGCAACACAACCACCAGCGACTACATTGACCGCTTTTTTTCAAATTATGCGAAACTGATACGTTTGCGATAAATTTGTTATATTCTGAAGTGCCTCAGTATTACACATGGAATGTGTCTTCCAAAAAATTTCAAAGACGTAAACAAGGAACAGCAGTCGATAGCCATCCAGGCATTTTCAAAACAGATGCAATTGGAAGAATATATACAGTACATCCGAACAATGCTGAGTGTTTTTATTTGCGATTGTTATTAGTTAACGTCAATGGCCCAAAATCATTTCAAGAATTGAGAACAGTCAACGGTCATTTGTGTCAAACATATCGTAAACATTGGGATTCAACACTTCATGACGCATCTACTTCAGCTCATCCACAACAAATACGAATGCTATTTGCCATTATATTATCAACATGTATGCCATCAAATCCACTTGAATTATGGAACAAATATAAACATTATATGGCAGAAGATATTTTAATTCGTATGCGTCATCATACAAGAAATCCAGATTTGTTGATTACCTTGGGAATGTACAACGAAGCTTTGATAATAATTGAAAATATGTGTCTAATGATTGCAAAATTGCATTAGCACAATTGGGTATGACCACACCAAATCGCGAGATGCATGATTTGTTTGATCGTGAATTGCAACGTGAGCAGGAATTCAATTCTAATGATTTGCGTTTATTTGTACAATTGAATATAACCAAATTGAATATTCAGCAAAAACATGTATATGACACAATCATGCAAGACGTTTCCAATAATGCAGGTGGATTATATTTCTTGGATGCACCCGGTGGTACAGGCAAAACGTTCGTTATATCATTGATTTTAGCGACTATTCGATCGGAACAGAAAATTGCATTGGCACTTGCATCTTCGGGAATCGCTGCTACATTATTAGAAGGTGGTCGGACCGCACACTCTGCATTAAAATTGCCATTGAATGTACAAGCGATTGAAACTCCAACTTGCAATATTTCGAGAAATTCTGCTATGGCAAAAGTTCTGCGATTAACGCCAATTATTTTATGGGATGAGTGTACAATGGCGAATAAAAAATCACTAGAAGCATTTAATCGAACAAGAAATTCTAAAAGAACTAGAAAATGGAGTAGAAGCTACTGTTCTTGCAAAGAGATTTGATGTAGCAAAATCCACAATAAGTGGCATAAAAAAAAACAAAAACAAAGTGGAAGCCGGAGTTCCATGCTTAAGTAAAAGTGCCCTTAACAGAAAGACATTTCGAAAAGCAGAATATCCGCGTCTCGAAAAAAGACTTTTCAGTTGGTTTTTAAGGCAGCGATCTAAACACTTACCAGTAAGCGGTGAAATGCTTATGCAAAAAGCCAAAAAACTGCATGAACTATTGAGCGAAGCGGGTGGTTCTAATGCAAGTCCAGGCTGGCTCCAAGGCTTCAAGAGTCGATACGGAATTCGGCTTTTAAAAATTTCTGGAGAGAATCTTTCGGCTGACACCTCAGCTGTAGACCCTTTTAAGAACAATTTGAATGGCATCATTAGGGAGAATGAATTTTGTGCGGAGCAAATTTACAACGCCGATGAATCAGGGCTTTTTTGGAAAATGCTTCCCGATAAGACATATGTTTCTAGCGGGGAAAAATCTGCTCCAGGAAGAAAAATTCAAAAAGCCAGAATAACATTTTTGGCATGCACGAATGCCTCTGGCCTCCATAAATTAAAACCTCTAATTATTGGACACGCTAGGAAACCTAGATCTTTTAAATCAATTGAAATTCCTGCAAACTACCAAAGTTCAAAAAATGCTTGGATGACCTCTGCAATATTTAAAGAATGGTTTCATAAGTCATTTATCAACCAGTTCTGAGGTTTAATTTTCTTAAAAAAAAACTAAGATTTTATGTTTTAAATTTAGGTCAAGGAATATTAAAAAGGAAAAGGCCTACCAATAAAAGCAATGCTGCTCCTTGATAACGCGCCTTGTCATCCTCCCCAGAAGGAACTTATTTCAAGTGATGGATGCATTTTTGTCGTTTATATGCCACCAAACGTTACGCCATTAATCCAGCCAATGGACCAGAATGTGATTCGCATAACAAAACTTTTTTACAAAAATTATCTTCTTCAACGTGCTATAAGTAAGCAAAACGCGAGTGAGTTTTTTAAAGATTTAACTCTCAAAGATGCAATTTTCATTCTTGTAATGGCTTGGCAAGAATTAACGCCAGATGTGATTAAAAAATGCTGGATTCCTCTTTTGGGTGATTTTATTAACGCAGAAGACAGCGAAGACGAAGAGGACAATGTGCCGCTAAGCTTATTGCAAATGTCTTTGCGTCACCAACTTGAACAAGAAGTAAACCCTATTTTGGAAATGCTCCAAACTATTAATACAAATGTGAGTATGCATGATATTAATAGCAAATAAAGAACTAAGTGTTATCTTAACTCTAGACGGAATATACTGCAGATGACATCAGACAATGGAACAATGCAGAAAATGCGCTTTCGGTATCTGTTGATGATGAATCTAATGCCAGTACCGATAACGAAGATTTTGAGCAGTCAGCAAATATGGAACTCATTGCAGCCACTCAAGCTGTTCAAATATTTGAAAAGGCAATTGAGTTGGCTGAACATAATTCAAATAACTCTGAAGACATTTTAGTTTTGCATAAATTTCGTAACTTAGCTTTTCAGAAAGTTAAAATATCTCGTAAAAAGCAAAAAAGTTTAAAAGATTATTTTGTTATATATATATATATATATATATATATATATATATATATATATATATATATATATATATATATATATATATATATATATATATATATATATATATATATATATATATATATATATATATATATATATATATATATATATATATATATATATATATATATATATATATATATATATATATATATATATATATATATATATATATCGAGTACACTATCGTATCGAAATGTTTAAAAAGTGTACCAAGTTTATTTTATACTAGTTGTTGAATCGACTATGAATTTGTAGTACATTAAAGAAAAATTTTGTGTTTCTAGCAGCAAGTCGATTGGCCAACTGTAATAAGGTTTATAGGTAATGTTCCATGCTTTTTTGCAAAACAAACACAATAAAAGAAATATTGTATTCAATCGCTCTAGTGCTACCGAATGGAACTCAAACAGCAGCTACTCGATTATCGTATGCCGTAATCCCAAAAGGAAAAATTTCGATCAATTCTGCTCGATATCGAATGCGACGATTCGGCCCCAGTAATGGCAAACATTAAACCACCAAAGCCACTGCTTATTAACAACGAAATGGATATGGCAGTTGAGTGGGTAGATTGGTTAGATGAATACAAAAATTATTATATAGCAGCAAAAATCAAACAAGAAAGCAGAGATGTGCAAGTAGCGAACTTAAGAGCAATCATTGGAAGAGAAGCAAACAAGTTGCTTAAGAATTTTAATCTGACCAAAATAGAGTTGAAGAAAAGAGAAGTCATAATACAACAATTTAAAGGATTATATTTCCCCACCGCGAAATGGAACTTAAGAGCGCTATCAATTTCACCGCATAAAGCAACAAGAAAGAAAAACGTTTGGTCTATGTTAATACGAGTCAACTTTTGCTGCGCAACGTTTGAGTTTATGGGAGAGAGAGGTGAGAAGATAGGGAAGGGGTACACTGCTTCATGTACATGCAACTCACTTTTGTTTTCTTCTTGGTAATATTTAGCAACAACAAATTCTATGTAAAAAAAATAAAAGCTGCGCAGCAAGAATTTCATTATATGGACACGAATGCAACTTCAAAAGAAAATTTAAGAAAGTTGCAGAAGCAAAAGTTGCTTCATATGGACATGGACTTGAAGATTTTTTGCAAAAACTACAACAGCAAGTCAAGCATTGTGGCTATGGTGAAAAATCCGATGAATTTTTAGTTGTTCAAATAGTATTGGGTTAACAATGTAATTGGTGGTCAAAAATGTTTTGCAGTTGTATTGCTGTGAGAATTGTGAACTGCACTAATACGATAAAATAAACGCAAAGATGTTCATTAAAATTTTATCACAAGAAATTATATTGGTCGTAAAAATGTTCACACTGAATTTACTATTTATCCCCTTAGTTTTTTCAAAAATATAAAAAGCACTTTATTTTCATTATTATCATTTATTTTACATACTGTATGTGGCATAATAAAAGGATGTCATGAATGCATGTGCTTAATCAAATTCCTTTAAGTCCATTGGCACACATCACGAGTAATTTGCTAGTCAAGTGTCAATATAAATAATCCGCGTTGGGTTTCAAAGATCTTAAATTTCATTAATGTTTTTATGACGCTGTCTTATTGCAGCAAAATATAATTTTCAAGAGGCCTAAATATTCGGCATTCTTTAATGACACATGCATTAACCTCCCCTTTTGAATGAATGGTTTCATAATTGTCAAAACAATTTTAAGACCATTTTAAAAATATTGTTGTTATTTTACATATACAATATATATGTATATATATATATATATATATATATATATATATATATATATATATATATATATATATTTATATATATATATATATATATATATATATATATATATATATATATATATATATTTATATATATATATATATATATATATATATATATATATATATATATATATATATATATATATATATATATATATATATATATATAGATATATATATATATATATATAGATATATATATATATATATATATATATATATATATAGATATATATATATATATATATATATATATATATATATATATATATATATATATATATATATATATATATATATATATATATATATATATATATATATATATATATATATATATATATATATATATATATATATATATATATATATATATATATATATATATATATATATATATATATATATATGTATATTAGACTGTCCCTTATTTTTTTGAGTTTTAAATGTGTTCGTAATTTATTGGCTATCACTCCGTAGTTCCAGAACTATGATTTAAGAAACAAATTACATCGTCTTAATAACAAATAAAACCATACAAAAGTTACAAATAAAACATGTTTTATCATGTCGTATCGCAGTACCAGCGTAATTTGTATGAACTTGATGTAAGAGCAAGTTGGCACGGGTTAGCGTTCCTAAAAATGGTCAATATTTTTTCCAGGAGTACATTTCATCGTTACAAATGTATTTGGGGGGTATGCGTAAAAAATAAAAAACGAAGCCGAAAAATAAGGGCAACTTCGTGAATATATACGTATCATATATTCACATATGAGCCTGTCTCTTATGCTTCGAAATCGATTTTTTTACGCATATCCTTTAAATACCTTCGTAATGACACAATGTACTTCAGGAAAAAAATTTGGTCCTTTTTATTAACATTAACCCGTGCCAACTAGCGTTTAAATCAAGTTCATATAATTTGCGCTAGTACTGCGATATGACATGTTCTATTTGTTACTTTTGTGTGGTTTTCTTTGTTATTAAGACGATGTAATTTGTTTCTTAAATCCTAGTTCTAGAACTACGGATTTATTAGCAATTAATCACGAACCATTTAAAACTCTAAAAATAAGGGACAGTCTAATGTATATATATATATATATATATATATATATATATATATATATATATATATATATATATATATATATATATATATATATATATATATATATATATATATATATATATATATATATATATATATATATATATATATATATATATATATATATATATATATATATATATATATATATATATATATATATATATATATATATATATATATATATATATATATATATATATATATATATATATATATATATATATATATATATATATATATATATATATATATATATATATATATATATATATATATGAAAAATGCGTAATTTTTGGAAAATTTTAAATATGTATGTGTTTTAGTTGGTAAAAAGTTTAAGGGGATTATCCTAACTATAGATGCATTCTCCACTAGGCCCATGTCATTTATTTGAATGACTTGTGGACACGGCATTCTATGATAGATTTCCTTTTGCTTAAGTTTTGTCTTTTCAATAACAATTTGGCTCTTTGGTGTGTCAATTGTAGCCTATATTTAACCTCCTTAGGCTACAATATTATATATTGGATCTACCACCCCTTTCAGAAGACAGTAACCAGTACCGATGAAGGGGTTGTGTTATAGCAAAATTCAAAGTAGGTTACCCACTCGTCCCAGTCTGTTTTGCTGGATGATAAATAAGTTCTTAGGTACTCGATGAGTGTTCTATGAGAGCGTTCTACGGCACCTAAAGTTTCATGGTGGTATGCTGTCGATTGTAATTGCTTTATGCCAAGTAATTTGCATAGTTCTAAGTTTATCTGATTTTTATATGCCGTGCCCATATCTGTGAGTAGTGTTTTCATGGGTCCGAATTTTAATATGCAATTCGTTTACATGTTCGCTGATTTATCAGGTATGGGAACGGATATTAGATATTTAGATAAGTCACATAAAATTGTAACTGCGTACTCATTTCCTGCGTTTGATTTTATAAATGGCCCTATTGTATCTATAATGACGATATCAATGGGCTTAGCGGGGGTTGGTGTAATTGGTAAATTCTATTGTTGTTTTAGACGTACTTTGTTCAACTGGCATTACATACAGTTTTTTACATACTAGGTGACTTGTTTAGTCATATCTTTCCAGAAGTAGGTGTTTCTGAGCTTATTTAATAAGCTTATGATCCCTGGGTGGCCACCGAGCAGTGGATCATCATGATTTCTCTTTATTATTTCAAGTTTTTCTTTGGTATTGATTTTGATAAAGTCTGTTGGTTTTTCTCTTCAAACATCTTTTTAATAATATGTTTATATTTATAGGCTTTCGTTCACTTGATTTGTCCATCAGGTTTATAGTCTCTTCTGTACGCATTTGTATTATTGCAAATTTCTTGTAGAGTTCTAGTTTATATTTATCATAGTTTTTTGGTATCTTATGAAACATTAGAGAAAATAGTCCTGGTGTTAGAGCCCATATTTGACTACCAACATCTATTTTGCTTTCATTTAATTTGAGCTTACTATCACCAAATTTCCATTCATTATTGAAATCTTTATGTGGACCATAGTTAGTATCTAATTCATTTCTTCCTTCCAAAACAGATAAGTCAGTGTAACTCTCTTCAGCATTTGAATTTTGAGAACAAAAATCGTCATCATCATCATCATTATCAATAGTACTTTCACCATTAGGATCAGCAAGTGAATTGCTGGTATCAAATATTGATTCTTCTACAAGTTTCTTTGGTGTACTTGTCTCCAACTTAATTGATGGTTTCTTAAGATGATTAGAACTGTTATTATATTCAATTTCTGTTTTCATCTCATTCTTTTCTTTTTTGATAATTCCATTGATATTATTAGAATTATTTATAAATTTGTTTAAAGGATCTGTTATCGGTGTAAATGTATCTTTTAGTTGTTCACGTGTGCCTATTTCACTCGTTTTTATACTACGAAGCTTTTTCTTCAAGACATTTCTTGTCGCAACCAACTCTTTTAAAATTTTTTCATCCATTTTCCAGCTATTAGATCAGCTTATTAGGTATCTGATCAGGTTATCAGATCAGCTTATTAGGTAT
Source organism: Panzeria rudis (assembly GCA_956483635.1). Taxonomy (NCBI): domain Eukaryota; kingdom Metazoa; phylum Arthropoda; class Insecta; order Diptera; family Tachinidae; genus Panzeria; species Panzeria rudis. The sequence continues at coordinate 82,861 of CATQFL010000097.1, read as the reverse complement.
CAGATCAGCTTATTAGGTATCTGATCAAGTTATCAGATCAGCTCATTAGGTATCTGATCATGTTATCAGATCAGCTTATTACGTATCAGATCAGCTTATTAGGTATCTGATCAGGTTATCAGATCAGGTTATAGGTATCAGATCAGGTTATCAGATCAGCTTATTAGGTACCTGATCAGGTTATCAGATCAGGTTATTAGGTATCAGATCATTATTATTATGTATCTGATCAGGTTATCAGATCAGCTTATTAGGTATCAGATAAGCTTATTAGGTAGATAATTAGATCAGGTATAGTTGATATTTCAAGAGCTATGTATTATGGTTAAAGCCAGATTATATACTAAAGTTTTTCTTTTATGTAGAGCAATTTATATTGTTATGAAATAACATTGTTTAATTCATTATATTTGCTTATCATCAAAAATCCATATTTATCCTTCCAGCACAATCAACAAATTTCATGAAACTTTGCATAACTCATATCGCTGGCAACATGATCCCCATAAACATGTTTCATATTTGTCTCATATTGTTTAAACATTATAATCATATTCGCATTGTCTCTTATTAAATGCTTGGGAATTCTGGTATAAGTTTGGCACAAGTAGAATGAATCAACATCCCTATGTCGTCCCATACAAAAATAAGCTCGTATATTATTCTGCTTCTCACATGCAACATCATCAAATATCATAATTGAATTAGTTTTTTCTTTGTCAGGGGGAATAACTGATTCATTTTCGGTGAATGTGTAATATCCCATTCCTTTAATATCTCTACAAGTACTCATATTTCGGCTGATATAGAGATTCTGAGCATAAATATATGTTTTCAAACTTTAGTCCATTAGGACTTTCTAGTAAGCCAATCATAACATTAGTCTTTCCACAATTTGATGGTCCCACTATTAGAGCACGAATATAATTTGGTAAGAGTGAACTATGTTTTATCTTTGAACTGATGTTCGATGAATCATCAATGTTTCGAACTGAAATATTTGTATGTTGTTTTACTAACTGCATTTTTATAACTAAATGCAATTCATGTTTGTTACCTTTTATTATAGAAAAAAGAAATAAATAAGATGGTTATACATTATCAAAAGTCATTTAGTCATAAAAACACCTTCGTTGGAGCAGGTTTAGTAGATAAAATAATAAACTCTCTTCCTGTTGAACTTCATCTTCCTGGATATCAATACTGTGGACCTGCAACTAAACTACAAAAACGTAAAAATCACTACATAGCTTATTCTAAAAATAAAGATTTAAATATCAGACATCAAGCTGAAAAAATTCTTGAAAATTCAGCTTGGGATCGAGTTTTATCAAAAGATAGTAGTCTTGCAGAAAAATCATTTGCCAATATGGCTACTAACGCTATGAAAGCCAAAACAAAATTTGGTATGGGTGTGGAGAAAAAGAAATATGTTAAGAAACCTAAATTAAATCGTAAAAAATTTTTCAGTACATCAATTAGAGCTGCAAGAAAAATATTAAAGGAGAAACAATCTTTAGATATTAACAATGCTATTAAAATAGAACGTAAAACTATCAACAAAACATTAAAAGGAAGAAAATTACAAGTCATAATACCACGCATAATAAATGTACCAAAAATTTTTGTTTTTTTACCTCTAATACCGATATTAACTGCATTGGGTGTAATTGGTAGTCTTACGACTGGAGGTGCTGCTATAGCTACGGCTGTAAATGCGACAAAGAATGCAAAAAATCAGCTTGATGAAGCAATACGACATAATAAAGCGATGGAATCTATAGCTGTTGGGAAAGGACTTTACCTAAAACCATATAAAAAGGGTTGTGGTTTAGTTTATAAAGAGCAGACAAAAAACTCTTAGAAATTCTACCTAATAGACCACTATCAGAAGTCGACTTGAGAAATTTTTTAAACAAAATTCCACATTTTAGAGGAGTTTTCATGTTGGACTCACTACCAAAACGACCAAAGAAAATTGAATGTGGAATAATCAATTTGGATATATCAACATGACTTGGTACACATTGGGTAGCATATTATAAAAACATCAATGAAAAATATTATTTCGACAGTTTTGGAAACTTACAACCTCCTTCGGAAGTACTCAAATATCTGGGCACAAATATAAAATACAACTATAATCAACATCAGAATTTTAATACATTTACCTGTGGTCATTTCTGTCTTAAGTTTATTTATGAAATAACTGAAAATATTAAATAAAAACACGCAATCGTATATATTTCACAAAACTCTTTAATGCATTTTTATTTATTTATAATTTACTATACAGAATTAATTTATTTTATTCCCAATTAGGATATTGTGCATTTTGAATCAAAAATTCCTTCAGCTCACTCTCAATGATTAAGTTTTGATCACCTTCTCGACGTAGTTGAAATGTTCCATTCGAGAGATCCTTAATTTCCTCTGTTAGAGTATTATATCTTTTAGGCAGAAACAATATATTTTTTTCCATCTCAACTTTCAGTGTTGGTCCATATTTTGTTGTTACCCGTGTTATATTTTGAACAGGATATTTAACTGCAATGTCTAGATCCTTTATGTGAATTAAACTTTTGTTGCTTAGAGAATTAAATTTTGTTGTCAAATTTTTTGTAGAGTTAATTTTTATATAGATCTTCTCACTTTGAATATTCAATTAAAATTGATCATGGAAGTAGCGACGATGACTCCACGAAAATATTTGTTCCGAAGTAATGAATATGCGTATGTGAGGAGATCATTATAGAGAGAGAGAAAGAGAGAGAGGGAGAGAGATAGTGATAAAGAAGTCTATTAATATGAATCTCCTTATATATTTGTCGGAAAATCGAAAAGGGAATAAGAGAATGAAAGAACAATAATACATAATTTTACCCACTTTGTAGCTAAATATTTAGGGAAAAATTAGCAGTATCCACGATTCCTTTGAAAAAGTAAGCAGCAACAAAATTTATACGGAATATTAACAAAATGAGTCAAATAAGAAGGAGTCTAAATAAATTCATATCAGATTTTTATAAATTTAGACTATACGATCATTGGGAAATTATCATATTTTTTCCAAAATATACTGGACGAGAATGATGAATTTGATATTATGGAAGATGAAGACAACACAGAAGGACATTTCAAATGCTGTCCCTGGTACGATCCGAATTGTGAGGAAGGACCTCATACTTGTAGGTGCTCGATATACTTTCTGCGGAAAGCTATATTAGAAAATTTAATGGAATCGTATTATGCAATGTTTCAACCAATATAATTAAATTTAATAAATAAAATAAAAATAAAAGATTCATTGTCTTGTATTATTTTTTCTAAAGGATAATTAGGAATCATCTTTTCCTTAGGAATATAACAGAAATTTGTGAGTTAAGAATTTAATGAATAACTTATCAGATTATCCAACTTTTTTGACTCTGCAAAATGTTAAAAGAAAGAAATTTAATATAATTTCATAATGTTGTGAAATTCAAATTCCCTTGTCAAGAAATAAACAAATCAAATCAAGATTATGCAGGATCTAAGAGTATATTTAAACTTATAAACAAACAAATATTTGCAAGTAAGCAAAAAACTTCCGAAGAATGGTGTTGATCCAACAAGAATTGTTTTCACTGGTAGCAGAGCAGTTGCTCATGCTCAGATAACGTCAGCGTTTTTTCGATTCGATGACGTCAGGTCTGTCTATAAACAGCCGCTTAAGCACACAACCTTTTAGCTATATTCTTTCATTCACACACACTATTTCAAAATCTTTTTTCCGACGGCATTCTTTAATAAATTTTTTTTGCTAAAATGCATTTTTATCTAATAATCGATGGCGGATATTGAAACTAATATTCTTCCTTAACCTATTCAATTACCCTAGAGGTCAACTCTTCATATGAGAAAAAATTATCTTGATGGTATTTTAAGTCTAATCTTACAACAATTAAGTTATTAAATTTCTATGGGTCTAATCTGATATGTATCCAAATGTTTGTAAATGATGTAAGCTTCCCTTACATCATCTAAATTAAAATTTTATGAATCTTCAACGAATAAAGAATGGAATATGGTAGGTAATAACATATACCATAGTCATACAAGTTGTTTACAACTAAATAGCTTAGATAATTTGATTTATTTGTAAAGTCCTGTGTTACATCATAGTACTACATTTAAATGTAGTACATACTTTTCCAACATATTCTTAATCATCCTTACTATATGACTAATTAAGGCCCTGATTCACTATCCTACACGATCGCACGATTCATTCACAGGAAAATTTTACACAAGTCTGACAGACTTTAAAAAATCGCTTCAAAATGGCGTTGTAGGTGCCACACCATTATACAAAAATGATGCAAAAACATCTGTTTTCCTTATGTATGCACATGATCGCATGGAAACTATCATTTTATGAACATTTTCATAAATGTTTCCAAATCGCACGACCTGCCAAGAAAATCTGTCACACAGTTGCATTTTTAGTCCACACTACCATACTTGTTTAGCACATATGTCATATTTGGCGGATCGCGTGACTGTGTAGGATGGCCTTTAGTAATCATTTCTTCGAAACTAATTCAGATGATTACACGAGGAGATACCTGTACATATAATTAAGTAGAATTCATTGACAATTCAGTTATTTTGTTAGCAACGTCATCATATCAACCATCATCGTATAAAAAACCTTCTAGTGTGTTCGAACTTGATGACTTGATAATATAAATCAAAATTAGTTTATAAAATATAGTTTAGCAATGCTTTTTTATCGTTCACTATAATTTTCTTTAATATGAATATGCATAGATACATTATTATTTAAAAATTCTCATATAAATATTCTAAATATGCATGTATATATAGTACATACATATGTCTAATGTTGAATTAAAGGAATACTTAATATGATAACTGTAAGCAAATGGAATATGCTTTTGCAGTTACCTAATAATATTTGAGTTTGGTATATTCACTGATTCCTAAATACAATCGAAATCTGTACATGTATACTATAAAATGCCTATATATTTGCTTTTTTAAGTTCTCCCCTTATGTTTTTATTAAGACTATCCCATTATGGTATTGAATTAAGCACACGAATCTAATGCGAACATTTTGGTAGTTGACTTCTTATCAACCTGTAATTTAATATTATTCAAAAAGATATCGCGTAATAATATTCCGAAATATATCTTAAATTAAATTGAATTTTCAAGGATATGTGTAGAAATATGAGTTTTAAAAATAGTACTTATTTGTATATTCAGTTTCGGTATGGAATTATTCAACAGATTTTACAGAATCTCATTCATAATAATAATTTGAATTTACATTAATTCAAACAATTAAACTAGAAAGTCTAAACAATTACTTTCATCTTAGATTTTGCATTTATTTGTATCAAAAATTTTCAAACATGTACTCATCACAATCTCTATAATAAACACTTGCTTCTTTCATATTTTTAGAATGTTTTATTAAAAGCTGGTGTTTTAAAACAACTACCTTTAAAAAACTAACCTTGTTTAACAAATCAGTATATGAAAATGTATGTATTATTAAGTAATATACATACATATGTACGTTCAATGACACGCTTCAGAAAAAAAAAACAAAACTCAAACAATAGAACACATCAATACAAAGATTATCTATCGATCACAGCATACTGATACCATATACTACTTTCCAGCGGTCAAGAGAAAAGTTAACTTGTAAAATCCCTACTTGATAAAATATTTAATGTAAAGAAATATCTTTGTATATCAAAAAAACTCATTAAAATTATTAAAAATATCGGATGTGAAAGTGATAGAAATAACTAATGTTCCTGTCTTCCATGTATAGGTATAAGCATTCAAATTAAAGAACAACAACCATGTAATAAGTATATTGATAGACCTTTCGCCCTCAAAAATATAAACGCCTAATACTAAAATAAATTTCCTGAGTCATGAAAACCTCCCATGACTTCCTCCCCAAAAAATTAATCTTCTGATCCTCGTGTAGAGCTCATTTTAAAACAATCACACAAAGTGATAAAAAATTGTGAAGTACATGCATAACAACTACCACTACATGCTCAAGACTATACAATCTTTATCTGTACAGTTCAAATGATAAACAAAAATATCCAAGTCAACAGAATTAAGAAATCCGTACATAAAAAAATGTTAAAAGAAAAATTGATATGTACAACCTCAAAAAGAAATTTATATACATACATGCATAAACAACAACCTACAAAATAGCAAAATTTATATAGATACTAGATCGATCACAACAGACATATATCGTATACACACACTCAACCCAACACGCACCTACGAAAAAGTGATGACGTAATACTCATACACAAACATATAATAAAATTTCATACTATGTATTGTGAAATGCAAATTCCTTTGGCTAGCAATATGAAACACTGTTTCTTAACCCTTAAACAACTAAGACCGTCTACAAACGGTCATCAACAAAAAGAATTTTATGCGAAATCAGTACTTTTACACTCGAACAACCAAAAGCTTTTTTATTCGACACCAAATTATGTAGCAAATGGTATCAGTTTGAACGCGTTTCGATAATTAGTGTGGTAGCAATACCCGTCACAATAAAATTTTTAGTGAAAAAATAAAAAAAAATTAGTTGTAATTTTTGCAAAAATTAAAATAAAACTACTTTCTAACCGCTCAACAGCCTTGGTAATTTTTGTGGTAAATATTTAAAAGGTTTATTTTGATAATTTGTTTCTAGTTTGATTTTTGAAAAAAAATTTTGTTCCAATTGAGATTTTTGCGAACACCGTCTGTAGACGGTCTTAGTGACTTAGTTGAACAAAATTTAGTGTAACGTTTTTTATCGGAGTAAAATGTATTCATTATTACCTATACTCTTTTGGCCTACTGAAAGAGGAAAAATAGCTCTAAAATATGTCAAGAGGTGGAGTAAAAAATAGATACTGCGATAAACAGAAAAAATGCAAACTTTCTTCATTGAGTGATCAAGAAATTGCTGCTTTGATGGACTCAGGTGAGGATGATGATGACTTTGAAGATTTTGATGATATCATAGAATATCCAGATTATCATTGTGATGAATTCAAACGGGAAGACACTTCTATGATAACTAATTGTTTGGAGTTATTAGACTCTTATGGCTTAATGGAAGTGCACAAAAAATATCAAACTGTGTTCAACCAGAGTGAAGTGCTTCTTTGGAAAGGCTTAGTGTAAAAATACGCTGAACAGAGTTTGACATATTTTGTGTTTTTCCATAAAACTGTGGTCATGTCGATCCCATAAGCTAATCCAACGACCTCAGATGAATAATCTCTCGGTGCATTCTTCAGTTCATTGCTTTTGTTAGTTGGTACTTTACAACTGGGAATACGATTTGCTCTAACAGTAACAAGGCTATAAATGCCACATGCTCTCATAAGAATCTAGTAACTCGAAACAATCGGTTATCATAGCATTATCTTCCAATTTGAGCTTATCACAATGATAATCGGGATCTTTTATGCTGTCATCAAAATCTTCAAAGTCATCATCATCCTGAACTGGGTCCCTCACTATATGAAGAAAGCTAAAATTTTTCTGCTTATCGCAGTCTCTGCGTGTTGAGTCAGTCAGCCAACTAAAATTACCCGTTACAATCGGAAGCAAAAATCATACCATAATATTGATTGCCTACAGATTATCTGTGAATACAATGTGCACATGGGCGGCGTAGATCTATTTGACTCTTGTATAGACTTCAAATCAGAACACAAGATATGGCAACCAGGATATTTTACCATCTTCTCGATATGTCCATAACAAATGCATTTGCATTAAATCGCAGACTTAACGTCGAAAACCCCCAAAGTTCTGATCAGAGTGAAATGGGAAGGCATAATGATACAAGAATTTTGCAGGTGCATTGCAAAAGAGCTAAGTGCTTCTGTTGAGATACGATTCGCAGGTTTTCCTTCATTTGCCGAAGAGCCAACCGGTGGCTCTTTTATTGGGAAAAAGGTTATTTATCTTGTGGCTATTATAAGGTTCGACAAGATAAATCATTTTCAACAATGGGGCTCAACAAATTTTTTAAACTGTGCAAAAAATCGGATACACACATGTTTTGTACTAAGTGCAGCGTCCACCAATGTTTTGCAAAGACTAAAAACTGTTTCATGGAATACCATTTAGTTACATATCATATTTAGTTTGAACATAATATATATTTTGATATCAAAAGTTAAACTGATATTCTTCCAACTATAAGCATCATATTTTATTTATTTCTGAAAAAAAATTCCCCTAAACCACTAAGACCGTCTGCAGGCGGTCTTCCTTGTTTTTGTCCTGAAGCTTTCCAGGAGCATTTTTTTAGCAATTGGAACTCAAATTCGTAATTTTTAGCAGAAAAATATCCTAGCACAATTCGTATTTCAAATTCAGGCGTTTAAGGGTTAAATAAATAAACGAAGGTGCCATAACGACACCTTCGTCTCACCCACGAAGCAATAGTCGGACAGACTAAGCCCCATAAAATAATAATGTCACCTTAACATCTATCTACAATTGTTACATTAAAATAAAGAAATCAAAATATCCATCACAAGTTCATTAACCCTATTCAAAAACTCTGGTTATCAATACTATGGTCCCAAAATATTGAACAACTGAAATGCGCTTGTACATAAAAAACCCCTGCAAACAAAATACATATTTCAAATTACAAATAAAATATATCAGCATATTTATTAGCTACACACAACTATAAATCCAAACGATCATGCGAATATTTTGCAACAAAAAAACAAAAGTTCTCACTTGAAAAAAATGAATACAAACGTAGAGCAAACACTTATTTGTGTGTATGTACATGCATACATCAAATAAATTTGTAGATATGTACATAAGTATGTACACATATTGTCACATTTCATACCCATGCGATTGCGTAATCAGAACATTTAGTAGAACTTAACACAGCTCCTCCTCCCCTCTCACACTTCCATAACCACATAATGAAAATATACACACCGTTCACCAACCGACTGACGTTGAGTAAAAAATGGACGGACATGCTTAAATAAATAGAAACAAAACATTTTAAAACTTTAAATATAAACAAATTGAATTTAACATTCATAGAACAAAGATAAGCTTGACAAAATAAAAAAAATCGTCCACAGTATTATAAAACACAGATGTAAATAAACGGATTTTAGCACAAACATATAAAAAATAGGGAAGGTCACATACATGAGAACATTTTATACTACATATGTACATCACATATCGCCTACAAAAACAATTCAAACTATTTTGACAACATACCTCCAAATCATGGACAGACTCCAATTCATACATTCAGACATATAGAAATTCCCACAGACAGACAGAAATTCTCACGCCCCCCCCCCCATACGTACACTAACAAATTGAAAAAACATCAAGCTATGAACATCTCACATACACAAATATACATTCTCACGAACAGACATCAATCCAGATGTAGAAATATGATTAAATTTATATACATAGCAACAGCAAGAACTCGCACGATCAGCACAAAATCAAGGGCAACACATACAAGTGTATGTATAAAGATGTAGCCATACGCAACTATATGCACACACACACACATATACACATACTACAATTTCATAATGTTGTGAAATTCAAGTTCCATTGTCAAAAAAATAAACAAGTAAAATCAAGATTATGCAGAAGAGTTCAACTTATTAACAAAAATGTGCAAGTTAGCTGAAGCAAGATTTTAATATGGACAGACATCAATCCACATGTACAGACTCTTTATGTAAACACAACCTCTAACCAACCCCCACCAACAAACAAAAATTAGGATGATGACTCATTCTCCAACACATCCACCTGAATAAACAAAAAACACCAACAAGATTAAGCATGCATATTTAACGTAAACAAACATTTCAGACCATCTGTCATACTAAGCAACACAGCTACAAATCCAAACGATCATGCGATTATTTGATGTAAAAACAAATACCCCCACTTGACATAAAAAAATATTATAAACAAAAAGCAAACGCTTATTGTATGTACGTATGTATGTATATGCATACATATTAATTGGAACTTAACACTCCCCCTCTAACACTTCCATAACCACATTCTTAACACCCCCCACGGGTATCAAATTACACATTTGTTTATTTAAGAATTAAAATTTTAAAATTTTAAATTTTCAAATTTTTATTGGGGCCGCACATACAGTTCATATCTACTTATAAATATATATATATATATATATATATATATATATATATATATATATATATATATATATATATATATATATATATATATATATATATATATATATATATATATATATATATATATATATATATATATATATATATATAGTGGTTTCCCTTATATGGTAAAGCGGTCAAAAATCAATATCTCCAAAACTAAAAAAGCTAGGGTCTTTCAAAAGAACTTAAAGTTGGCAAATTTTTAATAAAAAATATTAACAACTGTAGCCACAGTAACCATTTGATCTTTTAAGGGTTAATTGGCTTATAGATCTGTTTTAAAAATGTTTGAAATAAAGTATTTTAATATGAAAATTTGGTTGTTTTAAACAAGTTTTGTAAATTGTTATTTCATTTTAATTCATTCGAAATATACACTGAAAAAAACTAAATTAAAAAGTTAAACAAAGTTAAATAATGCAATATAGGGTATTAAGTAATATAAGGTAATAAAGTAAAATAGTAGTATTATATGTATCAAATATTAAGCAAATTTAAAACTCCTTGACTTAAACTACTTCTTTTCTTTGTTGGTAAGTTTCGGGCGCCAGAAATAAATGGATCTGAACTTAAAAAGTGGCGATTTAAAAGTTTTGTATTTGTAGCTATTCTCGATATTTTTCGTGTATGTTGCAATCTAAACTGTTTTATATCCTTATTTTTCGGTTCAGCTGCTTCCTCCGATAATTCACCTAGTGACACTAATGCATGCTTGATTACCTCAGCTCCATGGATAAGAATTTTGTGTACCGATGGAGGGAGGTAGTACCAGGGATACTCCTTCACAAGTTTTCTTGCTGGCTCTACAGCATATTCCTCAAACTTTTCGGCATCAATTTGAAATCCAGAATTTATAGCTTGGAGAATTGTGGCACATCTTTGCAAAATATCCTTATTGATTCCTGTTATTTTTGATGAAAGGTTTACATTTTGAAAAAATCTCCGCGCTGTGTTGGCATCATTCGAATTTCCGGAACCAGCAGCTTTTGGCCTATCTACCAAAAGTCCCATTTCGGCCCGAAATCGTTGTTGAATAATTTGTTTTCTTTTCAAAACACATGACTTTTCGTTCTTACTGGTCTTCCATTTGTTTAGCTCTAATTTGTACGATAAGTGAATGAAGTACTCAAAAAATCGTATGTTGGCATGTAATGGTGACAGTCCGAATTCGTAACGAGCTTCATCTACTTTTTTCTCGAGGCATTTTGCAATGTGATTCATTTCTGTAGGTAAGGCACCATATATGTGACATTTTGCAGAAGAAGTTTCCGTTAGAGCGTTATAAACTTTACCGTCAACCATGGTCAGTTTTATGTCATGCTTTATATGTAATTTTTGTTTTGTTTTATTTATTTCGGTGGGAGAAAGTGCAAAAATTTTTGATTTAAAATAACGTTCCTCATTTTGACACAGTTGGGAAGTTTATTTTTTAAATTGAAACCTCAACGGCCTGCAATAGTGAGTGGATGACGGGCGCGGGTTTTTCCAAATTATAGTTTTGTTTTCCGTGACAAGTTGAAGAGGAACATAGGATGTCACAAAGAGGGAACTGTCATCCATAAGCCTATTTGACTTCTGCTTAAATTGGCTATGACCAGAACTGCTATCGAATCCCCATTTTCCAATCAGTGTTAAGTCTTTTTCTCCTGGGCCTAATACTTCATCAAGAACTTGATCTTGCAATTGCACAATTCGATTATGCTGACCTTAGACGACATGTATTTTACATCTGACTTATCAAATTTTCCACTGCAAAAGTGATACATCTGACATGAAACATTGTCAGATGACATTTACAGAAGCAAAGTCAGATGAAAAATTTTCGATTAGAGCGTGTTCTATTTTCATCTGACAAGCCATCTGGCATCAGCTGTATTAAAGTATCAAAAGTGTGGTTTGGCTGAAAAAACATTAAAAAGCAAAGAGCGATTTATATATTTACGAAAATTGTGCAAAAACTCAGCTGTTGTGAACACTCAGAGGTTATGTCAGATGTAATTGCACATGTACGTTTGAAAGCAAATATTATAAACCGTCTGTAAATTGACAATTTTGACAAACATGCGAAGTTACATATGTCTCACACACCTAACAAGCCATATGTAAGAAACATGTCGTCTAAAGTCAGCATTAGCCGTATGATCAAGGAGAGCTTGTAGATCGACCTCTGCACTCGACTCTGTAACAGTAATGTTTTCTGTGCTTGGATAACAAGTTTTCTTAGCTGCCAAGATACTTTTCTAGCCTGGGAAAAAATTTTTAGATATTTTTTTATTCACAAAATCTTTTATAGTTAAGTACTGTCGCTTAGTAAGTCTTGTTTCAACGAAAAGAGACAAAACCTCGTAATCCTCCACATTGTGTGTCGGGGGAAAGTTGCGGTTTTGTAAAACTTCGGTTAAAGAATTATCAACAAAAACAATATGCGATTCACTATTTTTCGTCAGATGACTATGTAAATCACACCCATATGCGAAAATATGCAAAAACCCGCGGCCACAATATTTTTTTAATTTAAAGAGGGATAAAAAACGTACAATTTGATGCATAAGGCGTTGTGGGCAGATGAGGGCCATATTACTAAAAGTCTACGTGAAAAAGAAGTTTTTGAAAAACGTGTGTTTTAAAAAGGTCAAAAAAGTATTCTTCAGCGATTTTTTTATGGGCTCATATTTTTGCAGCTTTTGTTATTTAACCCTTATGTGCGCGGCAAGAAAACCCCTTATAATGCGCTGTAAGGTACCCGGGTACCTATATAAAAGTTACGTAGAAAACAAGCATTTTCGCACTAAATGTAGTTGTAAAATAAATATGGGATTTGCAATATATATCTGTAGCCAATCTCATATATGTTTTGCTACGTTTTAATTTGATATTTAGTGAGAAAGTGCTTGTTTTCAACGTAACTTTTGTATAGGTACCCGGGTACCTTGCGGCGCAATAGAAGGTGTTTTTTTGTCGTGCATATAAATGTTGCTTAATTTGATTAGAAATTTCTACGTCTACCACGTTTATATAGACTTATTTGTTTATGCAGAGCTACTAACAACAAATATATGTACTTGCAATGGCCTCATTCCCATATAAAGCACGTACAGGTACCCGGGTACCTTGGTGCGTATTTAAGGGTGTTAAGAGTAAATTGGTCTCTCACTCAAATTACAAAATTTTTCTTAGCTGTACGGCTGCAAAAATGCAAAGTTTTTTGAAAGTTAGTAGTTCTCAAAAAGTTTCAGATATGCAGACTATTAATTTCAATGAAAAAATATTGGTTGAACACGCCAAAGGTACCCGGGTACCTATGTGCGCACATAAGGGTTAATTTGATAGAAAATAAGTTAAAATTTAATGTTTGTAGGGTTTTTGGAAACTTCTGCCACAATATCGCGAATAAGTTTTTGGATAAACTTAAGTTTTCTTTTATGACTATGCAACCACAATATATGCAATATAAACATACCTCCACTTTCAACGGACACAAACAATAAATCTCACCAAAAAAACAACAAAATTTTTTAGATTCATAAAATTTAGAGTGTTATCAATAAATTTTGTGCAATAAAGCTTTAAAAAAACAATAACTTTTTTGATTTTTGGCCTATGGGGGAAACCACTGTGCGTAGAGGACAATTTGCGCATTTCCAAAAATATCATTACAATTTTAATGAAATTTAAAACCCAGGTAGATCTGAGTCCGGATAGACACATAGGCTATATTGTTTTTCAAAAATAGGACCACGAGCATAAAGAGTAATTGCAGCCTCTCTGAAACCATTTTAAAAATGTTAATGATATATAACACATAGATAGATCTGCGTACAGGAAGACACATAGGATCTATACTTTTTCAAAAATAATACCACGTGGTGGGAGGCAGGTAGGGGGCGATATATGGCTCTCCAAAAATATCGAACCTATTTTTATGATATTTACCACATAGACTATCAAGAAAAAGTCTTGCTAACCCCAAAGTTTTAACCCTCCTACCCCCACATTCAATTTCCCGTATGTTCAATTGCTTTTCGAAATTAATATTGATTTCTTTCAGGGACCGAAAATAATTGCTATTTTATTTTGTTTCTGAAAAAAGGTAATTTCCTCATAATTTTTTTCTAATTTTGGTTATTTTTAACCATTATCGTAATATATGTATATATTATTTTGGTCACCGTAACCAATTAAATAAAAAATATTTTTTTTGGTTGTGAATAATTATTATATCAACCAGAAAAATTCTTTGGTTACCAATAACCATTATCAAAAAATATTTTTTTTTGGTTATCGCAGTTTCATTTAAGTAATATTTTATTAATAGAATTAATAAAAATATCTCTAAAGAGTTCGTTTTACTTACTTTTCCACGGATATTTCAATTTCCTGCCCTACAAACCCTTTAGAAATGCATCCATTACATCTAAAATACGATATGTATCCGGGTAGAGAAACCCGAAAAATAAAATTACTTTCTAAATTGATTATTGGGTTAGGCTGAAGCCACATGAACGTTTTTAATACGCGGAGTTTCTGCGTTTTATATTTTTCTCATAACTGCTACGTCCCTGTTTTCTTTATTTTATATTGCTCACTTTACATTTAACTATTAAGAGATCAAACAATGTATATGTCCGTTATGTTACTGAAATACGTTGAATTGAATAATATTATGTATATATATATATATATATATATATATATATATATATATATATATATATATATATATATATATATATATATATATATATATATAGATATATATATATATATATATATATACATACATATATATATATATATATATATATATATATATATATATATATATATATATATATATACATACATATATATATATATATATATATATATATATACATATATATATATATATATATATATATATATATATATATATATATATATATATATATATATATATATATATATATATATATATATATATATATATATATATATATATATATATATATATATATATATATATATATATATATATATATATATATATATATATATATATATATATATATATATATATATATATATATATATATATATATATATATATATGTATATATATATATATATATATATATATATGTATGTATATATATATATATATAACGAGTGATTTTTTTGCTATTATCTTTTTGGCAACACTAGTTTTGACAGCTCACGCACGTTTTGTATCTTGTGTCACTGTCAAACATCTTCAGTTTGGTCTATAATTTAATCATGAATCGTCTTACAAACGAACAACGCTTGCAAATTATTGAATTTTATTACCAAAATGCGTGCTCTGTTAAGTTAGATGAAGATCCACTTTTTTATCGAAGAATTGTGTTCAGCGACGAGGCTCATTTCTGGTTGAATGGATACGTGAACAAGCAAAACTGCCGTATTTGGAGTGAAGAGCAGCCAGAAGCATTGCAAGAGCTACCAATGCATCCACAAAAAACAACCGTTTGGTGCGGATTATGGGCTGGCGGCATCATTGGGCCGTATTTCTTCAAAGATGATGCGATGATAACAAACTTTTTTCTGCCCAAAATGGAAGAGCTTGACTTGCATGACATGTGGTTTCAACAAGACGGTGCCACATGCCACACAGCACGCGAAACAATGGACCAATTGAGAGGCGAGTTCGGTGAACAGTTTATTTCACGCTTGGGACCAGTCAATTGGCCGCCCAGATCGTGCGATTTAACGCCTCTAGACTATTTTTTGTGGGGCTATGTTAAGGCTAATGTCTATAGCGACAAGCCCGCTTCGATTGACGCACTGGAAGCCAACATTGCCAACATTGCCAACATTATTCGTGAGATACCGGCCGAAATGTTGGAAAGAGTATGCCAAAATTGGACTAAGCGGATGGACCATTTGAGGCGCAGCCGCGGCCAACATTTGCATGAAATAATCTTCAAACATTAAATTATATCGACCCAACTATCGATCCAAATAAATATTTCATGCATTTTTCTGAATTTTATGTGTTTTTTTTTTACTTTCCGATAGTTCTTATAAAATCACCCATTATATATATATATATATATATATATATATATATATATAGGGTTGCCACGTGGCAGTTTTAAAATTTATATATATATATATATATATATATATATATATATATATATATATATATATATATATATATATATATATATATATATATATATATATATATATATATATATATATATATATATATATATATATATATATATATATATATATATATATATATATATATATATATATATATATATATATATATATATATATATATATATATATATATATATATATATATATATATATATATATATATATATATATATATATATATATATATATATATATATATATATATATATGTATATATATATAGGGTTGCCACGTGGCAGTTTTAAGATTTTTTTGGTGTCTTAATTTTCGATTTAGCGACATGACGATATTTTGGCGATTTCTAAAGTAGTTGACGATTTTGTTGGCTATATTTGATGAGCCATAAAATTTTTTGAGAGATATAGTCAGTATGAAAAAATAACATTATACTTACTCTGTGTGTATATTAAAACTTACCTGAATAACTGTTTTTCGAGGGCCATTGTTGTTTATTTTTGTTGGTAATGCTGTATGTTGCAGTTGAGATGGTAAAGATATTGTTAGTGGTTGCTTTTGTACTAATTTATTGTGATTTGATATACTGTTAGTGTTATTAACTTTAACGATATCTAGATTTATTTTTTCTTTTGAAGACAAGTAGTGCAAACACGCATCATGATTATTGTCTATATTTATGTTTTGATGCTCATCAATAAAGTTGCAATTATGTTGAGAGTTTTTATTTTTATCCGTAATTGAAATATTGTTTGAATCAACAAGTTGAGTTTTTAGTGGTAAGTTAGAACATTTCGATTTGTAATCGTTTTTTTTTTTACTGTGAGATGAAATTTTTTTCCATGATAAAGCATTCATAAAAATTGAATGTCTTTTTAAGTGTTTATCAATATTTCCTTTTTCAGATAATATAACAGAATTTTCATTAGGATAGTCAAGATCATTGTTTATAGTATCCTTAGTACTGTTGTTAATGTGATGTATGTTGTTAGAATTTAAATTGCTAAGCTTAACATTTGAACATTCATTATTCTGGCTATTTCCATTCTTAGGGAAGTGTGCACAGTAATTTTTTTTATTTTCTCTATTTTTTGCATTATTCAATTGCTCATAAGTAAAGTTATTTAGTTGAGAATCTACTAAATTGATGTTTTCATTGTTTGCATCTTTTTTTATTTCAGATTGCTGGTTATATCGAAAATAATGTTGACCAGAATATATAGGATTTTGACGATCCTTGGGATTAATACTTAAAACTGTCCCCATTTCCAACACGTACCTGTACAATTTAAATAATAAAAGGTTTTTATGTATGTTATTATTCAATTATTTTTAATAGCTTTTGATTAATTAATATTGATTATTTTTATTAAGTTCTAAAGAGAGTTTAGGACACAAAGAAGCTCCAGTTTCATAACTATGCACATCATTAAAAAACCCCGTGGTTTATTATTTCTGATAACTTTTGATTACTTAATATTGATTAGTTTGATTAAGTTCTAAAGAGAATTCAAGCGACAAAGAAGTTAAAAAATATGTTTTTTTTTAATATTTTTTATTTTCTCAAACATATGTAACTAGTTGTACACTAAGTTTCTAAAATTTTTTTTCAATTACGCGGAGTTACATCTTTCAAAAATGCTTAAATTACAAAAATCCCATCACCAGTAATAAAGTTATGACAGAATATATCAGGCACAAAGGGGCTGTTTAATGGTTGGTTATATTAGTTGCTCCTAAACCTGACTGCAAACATAAGTTTGTGAAGTCTTCATAGTGTACAGCAGTGGTAGCCAAACATATACTGTCGTATTCTTTGTTTGTGTTTGCGCCTCGCGGCTAAATAGATAGGCTGTGTGCCTCACACACAGTCTACGTGTGTTGATGGTAAAAAAAGCCTATACTCGCGAGTATACGAAATTAGGAGAATGGCCACCACTGATGCACATTATTGTATTATTCTCTTATTTTATTGGGTTTGATTTTATGAGAAAACTAAAATTATTATTCACTTTATTGTCAAGAGCAATGGTAGGGTTTATTGTTGTAGCTAATTTCAATATTGCATTTCAATTGACAATATTGTTAGCTGAAATGAAATACTGTAATAGTGTGGCAATATGGTAGTGTGAAAGAAGAAATAAAAAAGTCAGGCACTTTTATTTTTGTGGCTTTTTTCCATTATTACAATCACCCATTGTTATGTTTTTCTGCTCATTCTAAAAATATATATCTGTGTAGGTATGTACGAAAATTATGTTTTTTTTTTGCCTTTTCCCTCCGCCCTAAGTTTTGTATGTATGTAATTTGTATTATGTATTTTGTTTCGATTTTTTTTAATAGATAAGAAAATGGAAATAAAATCGCGTTACAATACCCTGTCGGGATTTCAGGTAACTTAAAGCTACCTCATTGTTAATTAGAGACGAGTGGCACGTGACTCAAAAGCTAACTCATTTCCATGTTATTCACTATTCAGTTTTGAATCACACTGCATAAGTTTCAAGTAACCATAAGTTAGCTCATTTTGGGTTAGTTTATGGCTGATAAAATTCTAATACACTGTGAGTTAGCTGCGAACTGACTAGCTAATGGCTGGCTCATTATGGGTTAGATTGTGGCGCATATAATATGAGACTAATATGGTTAAATGAATACCCGACTACACTGATAGAAAAAGCGCCATAACGCTGATGTAATCTGCCATCAATGCTATGTCAAGTGTCTTCATTTTTCACCCCATGACACTTAACATCATGGTGATGTCAACCTTTACATCAGATGGCCATCAATACGAATGATGAGAAATCTATCATCAATGCAATGACACACCGACATCATAGAAAGGACGAATTGACATCAATTTTATGTCAAAATCTCATCAATATGATGTCGCTGATAGAAACCCCGTCATAACGCTGATGTAATTTGACATCAATACTATGTAAAGTGCCTTCATTTTTGACCCAATGACACTTTACATCATTGTCATTAATCATCCTTGATAAACTATAATTGATATTATGGCGAAATAAATAAAAACTACAATATAATTATGTTTTTATTACAATAAAAATTAGTTTTATTTCTATAATATTTCTTATAACAAATTTTCATTTTAATTATATTACTTATTATTACTTATAATTGATATTATGGCGAAATAAATAAAAACTTCAATATAATTATGTTTTTATTACAATAAGAATTTATTTTATTTATATAATATTTCTTATTACAAATTTTCACTTTTATTATATTACTTATTATTTTTTCTATCCACTTTTGCTTTTCCACAAGTAGTAGGAAGGTTAAAGCAAATAACAACAAAAATAAAGAAATACAAAGTAATTTTAAACACAAACAATAAGAAAAAAGTGTAATCAAATCAACTTATAACAAATAATTAAAAATATGTATGTATATATTTATACTTAAAAATTTCACTCACAAGAACACCACGCGGTACTATTTAATTAACTTTAAAAACACAACTGATCTAGAAAAAACAAACAGAATAGTTTTCTGCCACAACTTCTTTTATTTCATTTGTGTCAAGAGTATGTTTTTCCGCACTTTACTCTCTTCGCGCTCATTCTATTTGATATTGATGACACATTTGATGACTATGTGGCATCAATATGATGAAAAGATAACATACTATCGCTTGTTTCAACGTTTTTCTTGTGTATATATGCTGTACTGGCTTAGTTTTTAAAAGGTCTTGATTATTTTATCTGTCATAGTAATGATGATAAGTGTACATCAATGCAATGTCATGTTTTTTAACTTTTTAAGAATGCGTTTACACACAAAAATAAAAAAAAACAATAACATTTGTTTCAAAATACAAACTATAAACATTATACCATTGTTTACTTATTTCTATTATACATATTTTACAATTTAATAATATATATGTAAAAGTGACATCGTATTGATGTCATTCCCATCATAGCATTGATGACACTTAAACTATGACAAAATTCTATAATGACGTTTGTCATTAGATTGATGTCAGTTTTCGTTGCATTGATGACATTTGTCATAGCATTGATGTCAGAATTCTGATGAAGGGCGTCATCAATGCGATGATACATTTTTCTATTAGTGTACATATATAAAAAGTTATACTGAAGACAGCCAGCCATATAAACTTTTATTTTAAGTTGTTTAAATTTTTTAAAATTATTTCAAAGTGGTGCCATATCAGTCCTTTTTTATATTTCATATTATTTTATGCACGAGTTACCGATGGTCACCAACCAACCCAATAAATACAATAAATACAGCAACAACAACGATCATAACTACTGCGGTCATTTACTCACACAATCTACAGCAACAACAACAACTACTATCAAACCTACTTACATAAATTGGGTCCTGATATAATTGTTAGAATTGCATTTTGGTCAATATTAATAATTTAGTTCATTTTATTTACTAAAGTTATTCTTAGAAATTATTAAGTTGCTTTATAAACAATCAGTTATTATAAGTAGTAAGACAATAAATATTTAATTATTATTAATCAACCAACAAACAAAGTAACTCGTTTCATTTCCAACCATATCTGGCGCAGTCGAACGGGCGGTTTAAGTGAGTGATAGTGCTTGCAGAGTATGTATAGTTGAAAAATAAATGTTTGTGTAAAAGATTTGAAGAGGACACGATATTATGAATGTAAGTATATCATAATTAGTCCTTCATAAAAATAAAAATAAGAAAGTGTGAAAGGTTAACGTAAAATGAATGAATATCATATTCCAACCTGATATAAAAAATAATGCAAATAAAAAAAATATATTGAAATAAATATTTACATATACAAAAAGTTTGAAAAGGTAATGAGCGAATATCATTGGCCTTACATAGAGTTGTCATCGCTTAATTTATAAAAAGAGGACAGCAGAGGAAAAAACCCGGACATTTCCTTAAAAAAGTAGGACTTAAAAATAACACGAAATAAATTTTTTCCAATAATTTTACTACCAATAAAATCTTAAATACATATCGATGGTGTTGCCAAAAAGGGTCAGTCTCGCAAAATTTTACATAGCCGATTGTTAGTAAATTCGAAAAAATCTTTTGAGTTGTGAGTCTAATGTAGCAAAGGCTCCATATGAAGTTTTCGGTTTTCTTTTCGTCTTGTTTTTTAATTATACCATATTTACTTTTTAGAAACAAACATAAGAAAACCAAGATACACATGAACATGACTGTAAAATACAAATATTGCCTGTTGCGATAATCGGGGTGCTGCGATAATCACTTGTTGCGAATATCGAACTCGCACTATATTTCGAATGAAACGCGTATATAATTTATCATTCTTCTATAGACCCGAGGAATTTCAATTAATATGTAGTTCCAAAAGCAAAAGTGTTTTATTTTTAATAAGGTCTCTGGTTTGCAAAGAAAAGCCCCTTGGAGAAAGATTTGCATTAAATTATCATGTATTTAAATCCACGAATTAAATTCTAGCGCTAAAATAGCTAATTGAAGTTGGTGCGAAGAATTCTGCACAGAATAGAAATTAATTTTTAGCTTGACAAATAGCTTTTTAGCTTAAATCTTGGCAAGCCCTAAAAATATTGACTAGCAAACCAAATTAGGCCCGTCTGGCCACCCTAGCCAACTGAAAAGTAGTGATAAGAAAAATACACATGAGCAGTGATGATGGAAGATTAGCGGCTGTGTGCATAGAAAAATTCAGTTGATGTTAATTTTTCTCTTGTTCCTTGAAATATTAATCATGGCTGATTATTTCTGAATATATCGTTACGTATCTTAGCCAATTTGCATTGACAAATAAAATAAATAAAATATGAACTCTGGCTTAAATCTATATTACTTTGGCGCTTTTTACGGAGCACCATCGATATTTTAAATCCATACATACGTCATAGAATAACATCACAACCCTCATGGACAGTATTATTTACAACATAAGCTGGATATATAATACCAATTGTTATTTTCCTTTTTAGCTTGGTTTTTAATAAATACAATTTTCAAGAAATATAAAAGCGAAAAAATATATAAATGTAAAACAGATACTTTACGCGAACTAATAGCCTCTTTTTAGAAAATGAATTAGTTTGTTCGTTCGTAAAAAAAACGAAGTAAAGTAGTTTTACGTTTTGCAGCATACAATATTTAAGTGAGTGAGAATATATGAGAGAGAACAAAAGTTATTATAAAATGAATTCATTCGTAATAAACGAATGAATGTGTTTAAAATAGTCGATAAGCAATATCCACTCATTTGTCTAAGAGTAAAATTATATAGACAGCAAAAACTTGGGCAAAATTAAAATTTGCATAAACAAACTAAAATATAAATAAGAAATCAAAATTTTTGCAAAAAAATAAACAAAATTTAGAAAGAACTCTAATTTGCAGAAAATATTTAATAATTTATCCTTAACATAAAACATGGTTATATATAACGTCCATGGACATTAGTTTCTTTCCCAAGTGGAAATAATGTCCATCAAAATTGAGAAACAATGCCCATGAACTTTATTTCCACTTTAAAATGGAAACAGTAGCCATTCTTTTCTCCTCTGGTCATATAAAATAGTAGCTTTGCTAAGATTTTTTCTTGAGGAATTTCTTCTCGGGAATGTCGATTAGTGGTTTCTTTGAGTAAAGGTTTTCTGCCATACCAGCCTCCGGGCAACTTTTAGCTTGTCTCCTCTGGGTATGTCGAATAGTTACTGCACTGAGTAAAAATTTGCTGACTAGCTTGTCTTTAGCTATTAGGCTAAGAAGAAACTTGTTACTAAGCGATGTCACCATTCGCTATACCCAGAGGCGAAAAAGCAGAAGCCCATCCAGCATGCAGAAACTTTTTACTTAGCGAAACTACTGTTAGATATACACCCTACAGATAATATTGGACTTCGTGGTCCATTTTAGCTTAAATGGAGTAGTTACAACATGGTCCTATCTAATGAAGTCATGGACCATATCATTTGCAAACAATAGCTTCTAGTTAACCGACAAGTGTTTGCGTTTTGACGAGTGTAATCGTTAAAACACGAGCACTTGAGTGCTCCATCTAATAGTGACAGATAATCGTTTTAAGACTAGTCCGATGTAATGTAATATGCATATATACATACTATATACAGAGATAACTAGAACCCGGGCGAAGGCAAGCTATGCAATCAACCTTTACTCTACAAAACTGCCTTTGAGGTTTCATCGTAACAGTATGTATACATATGTATGTACAATTGTACATGTGTATGTCTTTATGTATGCATGTTTCTGTATTTTTATTTTAAAAAATTTCTAATTTTAAAATGGTTTTTATTTTTCAATTAATTATTTTTGTTTTTATGAGCAAACGTCAGTTTATTTGTACGGTTAACACCAAACACGATATGCTTACATGAGAAAAAACGTGAAATATATGAAAACCAACGTATTGGGAATAATATTCTCTCCCGAAATAAAAAAGTTTTTTTTACTTCAAAATTTAATAGCCGAAAGCTTTAAAAAATTTTACAAAAAGCAAATTTTAAATATTATCGTAACAAAACGAAAACTTCATGTGAGAAGACTTTTGTTTTACAAAGCCGAGCTATTAACCTCCCTTTTTAATAGCGCTTTTCAAAATGAACGATTAAAAGTTAACGTAGACTTTAACAGCAACTTCGGCATACAAAACTTGCCGTTAAAGTTCACGTTAACTCTTAATCGTCCATTGTGAAAAGGGCCGTAAGTCGGTAAAATGTAGGACTTTCCCGGACGCACATTTTTTCCCCCGACAGAGATGACAAAAAGAGGACTGTGTCCGGGAAAAAGAGGACGGATGACAACCCTAGCCTTACAAAATATCTATATATATATATATATATATATATATATATATATATATATATATATATATATATATATATATATATATATATATATATATATATATATATATATATATATATATATATATATATATATATATATATATATATATATATATATATATATATATATATATATATATATATATATATATAAAGAAACAAATATTAGAGTTAATAAGGAAAAAGAAAATATTAAAAAAACATTTTTAAAAGGTAATGAGCGTATATGAGCCTTAGAAAAAAGGAATCAAAATAAAGAATAAAAAATATATAAAAAATAAAAATTGAAACAATTGAAAAGTATTAAAAGCTTTAACAAATGTAAATATAAAGAAATAAATGTAGTCAAAATAAATATTTAAATATACAAAAAGTTTGAAAAGGTAATGAGCGTATATCACTAGCCTTATAAAATATATATATAAAAAAAGAAACAATTATTAGAATTAATAAGAAAAAAAACAACAAAAAAAATACATTTTAAATGTAATGAGCGAATATCATTAGGAATGAAAATAAAGAATATGAAATATATAGAAAATAAAAATTTAAACAATTGAAAAGTATTAAAAGAATATCATAAGCTTTAACAAATATAAATAGAAAGAAAGATAGTCAAAAATATTAAAAAGTTTATGACATAATAATGAGTTCAAAATAAAAAATTACGTAAAAATAATTATTAATGCGACGCCCCGCGCAGAATAGTTATTGCATGTCCACTCCCCGGTTGACGATCTGGAACTAGAAATACCGACAAAATAACTCAAGCAGTTTAGCATGCATAAGAAACTAACACACAAACAGCTTTGATTGTAGGTATTAAAAAAATGCCCATCAAGAGCGAGACAACAAATAACAAGAGTTTGTGAGTGTTGGATTATTGATCAGATAGGGAAATTTCGGCAAAACTAAGTTGAGTCACAATAAAAATGTAGGGCTAGAATTTAAAAGAAGTCTTGTATTCTATTTGCTGGCAGAAATTAGTTAAATAGCTGATGTTTCCTTGCAAAAATGTGTTGATAATTGGGAGGTTGAAGCTGGATGCTTCCAAAGTGGCGCCAATGGAGCTTGTACCTAAACAGTACCAGATGCTGCTGAGGCAGCATTTGAGACAATTGAATTTAACTGAAATGATAAGGATTCTGTGCGTCGAAATATGTCGCGTAACCGGTTTCAACAAAAATATGTTTATAAATCACATAAAGAAATGTTTTTTTTTATTTTACCACAATATTGAAACATACATATATATGTAAGTATGTCTTTTATCTTTTCTTCATTTGGGGTTTCTCCGTACCCCTTTGTTACAACAAGAGATGGAAGATTTACTTGGCCGAACCAAAAGGTTATAACGCGATCAACAATTTCAGTATTAAGGACCCTCCTCCGAAAATATCCCAAACGACCTGTACCGTCGTATATGAAGCCGGAACTCCCAAAATCGGCTCCTTTCTTATTTCCAATTAAGTTTTTGTTTGGTTCTCCAACCAGTTATTAATATTTATTTCTTATAATTGTTTTTGCATGTGGTTAATGGAAACCAACAGGATATTGCAATGAATACCGTTAATCGACGCAAACCACTAATCACATGCGGTGTGAGACGCAAAACTCTCGAAGGCCAATAAACGACAGTGGCCTGGTTGTATTTACGAAGTAATTGCCAACGACGCATGATGTTGACTCGCCCAGAGCTGCTTTACGAATGAAGTATGTCTTTTGTTTACATTTGTAGTATCTTTAATTAGCATAGAGTTGCATTTTTTATGGTAAACTTTTCACATTTCAGCGCTTTTTATTTTCAAAGTAGCGTTTTATTTGTGAAATCTTCGATGTCGCAATATGTTAATTTCAGAATGAGTAAATGCATTACGTGAACATGGTAAATCTTGACGACCGACAAGTCGATAGTTAGTGGGTCGCTCAAACGAACTACAATGAGTGACTTATCGTCAATCGATCGACATCGTGGGTTAGGCTGTTAGTTTTGCCGAAATTTCTCTACCTGATTAATAGTCCAACACTCATAAACTCTTGTTATTGGTTGTCTCGCTCTTGATAGGCATTTTTCAAAACCTACAATCAAAGCTGTTTGTGTGTTAGTTTCTTATGCATGCTAAGCTGCTTGAGTTATTTTGTCTGTATTTTTAGTTCCAGATCGCCAACCGAGGAGTGAAAATGCATATAACTATTTTGCGCTGGCCGTCGCATTAATAATTATTTTTACGTAATTTTTTATTTGGAACTGAATAGGTAGGTTAGGAGGGCAGTCACGACTGAAGAAGTGACTCACTTAGGTCCACTGATTCGGTCCCTATGTAATACCCTAGAGCAGACAGGGCATAGAAATTACGATTGCCCTGCCGCCGTGTCAAACCATCCCGATTGAACTAAGTACGAGGATAGCCTGACTAGCCCTACATTAGCCAGACTATCTAAGTCTGGAAATATGCTAGCGCCCAAGATTCTCGTCCTTAAGCTGGCTAGAGCCGGACACTGACATAGAAGATGGAGAGCTGTCTCATCCTTTTCCTCATCATTACAACTTCTGCAGTAGTCGTTATGATTTAGACCCTTCTGGCATGGGTCCCAATATTACAATGCCCTGTGAGCACTGTTACTAAGAGTTTGGTTCGACCTCTACCGAGCCTGAGCAGATCCCGTGTCCTGCTGAGGTCGTAGTGGGGCCACGTGGACCTAGCCACGCGGCAGGTGCCTTCACGTTCCCACCTATATTTTGCCAGCCTGAATGATACAAGCTGTATCAGTAATTTACAATGTGATAGAGTGATGCTAACGAAGTAGCATATAATAGAGTTGCTCAATGTCACGCCCTGTTTAGCAATTCCATCCGCAATATCGTTCCCGGGACAATCTGAGTGTCCCGTAACCCAACCCAGTGTTACTTTCGGATGTCTCGCTATCTCGTTCAGAGATACCAGGCATTCGACAACCGCCAAGGAAGTGGTGTATACACCATTTATAGCGGCGATGGCCGCTTTGCTGTCGGTAAATATATAGATATCTTCCGATATCCTATAGTACCTAAGCCATCTTGCCGCCGCAACCGTCCTGTAGCCTAAATGGGATCCTTACGTTAAAGTTTTCCACATAGAAACCTCCGCCAGTTCTGTTGCCCCTTTTGGAGCCATCCGTAAAAACTTTGATCGCTCCGTCAGGGTTGAGGGATAATCAATATTGTTGTGAATTCCTTGATGCTATCGCAGAATCCTGGAGTGCCCATAATCAGTTCGTGAACATGGGCATGCAGCGCTCAGCCTGATCGCCAAGAATAAAGCTAGATACTTTGCCGTACCCTCCACCAGAACCCAATTCATCATGGTGAAGAGTGCTTTCGTTGGAGTCGACCTGAGTCCACCTGTTATCAGGGTCGCTGCCAGCCGAAATATTTTATTAAGTGCTCTGCGATGAGAGTCTTTCTCTACGGCTTCCCAGCAAACTAATACACCATTAAATAAAATGGGCTTAACTACCGCTACAAAGAGCCAGTTGATCCCTCTGGGCTCTAAGCCCCAGCTGCGACCAATGTCTCTTTTACACGTATAGATAGCCACGAGGGCCTTATCCGCTCTATACTGGGTGTTTAGGATTACGCCCAGGTATTTGGCGTTATCCGAGACCGTTAATGTGATCCCGATGAGTCTAGGAGGCACAAAGTCTTCCACTTTGTACTTTCTAATAAAAAGCACCAATTCAGTCTTAGCTAGATTGACGCTCAGCCCACAATTGACACTTTATTCACTAACGAGTGCCAGTGCGGACTCCATACACTGAGAGATTGTACTCAGGTGTTTGCCAGAGATGGCTACCGTCACGTCGTCAGCGTATGCGACAGTCTTAACCAACTTACGCTCCAGACTTAGCAGCACAGAGTTAATAGTCAGATTCCACAGGAGTGGTGGTAGAACCCCCTTGTGGAGTGCCTCGATTGGCTGCCCTGTAGTTAGTAACATTTCCAATCGAGGCACTTATGACCCTATTTGTTAGTAGGATCTTAACGAAACTGCAGATATTAGAATCAATCCCTAGTTCTATCATATTTAAGATATTGGAATCGGGTTTGATGTAGTTAGGGACACCCTATACGTCCAAAAAGGCCACCATAGTGAACTCTGTGTGTTCCAGAGACTTTGCTATGTGGCTGACCAGAGAATGTAGGTCAGTTTCCACAGATTTGCCTTTGGTATAGACATGTTGTGAGTGAGAGAGAAGTGTCGCGGGTATAGACATTCTCAGATGTATATCAATAGCTCTTTCTAGGGTTTTGAGCAGAAAGGATGTCAGACTGATTGGTATGAAGTCCTGAGGTTTAGTGTGGGAAGTCTTGCCACCTTTAGGGATGAAGATAACCCTACACCTACGCCAGCAAGCTGGAATGTAAGAGTAGTTTAAGCATTCTTCATATATTACAGAAAGCCATGGTATAACCAGGTCCATGTTTCTCTGTAGATCAGCTTGAATTATACCATCTGGTCCTGGAGATTTAAATGGATCCAAGCAGCTGTTAATCGCCCATTCTAATCTGTCGATGTCCAGAGGGACGGTGACTGTGGAGGGCGACTCAGGTATACGGCTTGTACTAGCCCCTGTTACAGGAGCCGGAAGATTGCCGGGGAAGTGTGTATCAAGTAGCACGCTGAGCGTTTCTTGACTAATCAACGTCCAGCTACCACATAGTTTCTGTATACAGCTGGGTACAACCGGTGAGATTGCCAATATCTTACGCAAGCGGTTGGTCTCAGAGGAACCCTCCACCCCACTGCAGAAAGTCCTCCAAGACTTCCTTTTGGCGTTCCTAACTAGATTTTTAAATCTATTTACAGAGCTCTTATAGCTCGACCAGTTGCCTGATCGTTTGGCCTAGTTGAATAGTCTACGACATTCGCTGCGCGACTGTGCAATTTCGAGATACCACCAAGGTGGTTTGCCTTTGCATACCATAGGTTTGCAGGACATGCTTGTGGCATAGCGGAAAGATTCGCTGAGCGTATCTACCGCCGAGTCAATGTCCCCAATAGTGTTTATTGTGGGAGCAGCGATTAGAGTATTTAGAAGGAGATTGCTTTGCATCTCCCAGTTGGTTTTCTTTCTATTTACTATGAGATCCGGCCTACATTAAAAAATTCCTATAGAGAAGTCAATATAACGATGGTCGAAAAAGGAACAGTCGTCCGATACCGTCCAGTTATTAATTAAGTTGGTTTGCTGTGCACTGACCAATGTGATATATAAAAGCTCGCTACGGTTTGAGACAATAAAAGTAGGTTCTGAACCACTGTTAGCTATTTCAAGATTATTACTAAGAATAAAATCGAAAAGACACTCACCTCGTGCGCTAGTATTACTGCTACCCCAAGTGATGTGGTGCGAGTTGGTATCAGCACATATAATAATGGGCGTCCTTGTGCTTGCCGCTTTAGCCACAATCCCACGTACCTTATCATTTAGTGGACACTCTCCGTGGCCATGTGCCATATAGCTGGAGACTACCCAGATAGTGGCAGGGGCTGTCTCCAATGCCGCAACAACAGTATCCTCATCACTGTAGTCAGATTAAATAAAAATACGTAAAGAGCTTTTAGCCAGTAAGCAAGATCTTATGTTACCTGTGCCTCTGGCAAACAGAAGCTTGTAGGTCCTGAGGTTTAGCCCAGAAACCCGTCCTTGGTGGACCCAGGGTTCCTCGACAAAGACTAGCTCCTCATCCTTCTCAAACACCTGGAGGAGCATTGCAGCGGATGCTGCTTTAGAGTAGTGGAGGTTGACTTGACTCACCTTCACCATGCTCCATAGCGTCTACGACTGTGACGTTGACATCCTCCTGGTCGGAGTCCAGAAGGGCGTCCTTGTCATGCTCCGCAAAGTGCATCTGCTCAAAGAAGCCGCCCACCATCTCAGAGATGGACTGGACGTCATCTATGTCAGATGAGCCAGCGGTGTCGTAAGTTAGCCTGCCTTCTGTGGACTGTACGCCTTTCGAGCCGGGGTTGCGATTCTTTTTGGCATCAGACCGGTAGACGCGCAACAAAATTGTACTGAAACAGTAAAACAATTTGTTTTGCATCTTCCGGATTGGCGCCAGCGATTCCTTATTCAGGATCAGAATCACTTTCCTCCTAGATCCTTGGACGCCGGAAACTTTGGCCACCTTCCAGTCATGGGTAGGCAGCCCGGGGTTACAGGTGCTAAGGATCTCCTCTGGGGCCGATGATTCAGCGGGTATGGTTGCAAAGCCTCTAGAGTTTTTGGGAATCTCATTCCCATTCATCTCCGCAAGCCATAATTTTAACGTGATTCTGGTACCAGCCAGGATCAACACACTTTGGCGGATGTCCCGGATTATCCTGCCAAATCTTCCAGAACACATCTGCCAATTTTAGGTTGACCGAGTCCCACTTGTCGTGAGAAATGGCACCATCACTCATGTTCCTGTCGACAATGGCCCTCATAACGTTGCCTTTGGCGACCCCGCTAAAGGAGCCACCACTATATGGAGCATGTTTGGAACGCTTGGTTCCGTCAGGTTTGGCCCCAACTGCATTTTCTTCCTCTGAACGTTGCCGTTTAGGCCTCTGCACCTGTTCGGTAAAGAGCGGATTTTTTTTCTGCAGCGAGGCCATATGGGCTTTAGCCCAAGCTAGGGAAGCTGCCTGCTCATTAGTGAGCTGGTCAGCCGGAATGAAGCCTAAGGCCGAAATTTTTCTCAAAGTGGAACGCTTTGTAGTGGCAGCCTTGCGAGAAGGGTTTTTATGCCTTGGGGTCTTGGTGGTGCCGGATTTGGCAGGGGGAGGCAAGTACTGGGGCAGGAGGAAGAGTCCTTCACTGCCTTTTCCTTCACAGTTGGAACATGGGAAACGGAGGGCTTGGCCGACTTAGTCGTGTCCAAACGCGCAGCACCCGAAGAAGGGGTTTTAGCAGGTTTGCCGGCAAGGGCTTTAGCAGCTTTGGAGGTACTAGGCCTGAAGTCCAGAGGTACCTCGCCACTAGGTTTGAGACAACCACCTTTCGGTTGTGTTGCCTTTTGGCGGTTCACCAGCTTGGCTGGGCCAAGCTGGATCCCCCACCCCACCCCGCCAGTAGCTCGCAGACTGATCGGGCCTGGTGTGGA
The DNA here is from genome assembly GCA_956483635.1 of Panzeria rudis. Taxonomy (NCBI): domain Eukaryota; kingdom Metazoa; phylum Arthropoda; class Insecta; order Diptera; family Tachinidae; genus Panzeria; species Panzeria rudis. The sequence goes on along the minus strand of CATQFL010000097.1, from coordinate 51,405 downwards.
CACCCTCTCTGCCTGAGAAGCAGTAGCATTCGATTCACCACGGCCTGCTGCTGGCACCGTTGGAATAGGGTCCCCGGAGATTTTGAAGCCCCGAACCGGGTACGTGGGACATGGTTTTTTGGGTTCCATTAATGTGTTTATTGGGGGCTACATTTATACCTACTGCCAGGTTCAATAACTGCCGCCCCATTGGGATCAGACGCAGACCACCAGCCGCCCAATGTGGGAACAGACACTGGTGGATTTGGACAGGCCCAAGGGCCAAGAAACGAACTTGTCCGATAACCGCTCCATCGGGGAAAACAGACGGGGGGTGGTTCTTAGTTGGTATTATTGCTAGCCCATCTGGCATGGGTGATCCTACCGGGAGCAGCAGTCCAAAAACCTGAAACCTGCCAGTGCTGCCTACACAATACAACGTATCTAAGCCTCCACATCGTGACAAGATGACAACCCAGCGTGGAGGAACTGAATAGATATAAGTCTGAACATTTTTTATTATATCGGCTTTCTAGGTCAATATTTTGAATTAATGTAAATTCAAATTATTTTTATATTAAGAGTGGAGTGTTAGAATAATCAAATCAGATTAGCAAAACAGATCAGTACTACTGATTTCGACAGGCCGCTACACCGGCTCATCAGCGTTCTTATTCACTTTTACCACTTATGAAGGTGGATGCTTTTTGCAAGGAAACATCAGCTATTTAACTAATTTCTGCCAGCAAATAGAATACAAGACTTCTTTTAAATTCTAGCCCTGCATTTTTATTTTGACTCAACTTAGTTTTGCCGAAATTTCCCTATCTGATCAATAATCCAACACTCACAAACTCTTGTTATTTGTTGTCTCGCTCTTGATGGGCATTTTTTCAATACCTACAATCAAAGCTGTTTGTGTGTTAGTTTCTTATGCATGCTAAACTGCTTGACTTATTTTGTCTGTATTTTTAGTTCCAGATCGTCAACCGGGGAGTGGACATGCATATAACTATTCTGCGCGGGGCGTCGCATTAATAATTATTTTTCCATAATTTTTTATTTTAAACTGATTATTATGTCATAAACTTTTTAATATTTTTGACTATCTTTCTTTCTATTTATATTTGTTAAAGCTTATGATATTCTTTTAATACTTAAAATTTTTATTTTCTATATATTTCATATTCTTTATTTTCATTCCTAATGATATTCGCGCATTACCTTTAAAATGTATATTTTTTCGTGTTTTTTTTCTTATTAATTCTAATAATTATTTCTTTTTTTATATATATATTTTGTAAGGCTAGTGATATTCGCTCATTACCTTTTCAAACTTTTTGTATATGTAAATATTTATTTTGACTCCATATATTTCTTTATATTTACATTTGTTAAAGCTTATGATATTCTTTTAATACTTTTCAATTGTTTCAATTTTTATTTTTTTATATATTTTATATTCTTTATTTTGATTCCATTTTTCTAAGGCTCATATTCGCTCATTACCTTTTAAAAATGTTTTTTTAATATTTTCTTTTTCCTTATTAACTCTAATATTTGTTTCTTTATATATATATATATATATATATATATATATATATATATATATATATATATATATATATATATATATATATATATATATATATATATATATATATATATATATATATATATATATATATATATATATATATATATATATATATATATATATATATATATATATATATATATATATATATATATATATATATATATATATATATATATATATATATATATATATATATATATATATATATATATATATATATATATATATATATATATATATATATATATATATATATATATATATGTATATATATATATATATCTATATATATATATATATATATATATATATATATATATATATATATATATATATATATATATATATATATATGTATATATATATATATATATATATATATATATATATATATATATATATATATATATATATATATATATATATATATATATATATATATATATATATATATATATATATATATATATAAGGCCGCCAAAAGGCAACACAGCCGAAAGGTGGTTGTCTTAAACCTAGTGGCGAGGTACCTCTGGACTTCAGGCCTAGTACCTCCAAAGCTGCTAAAGCCCTTGCCGGCAAACCTGCTTAAACCCCTTCTTCGGCTGCTGCGCGTTTGGACACGACTAAGTCGGCCAAGCCCTCCGTTTCCCATGTGCCAACTGTGAAGGAAAAGGCAGTGAAGGACTCTTCCTCCTGCCCCAGTACTTGCCTCCCCCTGCCAAATCCGGCACCACCAAGACCCCAAGGCATAAAAACCCTTCTCGCAAGGCTGCCACTACAAAACGGGGTCGCCAAAGGCAACGTTATGAGGGCCATTGTCGACAGGAACATGAGTGATGGTGCCATTTCTCACGACAAGTGGGACTCGGTCAACCTAAAATTGGCAGATGTGTTCTGGAAGATTTGGCAGGATAATCCGGGACATCCGCCAAAGTGTGTTGATCCTGGCTGGTACCAGAATCACGTTAAAATTATGGCTTGCGGAGATGAATGGGAATGAGATTCCCAAAAACTCTAGAGGCTTTGCAACCATACCCGCTGAATCATCGGCCCCAGAGGAGATCCTTAGCACCTGTAACCCCGGGCTGCCTACCCATGACTGGAAGGTGGCCAAAGTTTCCGGCGTCCAAGGATCTAGGAGGAAAGTGATTCTGATCCTGAATAAGGAATCGCTGGCGCCAATCCGGAAGATGCAAAACAAATTGTTTTACTGTTTCAGTACAATTTTGTTGCGCGTCTACCGGTCTGATGCCAAAAAGAATCGCAACCCCGGCTCGAAAGGCGTACAGTCCACAGAAGGCAGGCTAACTTACGACACCGCTGGCTCATCTGACATAGATGACGTCCAGTCCATCTCTGAGATGGTGGGCGGCTTCTTTGAGCAGATGCACTTTGCGGAGCATGACAAGGACGCCCTTCTGGACTCCGACCAGGAGGATGTCAACGTCACAGTCGTAGACGCTATGGAGCATGGTGAAGGTGAGTCAAGTCAACCTCCACTACTCTAAAGCAGCATCCGCTGCAATGCTCCTCCAGGTGTTTGAGAAGGATGAGGAGCTAGTCTTTGTCGAGGAACCCTGGGTCCACCAAGGACGGGTTTCTGGGCTAAACCTCAGGACCTACAAGCTTCTGTTTGCCAGAGGCACAGGTAACATAAGATCTTGCTTACTGGCTAAAAGCTCTTTACGTATTTTTATTTAATCTGACTACAGTGATGAGGATACTGTTGTTGCGGCATTGGAGACAGCCCCTGCCACTATCTGGGTAGTCTCCAGCTATATGGCACATGGCCACGGAGAGTGTCCACTAAATGATAAGGTACGTGGGATTGTGGCTAAAGCGGCAAGCACAAGGACGCCCATTATTATATGTGCTGATACCAACTCGCACCACATCACTTGGGGTAGCAGTAATACTAGCGCACGAGGTGAGTGTCTTTTCGATTTTATTCTTAGTAATAATCTTGAAATAGCTAACAGTGGTTCAGAACCTACTTTTATTGTCTCAAACCGTAGCGAGGTTTTATATATCACATTGGTCAGTGCACAGCAAACCAACTTAATTAATAACTGGACGGTATCGGACGACTGTTCCTTTTTCGACCATCGTTATATTGACTTCTCTATAGGAATTTTTTAATGTAGGCCGGATCTCATAGTAAATAGAAAGAAAACCAACTGGGAGATGCAAAGCAATCTCCTTCTAAATACTCTAATCGCTGCTCCCACAATAAACACTATTGGGGACATTGACTCGGCGGTAGATACGCTCAGCGAATCTTTCCGCTATGCCACAAGCATGTCCTGCAAACCTATGGTATGCAAAGGCAAACCACCTTGGTGGTATCTCGAAATTGCACAGTCGCGCAGCGAATGTCGTAGACTATTCAACTAGGCCAAACGATCAGGCAACTGGTCGAGCTATAAGAGCTCTGTAAATAGATTTAAAAATCTAGTTAGGAACGCCAAAAGGAAGTCTTGGAGGACTTTCTGCAGTGGGGTGGAGGGTTCCTCTGAGACCAACCGCTTGCGTAAGATATTGGCAATCTCACCGGTTGTACCCAGCTGTATACAGAAACTATGTGGTAGCTGGACGTTGATTAGTCAAGAAACGCTCAGCGTGCTACTTGATACACACTTCCCCGGCAATCTTCCGGCTCCTGTAACAGGGGCTAGTACAAGCCGTATACCTCAGTCGCCCTCCACAGTCACCGTCCCTCTGGACATCGACAGATTAGAATGGGCGATTAACAGCTTGGATCCATTTAAATCTCCAGGACCAGATGGTATAATTCAAGCTGATCTACAGAGAAACATGGACCTGGTTATACCATGGCTTTCTGTAATATATGAAGAATGCTTAAACTACTCTTACATTCCAGCTTGCTGGCGTAGGTGTAGGGTTATCTTCATCCCTAAAGGTGGCAAGACTTCCCACACTAAACCTCAGGACTTCATACCAATCAGTCTGACATCCTTTCTGCTCAAAACCCTAGAAAGAGCTATTGATATACATCTGAGAATGTCTATACCCGCGACACTTCTCTCTCACTCACAACATGTCTATACCAAAGGCAAATCTGTGGAAACTGACCTACATTCTCTGGTCAGCCACATAGCAAAGTCTCTGGAACACACAGAGTTCACTATGGTGGCCTTTTTGGACGTATAGGGTGTCTCTAACTACATCAAACCCGATTCCAATATCTTAAATATGATAGAACTAGGGATTGATTCTAATATCTGCAGTTTCGTTAAGAACCTACTAACAAATAGGGTCATAAGTGCCTCGATTGGAAATGTTACTGACTACAGGGCAGCCAATCGAGGCACTCCACAAGGGGGTTCTACCACCACTCCTGTGGAATCTGACTATTAACTCTGTGCTGCTAAGTCTGGAGCGTAAGTTGGTTAAGACTGTCGCATACGCTGACGACGTGACGGTAGCCATCTCTGGCAAACACCTGAGTACAATCTCTCAGTGTATGGAGTCCGCACTGGCACTCGTTAGTGAATAAAGTGTCAATTTTGGGCTGAGCGTCAATCTAGCTAAGACTGAATTGGTGCTTTTTATTAGAAAGTACAAAGTGGAAGACTTTGTGCCTCCTAGACTCATCGGGATCACATTAACGGTCTCGGATAACGCCAAATACTTGGGCGTAATCCTAAACACCCAGTATAGAGCGGATAAGGCCCTCGTGGCTATCTATACGTGTAAAAGAGACATTGGTCGCAGCTGGGGCTCAGAGCCCAGAGGGATCAACTGGCTCTTTGTAGCGGTAGTTAAGCCCATTTTATTTAATGGTGTATTAGTTTGCTGGGAAGCCGTAGAGAAAGACTCTCATCGCAGAGCACTTAATAAAATATTTCGGCTGGCAGCGACCCTGATAACAGGTGGACTCAGGTCGACTCCAACGAAAGCACTCTTCACCATGATGAATTGGCTTCTGGTGGAGGGTACGGCAAAGTAGCTAGCTTTATTCTTGGCGATCAGGCTGAGCGCTGCATGCCCATGTTCACGAACTGATTATGGGCACTCCAGGATTCTGCGATAGCATCAAGGAATTCACAACAATATTGATTATCCCTCAACCCTGACGGAGCGATCAAAGTTTTTACGGATGGCTCCAAAAGGGGCAACAGAACTGGCGGAGGTTTCTATGTGGAAAACTTTAACGTAAGGGTCCCATTTAGGCTACAGGACGGTTGCGGCGGCAAGATGGCTTAGGTACTATAGGATATCGGAAGATATCTATATATTTACCGACAGCAAAGCGGCCATCGCCGCTATAAATGGTGTATACACCACTTCCTTGGCGGTTGTCGAATGCCTGGTATATCTGAACGAGATAGCGAGACATCCGAAAGTAACACTGGGTTGGGTTACGGGACACTCAGATTGTCCCGGGAACGATATTGCGGATGGAATTGCTAAACGGGGCGTGACATTGAGCAACTCTATGATATGCTACTTTGTTAGCATCACTCTATCACATTGTAAATTACTGATACAGCTTGAATCATTCAGGCTGGCAAAATATAGGTGGGAACGTCAAGGCACCTGCCGCGTGGCTATGCCCACGTGGCCCCACTACGACCTCAGCAGGACACGGGATCTGCTCAGGCTCGGTAAAGGTCAAACCAAACTATTAGTAACAGTGCTCACAGGGCATTGTAATATTGGGACCCATGCCAGAAGGGTCTAAATCATAACGACTACTGCAGAAGTTGTAATGATGAGGAAAAGGATGAGACAGCTCTCCATCTTCTATGTCAGTGTCCGGCTCTAGCCAGCTTAAGGACGAGAATCTTGGGCGCTAGCATATTTCCAGACTTAGATAGTCTGGCTAATGTAGGGCTAGTCAGGCTATCCTCGTACTTAGTTCAATCGGGATGGTTTGACACGGCGGCAGGGCAATCGTAATTTCTATGCCCTGTCTGCTCTAGGGTATTACAAAGGGACCGAATCAATGGACCTGAGTCACTTCTTCAGTCGTGACTGCCCTCCTAACCTACCTATTCAGTTCCAAATAAAAAATTACGTAAAAATAATTATTAATGCGACGGCCAGCGCAAAATAGTTATATGCATTTTCACTCCTCGGTTGGCGATCTGGAACTAAAAATACAGACAAAATAACTCAAGCAGTTTAGCATGCATAAGAAACTAACACACAAACAGCTTTGATTGTAGGTTTTGAAAAATGCCTATCAAGAGCGAGACAACCAATAACAAGAGTTTATGAGTGTTGGACTATTAATCAGGTAGAGAAATTTCGGCAAAACTAACAGCCTAACCCACGATGTCGATCGATTGACGATAAGTCACTCATTGTAGTTCGTTTGAGCGACCCACTAACTATCGACTTGTCGGTCGTCAAGATTTACCATGTTCACGTAATGCATTTACTCATTCTGAAATTAACATATTGCGACATCGAAGATTTCACAAATAAAACGCTACTTTGAAAATAAAAAGCGCTGAAATGTGAAAAGTTTACCATAAAAAAAATGCAACTCTATGCTAATTAAAGATACTACAAATGTAAACAAAAGACATACTTCATTCGTAAAGCAGCTCTGGGCGAGTCAACATCATGCGTCGTTGGCAATTACTTCGTAAATACAACCAGGCCACTGTCGTTTATTGGCCTTCGAGAGTTTTGCGTCTCACACCGCATGTGATTAGTGGTTTGCGTCGATTAACGGTATTCATTGCAATATCCTGTTGGTTTCCATTAACCACATGCAAAAACAATTATAAGAAATAAATATTAATAACTGGTTGGAGAACCAAACAAAAACTTAATTGGAAATAAGAAAGGAGCCGATTTTGGGAGTTCCGGCTTCATATACGACGGTACAGGTCGTTTGGGATATTTTCGGAGGAGGGTCCTTAATACTGAAATTGTTGATCGCGTTATAACCTTTTGGTTCGGCCAAGTAAATCTTCCATCTCTTGTTGTAACAAAGGGGTACGGAGAAACCCCAAATGAAGAAAAGATAAAAGACATACTTACATATGTATGTATGTTTCAATATTGTGGTAAAATAAAAAAAAACATTTCTTTATGTGATTTATAAACATATTTTTGTTGAAACCGGTTACGCGACATATTTCGACGCACAGAATCCTTATCATTTCAGTTAAATTCAATTGTCTCAAATGCTGCCTCAGCAGCATCTGGTACTGTTTAGGTACAAGCTCCATTGGTGCCACTTTGGAAGCATCCAGCTTCAACCTCCCAATTATCAACACATTTTAAAAAGAAAAAGCCCGCTGGCGATTCCGTTGAAATTAAAAATATTTGTAAATTGGTGGTAAAATAATTACTCGAACAATCGCTATGAACGTATTTTGGATTCTGATCATTTATCTTTGAAACAATGCTTTATTATTATTGAACATGTTTTGGGTCATGGTTTGCGTACAATGAAGGGGCTATTGGGACCACGAAAACATCTCTGGGCATAGGGAAGATGCTTTATACGAATATTATGAGCTATGCGCTTTAAGAATGACCGATGAGGTTGTCATCATTATGGGTATTTTAGTGGGTCTTAATGTTATCGATTGTAATTTGTGTGTTAAAGAGGGGCATCTCGATTCCCAACAGGGTGTAATAGATTTTAATCTTTTTTCCCATTTTGGATCAAACAAATTATATAGGAGTATTAAAGAGACATTTAAATGCAACCGTAGCAAATTTACAAGCCAAAGTTGAATCGATTTATCCATTGCTCGAAATAGTTTATTAGCTTTTCAGGTAGAAAATCAAGCAATAAGGTAAAACTCTCATATAAATGCTCAAACTAAACCTCCAGCTTCAATCTTTTCGGTTATAAAACTTCTAAAACTAATTTTTTAAACTTTATTTTATTATTATAAGGTTGTCCACGATAGCCTAACTATCAGGTTATGAGCTTATGTGGTTATATCAGCAACAACAAAATATAATTGAAAAATATAACCAAACTTGCGCGACCCATACCCTTGTCTACAGGTTATGTGGTTATTTGCTTATTTAGTGTTGAAAAAGATCCCAACATTAATTAACTGGCAGCACATAAAAATGGTTAATTAAGGCAAATGGCATCTCAAATTTAGTAATTTATATCGGAAACCATGAAAAATATACATACCTGGTTTTTGTTTATAAAATAAAACAAAATGAATTTAAGTAAGTAAAAAAATACAAAATAAAAATATTTTTGATTTATTTACATGTATCCTGTAAATAAATCAAAAATATTTTTATGTTGTATTTTTTTACTTACTTGAATTCATTTATTTAACTCCAACCTTGTTATATGGATGCGAGACCGGGAATATGGCACCACGTGACATACAATGCCTTCAGGTTTTTTTCTAACAAATGCCTCCGCAAAATCTTACGGGTTTTCTGGCATGTAACAATATCCAACAACCAACTCTGGATGGAGGCAAAACAGCAGCCTATTATAATTGAAATAAGCAAGCGGAAATAGAGTTGGATAGGCCACACCCTCCGTAAACCAGACGATGATATTGCCAAGAAATGCCTAGATTCGAACCCGCAGGGAAGCAGGCGAGTCGGGAGACCAGCGCATACCTGCAAGCGGCAACTGACAACACAACTCTCTAGATTGCGTATGAAGTGGAACGAAGTCAAGCATCGAGCCGAAGATGGAGATTATATAGGAACCACCTTGTCATGGCCCTATGCTCCCTCGAGGAGTGAAAGGAACTTATATATATATATATATATATATATATATATATATATATATATATATATATATATATATATATATATATATATATATATATATATATATATATATATATATATATATATATATATATATATATATATATATATATATATATATATATATATATATATATATATATATATATATATATATATATATATATATATATATATATATATATATATATATATATATATATATATATATATATATATATAAAGGGTGTTTTTTTAGAGGTATAGAACTTCGAATTAAATAAAACACAAGAAAATCGTTTTAATGTCCATCAATTTGGCTTTATTGGAAGGATAATTTTATGCCATTAATGTTTAAATATGATTTCGGGCATGTGGCCGCCGCGGCTGGCTCGAATAAAGCCAATTCTACAGGTCCAATTTTCAACCACTTTTTCGAGCATATGGGGCCGTATGTTGGCAATAACGCCACGAATGTTGGCTTCCAAGTCCCCTAACGTTTCTGGTTTGTTGGCGTAGACGAGCGACTTCACATATCCCCAAAGAAAAGAATCCAATGGTGTCAAATCACACGATCTTGGTGGCCAATTGACAGGTCCATTCCGCGAAATTATGCGCTCAAAGTGAATGTTTCCTTCAATAAATCGATTGTGACATGCGCTGTGTGGCATGTAGCGCCGTCTTGTTGGAACCACAACTCATCCCCATTCATGCCATCCAATTCGGGAACAAAATAGTCGGTTATCATGGCTCTATACCGGTCTCCATTAACGGTAACTGACTCTCCAGCATTATTTCGGAAGAAGTATGGCCCAATGACTCCACCAGCCCATAGAGCACACCAAACAGTCAGTTTTTGTGGATGTAATGGCGTCTCAAGGGTCTCATGTGGATTCTCTTCACTCCAAATGCGGCAATTTTGCTTGTTGACGTAGCCATTCAACCAAAAATGAGCCTCATCACTGAACAACATTTTGCGATGAAAATCAGCATCGAGATCAATCTCATTTTCGGCCCATACACCAAAATTACGACGCATTGCATGATCTCGCGGCTTTAATTCTTGCACAAGCTGGATCTTGTAAGGTCACAAGCCAAGATCTTTGCGCAAAATCTTCCATAAAGTTGATGGACAAAGCTCCAATTGCTGTGCACGGTGGCGAATCGATTCATTCGGGTCCTCTTCAACACTTTGCTCTACAGCGGCAATTGTTTCTTCGGTGCGCACTGTTCGACGTCTCTGCGGATGCGTATTATCACATAGAGTAAACGTAGTGCGAAAACGATCCATGGTTAACCGAATTAATTGCTCTGATGGACGATTATGTCGACCATAAAATGGACGGAGCTTGCGGTAAACTTCGCGAACTGAACCATTATTTTCGAAATAAATTTGCACGATTTGCAAGCGTTGTTCTTTTGTCAACCTGTTCATGATGAAATGGCAAACCAAACTAAATATTAATCACTCGACAGCTGACAAAATGGCCGCCAGTTAAAAAAGTGATGCCAACTTAAGTTCTATACCTCAATAAAAACACCCATTATATATATACAGGGTGTTTTTTTTTAGAGGTATAGAACTTCGAATTGAAATAAAACACAAGAAAATCGTTTTAATGTCCATCAATTTGGCTTTATTGGAAGGATAATTTTATGCCATTAATGTTTAAATATGATTTCGGGCATGTGGCCGCCGCGGCTGGCTCGAATAAAGCCAATTCTACAGGTCCAATTTTCAACCACTTTTTCGAGCATATGGGGCCGTATGTTGGCAATAACGCCACGAATGTTGGCTTCCAAGTCCCCTAACGTTTCTGGTTTGTTGGCGTAGACGAGCGACTTCACATATCCCCAAAGAAAATAATCCAATGGTGTCAAATCACACGATCTTGGTGGCCAATTGACAGGTCCATTCCGCGAAATTATGCGCTCATCGAATGTTTCCTTCAATAAATCGATTGTGACGTGCGCTGTGTGGCATGTAGCGCCGTCTTGTTGGAACCGCAACTCATCCACATTCATGCCATCCAATTCGGGAACAAAATAATCGGTTATCATGGCTCCAATTGCTGTGCACGGTGGCGAATCGATTCATTCGGGTCCTCTTCAACACTTTGCTCTACAGCGGCAATTGTTTCTTCGGTGCGCACTGTTCGACTTCTCTGCGGATGCGTATTATCACATAGAGTAAACGTAGTGCGAAAACGATCCATGGTTAACCGAATTAATTACTCTGATGGACGATTATGTCGACCATAAAATGGACGGAACTTGCGGTAAACTTCGCGAACTGAACCATTATTTTCGAAATAAATTTGCACGATTTGCAAGCGTTGTTCTTTTGTCAACCTGTTCATGATGAAATGGCAAACCAAACTAAATATTAATCACTTGACAGCTGACAAAATGGCCGCCAGTTAAAAAAGTGATGCCAACTTAAAGTTCTATACCTCAATAAAAAACACCCAATATATATATATATATATATATATATATATATATATATATATATATATATATATATATATATATATATATATATATATATATATATATATATATATATATATATATATATATATATATATATATATATATATATATATATATATATATATATATATATATATATATATATATATATATATATATATATACATGTATCCTATTTCAGTGCATAATGAAACCCGTAAATGGAAGAGGGAAAATTAAGTTAAGAAATGGACAGAAGAAGTAATAGAAAGTCTTGAGTTATATGCAGGCGCACAGAAGTATCGAAGTGAGATTTCATTTACATGGATTTCTCGTAAATATTTGTATTTATCTTTGCTAACATGCCTAAGTATCAAACTTCCTACAACAGTCCATAGATATGATAATAATTCCGTGGCACATTTAATAGTTTTACAAGATAACAACGATATATACAAATATATATATACATACATAAACATATAATGCATGCACTACCAACGGCCCAGCTTTATTATAAAAAATTAGTAGACGAAACAAAAGTTGACGCAACTTGGAATATTCTGAAATGCAAAGTTCGGTATCTGAAGAGCACTTTGCAAAAGGCTGATGCATGGAGCAACTCTACAGAAGCTGGAGTGGAGGATTGTGATGGCACAATCACTGCAAAAGGTAAACCCCATATATTTCAGTATATTCCATTTAATCTTAACTTTTTCTTTATATGCAGATAAGTTATTGAAAATATGTCCACATTACGATCAGCTTTCCAACATATTTGCAAAAATAAAAAAAAATTTTGGTTGTTGTAATGGATACATCGAACAATACATTCATTCGATTACAATCACATTGAAGCAACTGATGTCGCAGATCAGAGCTTCCAAGTGACTGAAGGGTCATCTACGTCTTCGACAGATTTCACGTTTGCTAACAAAGTGAAGCGTGGGACAAAAACAACTTGCTTTGAAAAGCTAGCAGCAATGGAAGATGAGCGGAACACTTTTCGTGAGAAGCAATTAAAATTACAAATCGAAAAGTTTGAATGGACAAAAGAACTAGAAAATAGAAAATTAGAAATGGAAAGCAAAAAAATTGACAATGAGTTTCAGTTAAAGAAACTTGACCTCGAGAAAATGAGCATATAAAATTGTACGATATACATGCAATACATATATAATAAATAGTTTTTTATGAAAGCAGTTACGAGTTTTATTAAAAAAATAAATCATAAGTGCCTGCCTTTTTAGCTCGGATGTAGGTGCAGCAAGGGCAGTTATATCGTAGTAGTCTTCAAATGTTTCGTCACTTTCAAATTCAGGCAAATCGCGGTCTCCCAATAAAATGCTGTGCAGCGCACAACAAACGAGTACCCATTTGTTAAAAAATACAAGACTCTGTTTGTCTTTTATTTTAATACGCATTTCTTTCAAACTGCAAAACTTTTCCTTAAGGATCCCGGAGCAATTTTTTCTCCTAACACGGTATTGGCTGTGTCTTTTATTGAATTCAGCTTGTTGTTCGGCACCCACTAAAGAGGAATTGCTTCGATATGGCGCTATCAAGTGTTTTGCCAACTGGTATACAGTCACCAGCAATCCATTCGTCTCCACTAAATAAGTGCTCGGTATTTAGACCAATATGAGATGTTTTAAAAACTTTGGAATCGTGGTAGCTTCCGGGATTACCCACTTCTGCGTGTATAATCCTTAACTTATGGTTGCACACAAATTGCAACTTTATGGAATACACTCGTTGACGGGAAAAATAAACATCTGTGTTTTTGTAAGGGTTTTCGGCCAATTTTATCTCGGTTCCATCTATGTAACCAATACAATACGGTAGTTCTGCAAATATCTGAGCAACAAGTTGTCTACGCTCTGTCACATTAGGCCAATGAATGTATTCCGATAATTTATTTAAAATTGCCGAAAATACTCTGTTGGTAATTTTAGCTAGAGTTCCACCATCACCGACCCCAAATGTGGTTGCAATTTTTCTTACAGAAGCACTAACTCCCGATGAACCTAAACGGTACAAAACGATTGCGAGTTGCAAGTCCAAAGGCAATTGTAAAGCCATGCCTGGGATTTTGTAACTCTCAGCATTTGCAAAAATCGTCCTTCGTCAAAACAGCAAAGAACATTATTCACGTAATTCATCACCTCGTCGAAAAATACTTATCAGTGTAACATCCTCCAATAGCTCATCCATCTTTTCGTCAATGGCAGCTTGACACTGATCTGTGTCTATAAAATTTCAAAACGTTATTGTTTGCAACTTTTAAATTAAAGATCACATACATATATACATACCTTCCAGAAATTCAATATCCAGAATAGCAGACTTTATTTTAAACTCTATTATTTGCCTTTTTATGCTTTCCTTAGGCATTTTACAAACAATTTCAATTAACGATTAATTTTTTATTTATTTTATTTGATTTAAAAATATTTTGAATTAAGGTTGTCAGGAAGTCGTTGAACATCTGACTATGTAAAAATAAGCAGATAATCAACATAAAAGGGTGTTCACGGTGCAAAGAGGTTATTTTTAATTTTTTAACCACATAAGCTGATAACCAGGCTATAGTGAACAACCTTTATGTATTCTTATTATTATTATTTAACTTTATTTTATTATTATTAATAAATGGATAAAATTTAAACAATTCATTGTTTTATTTTTTTATTTGTCGACATCAACAACACAAGTGACTGATTTTGACATTTGTCATCGCTTGACTTTTCTTAGTGGGTACCAAATTTGTACGAAATCTATTACGTTGTCGATCGCTTGTATTTTCGATCGACTTGTCGTGCTGAGAGTTTTTACTGGGCTGCAAATCAGCTGTTTGTCGTTGAAAATGCAAGCGAGCGATAACGGTCGATATCGTGGGTTAGGTTGTAAGTTCAGTCACAATAAAAATGCAGGACAAGAATTTAAAAGAAGTCTTGTATTCTATTTGCTGGCAAAAATTAGTTAAATGGCTGATGTTTCCTTGTAAAAGGCATTCACATTCACAAGTGGAAAAGCGCACAAGAACGCTGATGAGACGGTGTAACGGCCTGTCGAAATCAGTAATACTGATCCGTTCTGCTAATCTGATTTGAATATTCCAACACTCCACTCTTAATAAAAAAAATAATTTGAATCTACATTAATTCAAAATATTGAACTCTAAGGCCGAAATAATAAAAAAATGTTCAGAATAATCAGAGAAGTTAGAAAAAAAGAGTGACAATAAAAAAATACACCAAACAACAAATATACATACACAACTTTGGGACACCAACACTTACTTATCCGTGAACCTACTCCTGGAAGCTACGAGAACTGAGTTGATTAATAACCTCAACGGATATGCTGATTTTATTGACAGTATTGTTATCTGTGGTCCACTCCCAAAGACTAAATGTACAACGAATAGACAATGAACTGGCCATTATAGAATTGAAAATGGGTAATGCCAATGTGATAGATCACTATCATAATTTAATCCATACAATAGACCTCGAAGATTATATAAATAATTCGGAAAAAATTAAAGAAACATTAAATATATTCGAACAAGATACTTCAATTGAAGATACATTAAAGATTGCAAAATTAATATAATACAATTAACAGATAAAATTAACAATTTACTAACTTTTAAAAGGCAAAAGAGGTATATTTAATTGATTTGGCTCAACAATCAAATACATAGCTGGTAATATGGATGATAGTGATGCTAAAAATATTAATTCTCAGCTCAAAAAATTAATTGAAAATGAAAATATTTAAAAAAAGACATTTAATGAACAAAGTATATTGAATAAAGAAATGATACAAAGATTTACCAATATTACAACATACATAAACATTGAACAGAGTAGAATCACAAAATTTTTAAAAACTACAAAAAAAGTTTTTCTAATAATGAAATAGAAAACATTTACAAATTAATAAATGACTAAATACATGAAATATATTCTCTAGAACAATTGTACGAAATCCTTGAATTACAAGCATATTATAATAATTCAATTATAATATTTAACGTAAAAATTCCAAAATTTCAGAAAGAAACTCTTATTTTTTCTCATACTATACCTTTACCAATAAATGTAACAAGACAAATTATGTCAACTAAATATATAGCTTATAACAATAATTCAATTAAATATTATGAAGAAAAATGTTTAAGATTTGAACTTATGAAACAATCACCATATGTGGGCAGACTGATACGAAAGCTGCAACCGAAATGTAACTTACGTGATATGGGACGATTGGAGACCATTTACAAACCAGAAGATAATTTTATATTATTCATCAACACACCATCAACACATGTAGAATCTGATTGTAGTGAATCGTTTCATGTAACCAACAAAACAATTTTATACTACGAAAAATGCACAGTTATAATTAATGGTTTGACATATGAGGACAAACCACAAACATATAGCGAACATATTAACATCTCATTACCTGAGTTTATAAAAAGTAATTTCTGACACAATTATAGAAGAACTTAACTTGCAAAAACTGAAAGCCTATCAATTCAGCGATCATGACATAATGTCTTCGCTGAAAATAGCAACAATTACTCATCAATATATTACCTATACATCAATAACAGTTGTCATTATAATACTTATTATAACATCAATATGGCTTACGAAGAAAATTAAAATCACCAACACCCCAAACATGCTTATGCTAGATAGTATCGTCCCGGCACCTACAAATGGCCATCACTCTACTCCAAGGGGGAGGAGTTACCGATGGTCACCAACCAACCAAATAAATACAATAAATACAGCAACAACAACGATCATAACTACTGCGGGCATTTACTCACACAATCTACAGCCACAACAACAACGATCATAACTACTGCGCTCATTTACTCACACAATCTACAGCAACAACAACTACTACCAAACCTCTTTACATAAATTTGGTCAGACATAAATACAAAAATTAGCTTTTTATTATTTTAACTATTTTACACAACTTATTTCCTGATATTATTCTTAGAATTGCATTTTGGTCAATATTAATAATTTAGTTCATTTTATTTCCTAAAGTTATTCTTAGAATTTATTAATTTGCTTTATAAACAATTAGTTATTATAAATAGTAAGACAATAACAACCTAATTCACAAACAAATTTTTTGATTAATAAGAGACTTATAATACAAATTTTTGTATGAAAATTTGTTTTATTAGTCTGTTATAAGTCAGAAAAATTGTTTGTGAATTAAAGCATTAATATTTAATTATTATTAATCAACCAACAAAGAAAGTTACTCGTTTCATTTCCAACCATATCTCACGCATTAAATTTTATTGAAAGTGATGACACAAAACATTCATAAAATTTTACACATGAGTGGCATATGTTTAAAAAAGTTGTGTTTCATATTCTATAATCTTCTTTCAAATTTTAATGTTTAAAATAAAATAAATTAAATTATAATGTAGAAAATAAATTTAAAAAAGTGTTTGTGAAAAATAAAAATGTAACAGACATCGCAATTTAATACGTGCCGATTTTAAAATTAACTTTACGGGAAAATTTCTTTAATTATAGCCGTTATGGGATTTAAAATGTTCAAAATATCAAGTAGTATTTAAATACAAAATACGGAATAGAACAATATACAAGCTCGCCTTGAATTGTCCAATTATATTATAAAATAATTTGTACGTAATTATTATTCAAACTGAAATAGGTTTAAGTTGGAAGTTATTATTATTCGGCTTAAGTTCAATAATTGAGTTAATGTAAATTCAAATTATTTTCAGAATGGAATATTAGAATATCTAATCAGACTAGCAGAACGGATTAGTACTTCTCATTTCGACAGCCGTCAGCGTCATCATCATCGTCCTTTGATCACTTTTACCACGTTTGATCGTGGATACTAGTATTAATGAAACATCAGCTATGTAACCAAATTTTATGACGAAATAGAATATGAGATCTATCTTCGTTCTTATCAATATGGTAAGCACGAAATCTCAGCTCTGATTACTTATTCCAATTTTCCAACTCCTCTTTTATTTTCGATTTTGCTTGTACGTAAGCTCCGCCTACGATCAATCAAGCTATTGTTGTTGTACATGTTTACACGGTTATATTTTTGTCGTTTTTTATAATTTACATTCTGATTTTCAGTTGTAAATAAGACCGCAGAAGCCACACATGTATGCATTTTTTGCGCGTGCCGTCGCAAATTTTAATATTTATACGTAATTAGTATTCGAACTGAAATAAGTTTAAGCCGGAAGTTATTATTAAGTTAATAATTTAAGTTCAATAATTTAGTTAATGTAAATTCAAATAATTTTAAGAGTGGGAATATTAGAATATCTAATCAGACTAGCATAACGGACTAGTAATACTAATTTCGACAGCCGCTACAACTCATTTTTTATTAAGTAATGATAATATGAATTTAGATTGCTTTTTAATACAAAACATATTGATTTGATAATTTTTTTTTTAAATTTTTCTATTTGCTACTAAAAATTTGTATCCCAAATAGGAACAAAAATGCAATACTGCTGAATGAAAAAATGGTTTAAAGGATTGATAAATTTCAACATACAAATGTCAAAAAAATTATATACAATTAAAAGATCAGCAAAATTTATTTAAAACAGTGTAAAAAAATTAATTAAAACTAAAAAGTAATTGTGCGCGTTAAAAATTGCAAATTAAAGGATATTCAAGTGCAAAATTAATTTTTTTTAAGTGTGTTGAAATGAGCAAAATATTCTTGCTCACGTAAGTTGAATTCACAGTACTCGTATGTGTTATGTGAGTTGTCATTATTTTATTGTCAGTACGAGGCCTTGCTATCTATATTGTCAATGCTTTGGAATTTTAGCAAAAATCACGAAAATATAAATTTTTTTATGTATTTTTTTTAGTTTTTGGTAAATTTTTTATGGTTTTTTCTCCACTAGTAATTAGAAAACCGTACAAATTTATGAATATATAAAAAACCCATAGACCATAGCTTTCTTTCCTTTTTAAATATTCTATCAAAATTAATCATTTTTAGAGCTTAAGTGAGTAATAAGCATTTTTCAAACCAAAAACAAATACGTATAGGAAAAGAATTCACATAAATTTTTGTACAGTTAATTTTAAATGTAGTTAGCTGTTACAGAAAAAGTTTTAATCTCCTATTTCAAAAAATTAATTTTTGAAGTTAATTGGAGTTTATTAGAACTTACTCCTTAAGAATCGATTTTATTTTCGGAATAAAAACGTGATTTAAAAATTTTAATATGTAATCAAAATTCTCGGGTACTTCCTAAAGCCCAGGAAGAATTTGCTACGTAGGCCAGCAATTGCATACAAACAAAGGAAAAATTAATAAAGGGGAACTTCTCTTCCAACCCTTCGAAAATGGGGTGCAAACGAACACACATACTGCTTAAGCCTTTTCCGGCTTTTCTGCAGAAGCACCCAGGGTCTTGGCAGGAATCGAACTTGTGACCCCCGGCTAATAGTCTAGCACACTATCCTTTACACTATGGGGGTACACAACATATCTTACATGTAACTAAAATTCTAGGGTACTGAAATTTGGAAACTAGGCCAGCAATTGCATACATAGGACAAATTAAGAAAGGGAAGACTTTCCCCCACCAACCCTTCGAATAGGGGTTTCATATATTACATGTTACCAAAATTCTAGGGTACTTCCTGCAGCCGTAGAAGTCTCAAATTTGGTAAAAAAAAGAAAGAATGCTAAAAGCGCAGAAATATGGTGTTAAATATTTCTTCAGTTAGTATGTATATGAATCCCCACCCGGTTAACTATCATGATGCGATGTGGTGGCTTAAGTGTTGGCTGTGTCTCCTATTCCAGTCCACGTGGTGTACATGTTCTTGCATATGCACTGTCTGTCGTGGGGTAAGGAGATAGAAAGGCCTTCATAACTAAAGGTTAACCATCCTTTTCCCATATCCCTCCTGAAAATCCACTAAACTCCACCTCTATTCCTCTCCTGCAAATTCCTTCTCTACCCCACTTGTTAGGTCAAGGTGGTAGACCGCTGTGCCGAGGACCTGAATGGCTAGTTAGTGGTTAAAGAGGACTAGTCGTTAACAGCTCCTCTCCAGCACTAGCACACGGGACGGTTTTAGTTCTTAGTCTAGTCTGCGAACGCCATCACTGCGCGCATAGTCCATCCCCTTACTGGCCTTCTCGTGGGATCGACATATGGAGAATTTAAATAAAAACAGAAATATAAAACAATTGCGAAGAGAAGAAATCTCTTCAGAGGACGACCTTCTTGCCTCCAGCCAGGAGACCATAATCAGTAAAAGCCATATTACCCCACTATCTGCACAACAAAATATAGCAAAGAAAACCCTAACACCGGCAGTCGAGTCCGATAACCAGTCGAAGGGTAAACCCAAAAAAAGGAGTCAGAAATAGCTCATGAAATCCAATTATTCCAAGGCCGTCTGCATTCTAGACAAGATTGCCAAGAATGCTGCGAATGGCGTCATACACGCGAATGATGCCGAGGACAAGATTAGAAACCAGGCAGTGGTATATGAATATCATAGGTTTATGGATTCACTACCTAGTACGTCCAAGGCTGCCAACACAAAAAGACCCCGATCTCAGACGGAGGGCAGAAAATCCCTGAAAAGAAGGAAGGTCCTACAGAAGACGACCACTCCGATTCCACCCACTTCGTCATCTATACGGATGCCCTTTAACGATGTAGTTAAGGACCAACTGCTGATGGCTCTAGCAAATAATAAAAATTACCAAATTACGCCTGTAGTAACAAAATGGGTGCCCATAGAGTCTTAACTGAATGAGTTCGTAATGAACTACGTCCTCTCCAATAAGGACAAACAGGCAACCCGCTTTGACTCCGGAGAGATTCACCGGAGATACAAGGTAATCAAGTGTTTGAACGCGTTCTCAAAAGACTTCCTCAGCGAACGTGTTGCTAAGATTAGTGAAACTTTGGATGGGTTAAGTCTCAAACCCATCCCTGCTGAGGATATTCTGATGAGACCGCGGGCAAGAATGTGGCTACTGAAATTAGGCAGAAACGATGGAAAAATGTTGGAGTGTCTGAGTGAGCTGTAGAATCCCAGCATTCCAATGCATGACTGGTCTGTCATCCACACTGAGGACCACGTCAGTAGTGGTATCTGCCTTATGCTCTTTATAACGGAGCCTTGAGCAGCGGGGCTCGAGAAAACCGGCTCTAAGCTCTTCTTCGTTAGGGAACCCAAGGGAACCCAAGGTCGTTGTGGCTGCCAACAACCTCCTGGTTGGCATGCAGCTCTCGGCAGCTGCTCCACAATAGTAAAAATGGCGATAGGTTATGTTAGACTATCTGGTTGCCGGTGAAAAATTTTAAGGATTCCAGCCCACTTGAGTCCAATAATAATGGTCCCTTTGTGATACCTGTAAAGAAAAGGAAATAGAAGGGAGAATAGGACAGAGTAGTATATAATAGGGATGGGCAAGTGAAAAAATATATCGATATCGATATATTTTTATATATCGATTGGCATCGATATATATCGAATAACAAATATCGATATATCGATATTTTTTCAACAATGATAATTCATACGTACTCCCCAAATTTTTTTACAAGTAAAACAAAAAAAATACTGTTCCACCAATACTTCATTGAACTTACATCAACAAAATTACACTCAAAGAATGATAATTTTTCGAATAGGCAAAATATTATAAATATTATATTTGATGAATACTGTGCCGAAATGTTTTTAAAAATTGCACGAAAAAAACCAAAGCTAAAAAATATCGAATTTGATAGTGTCGATATTTAGAAAAATATATCGATATATCGAAATTAAAAATATCGATATATATCGATATATTTTTACGAAAATATCGATATATCGATAGTTTTGCCCATCCCTATATAGGGTGAAAGGAGAGAACTTAATAAAGATATTAGAAGTTAGTTAGAAGAGAAGAGAGAGAGAGAGGTTAGTCGTACGGGGATCCGTGCAGGAAGTATCGTTCGTGAATTAAAACGCCATTTGGGTAGTCAGCGAGTGAACCGCCCGCTCCTCCTAATGAAGGAACTTATGTTCTTGAACTCCATTTCTGAGAGCTCGGAGATGCTACCGAAGAATCTTTTTCCAAGAAGACGAAGGCGGTGGTCCTCCAAGGCTGGCCAAAGGCATACAAGTTGCATTATATTCTCTTCTTCTTTTACGTCATTACAGCTTGAGTAGTAGTCATTGAAGGGGAAACCCATACGTCTAGCGTGGGTTCCAAAGGTGCAGTGGCTCGTGACCGTGGCCATAAGGTGGTACAGGTGTGGTTTCTTTAAATTAAGAAGTGGCTTAGTTCTGTTTGAGTTAAGGCGATGCCAGATTGTTCTCGCAGTAGAGCAAGTTGGCGATGAAAATCGTACACATAAATCTGAAGCACTCGAGGTGGGCAACAGATAATCTAAGGCTGATGTCAGAGTGCGCGCTATAAGCGATGATATAATACTTCGCTACAACTCGATATAAACCACTGCATATGTGTTCTTATGTGATCGCTCTAAAGATGTCAGAATGAAAGCGGAGCGAGAAGCGAGTACCTGCTATACAGCAGGTTGTGTAATGGTTTGTAGCATAAATAAACAAAAAACAGGCGAAGCGGTAGTCTGTTTTTTGTTTATATATTTCTTACGAGTTTTAAAGAAATATTTTATGATTTTTTAACACGCTTTTTGATATTCTTAAAGTCAATATTAATTTATGGCTTACCTGTATTTGGATTTTTATAAAAGTTTTAAATATTCTTTTTAAAAAATTGCATATACACACTAAAAGTAACAAAAATTATGTACTATAAACTAAACAACTCGCTTTGCTCCACCTAGCATCCACTCTGACATCTTGTAGCTTTTGTATAGTAAGAACTATTATCGCTTCTAGCTTAACATCGCTTGTAGCGCGCACTCTAACATCAGCCTAAAGGTACTCTTAGCTGAAGAGAACCTGTACATATACGTGATACAGGAGCCATGAGTAGCTAGAGGTAATGTAAGCCCAGATCATGTCTAATAGTCAAAAAATATATTAATATATTTCTTTGCATTCAGTTTAGGTCAGAGGTCTTACCGTCGCGAGGGTCGAAGTGACAGATCGCAAGAGCTTCCTCATCGCATCATGCTACATGGCACATAGCAAGCCAGCACCACCAGTCGAAGGGGAAGCTGTCATGTCATCCATTGGAGCCAATAAAGACATCATCCTATGTCGTGATGCTAATGCTAGGTACACAATATAGGGCAGCAGTGAAACCATTGCCAGAGGTGAGCGCATCTTAGATTTCTCTAACCTTAAAAAACTAAATATTTGCAATTCCGGCACTTCGCCGACTTTTATCTTTCCGAGTTCGGACAGGTTTTGTGGGAGGAAAAAGGTTCTGGGTATTACTCTCGTAAGCAACAAGTTTAGTTTTTCGATCGACAAGTGGGCGGTATCCAATAACAGATCCTTCTCGTATCATAATTGGATACTCTTCGAAGTTAGAGAACAAAACAAACAAAAAGAGTGCTTCAGAAACACAAGAAGAACTGACTGGAAAAAGTTCAACAGGATTTTGAAACATAAACTGAAAAGAGTACCAGAAATCGAGAATACGGTTGATGGACGCAATGTGGAAATCTTCAACAAGACGACCGTAACTAAAGCCTTTGAGATTTCCTGCCCTTTACGAAAGCTAAGAAGAGTTACCCCCCATGGTGGAGCTCGGAAGCTACGTAAGGAGGCACGTAGAGCCTTCAACACTTTCTATGAGAATAAAATGTGGCAACCTTACCGCAACAAGCTAAAAGCTTATAAAAAAGCCTTAAAAGTCGCCAAAAGAAACTCATGGAGGAATTTCTGTGAGTCACTAGACAATACTAGAGATTCTTAGTAGGAGCAGTAGAGGCTTAGTAGGGCTCTGGCCATGAACCACTCCTGTCCAACCTTCGTCAAAAGTGTAGATGGATCCTGGTCAGAATCCTCTGCAGAGTCATTAGATATACTTCTTAAAACACACTTTTCCGGCTGTACGGTCAATATGATCAGTCCCTTTAGAGAGAAGCAACTCGCTGTCAGTGATGATATCATTTCCCTGGAGAGAGAATCTTTTGGGCAGTTGACAGCTTCTCTTCGATCAAATCGCCGGGTTCTGATGGCATCATGCCAAATATGCTACAGAGCGCAAAGAGCTCTATCATACCCTAGCTTTTAAGATGCTATAAATTTAACTACGTTCCGAACAGCTGGCGGAAGGTCAGAGTAGTTTTCATCTCAAAAATTGGCAAGAGAAGTTACGAAAACCAATCAGCCTTTCATTTTTCCTAGTGAAGACGCTGGAAAGATTATTAGACTCATATATTAGGCATCGACTTATAGGGTCGTTAAGACACTCCTATAGTCAGCATGCCTACCTTAGGGGACGCTCTACTGAAACAGTACTACATGAAGTGGTAAGATTCATAGAGAGATCCCTTGAACATAAACAGTATGCTTTGGCTGCCTTCCTAGACATAGAAGGCGCCTTTAACAATGTATCGGTGGCAGCCATTCAAAAGGCTCTCCGGGATGTCTTTGTTGAGGAATACATCAGCAAATGGATTATCACCATGTTGAGGGCTAGAAACGTCACTACAAAACCAGGCAACAATGAAAAGTCAAAATGGGCAAGCAGAGGAACACCACAGGGCGGGATGATCTCTGCTCTGGCTTCTCCTTATTAATTCAATTATTTTCACACTAGACTCTGCGGGGGTCAACGTTGTGGCTTACGCGGATGATGTGGTACATAGCAATTTTTCGTAGTTGGTAGACCAACTATACAGAATACAGAGATCTGCTTGCATCGGGATTACATTATGTTGACGTACTAGTCCTTCAGATGATCTGAATGTGTAATGTCAAGTTCCTTGAATAACGATCTAATTCCAAAATTTAGACGCAATAATACATATTTCTTCGGTAGTTCTAATTTTCGTTACCAATATTATTTTTTTTTCAGTTGTGCACATTTTGTATAAGCAAAATTGATGCGGAAAATGTTGGTATTTCGCTGCTTTTTCCAAGTTGCTGGTATCAATTCTTGGGAAGAGAAAAGCCCAAAGATTTCATCAGGCAAACAAAAAAATTTGCACGCCATTGTATCTAAGGGGAATATAATTATCTAGTGCCGTTAATTTTCCTACATTTTATTAAAAAAAGTTTGCAGAAAATAAAAGGTAAAGTCCGCAAATTATAATAATATATGCAACCATAACCATTTATATACATCCATTTGTATTTCTGTAGCAACATATCGTTGTCAGTAATTCCTCGCCGTAGCTATCACCGTGTCATTTTTTTGCCATATCTTACTTGTCCATCCATAGTCGATCGTTACGGTGTAAAACATCTTGGTAAGTGATATTATTTTATCTGCATAAGGAAATATCCAAAAAGCAGCGAAGAAGAAAACAATATCATCAATTTACCAGCTTCATTGAGTCATACGTATAAAATAGTTTAAATTTAGAATTTTCCCTGTATATTTTGTTTTGATTATCTATAATAATCGGGCTTTTAAGGTCTATTTATCTTTGGATGTAAATAAAAGATTATATTTTCATTTTTCTTCAATCCTACGTTTCGTTGGTATTTTCCAACTTCTTCAGGGATTCATTTATTTTATTTTGATCTGGAAACCACAACATATAAATGTAAATAAATATTTTTTTAGCAATCAAAAATACACAAATTGTTGCTTTCTAGAATAATTAAACTTACATATTCTTTTATAAATTCAGTACATTTCTTAAAATATCACAGATTTGTATGTATGTGTAAAGGGGACAAAAACACAAACTTAATAAATTAAAAAATGTAAAAATTAAACTAAAAATATCACAGCTCGTTGATTGTTCTTCAAATCGTCGGTATTAAACTAAAACTATGTTGTAGTTTGCACTGGTATTGTCTTTATCTTCTTTAGTGTTTATTGCATTTTCTGATCTTTGTTGTATTCGTAAACTCTCCATTGTATACCTCTTGTTTACTTTTTTCTCTTTGTCCAGTATCCTTACTTCGTCAAAATTGGGTTTGTGTTTATTTTCAATACAATGTTGCGAGAGCGCAGTTGAATGTTTTCCTTTTCTTATATCTGCCTTCATCTTCGCAATGTTTTTTTAATTCTAAAGAGAAAAAACGTCATACTAGTATCGTAAAATTAAACTAATCGTCAATGTAGTGATAATTATGCTTTGTAACATCCATAAAATAAGGCAAAAGAAGAAACAAAATAATATGTATGTATATGTAAATGACAAAAACCAAAAAAATTTTTTTTTTAAATACGTTCATTTTACAGTATATGCATAATTATCTACCTTTGGCCGATCTAGATGTGTAGCTATCACCCTTCAATTCAAGTAGAAGCCAAAAAAACTAAATAAGTTTATTTTATTTCTTTAATCAATGTTGTATTTTCAATGTTTCCTCTAGCTTAAGTATATATATCTACGCATGTACATGTATCGCATGGGAATCTCTATGCTGAATCTTTCTTTCTCAACAAACCATAGCACTACATATTCACTAGCAACCAGTGAATAGAACCAGCAATTGAGGAGACCTCATCAATAAGCTGCATACAGTAGATACCGGATATAAGCACATAACATATAAGGAAAAACCGCTTGTAAGAAAGTGGGCCAAAAACACCGTGTCTTTTTCTATACTTTCCATAGTAAAAATGTTCTATAAAAGAAAATCGTATATAAGAAAAAACCTGATATAAGAAACTTTTTTCAAACACCAAAGATGATAAATGATATGAAAAAAGTTTTTATATAAGAAATTTTTATAGTGCAAGAAGCTGAATTCTTTTTTGTATTGTTTATCTTTTGTTTGAGCTATTTAAGTCAGCTTTTTGTATGAATTTTTTCGTATACATAACACAAAATTTTAACTATCAAACTTAATTTGTTTTACTTATAATAGAAAAATATTACATATGTATGCTTTATTGAATACACACTTATAAGAAAAAAGTTTCTTATATCCATATAAATGTGTATAAGAAATAACTTTCTTATAAAAAATAATTGCTTATAAGAAAAAACCGTATATAAGAAACAATTTTGAGGCATTTTTAAAGTTTCTTATATCCGATATGTACTGTACTTACAAGAAAACAAAACATTAATTATAATTCGGTGAGTGAACATACATTTATTATTATATATTTAGTTCTTTAATAAAACCTAAAATCAATAATCTCAAAGTTGCTGTCAAGAATTTAATTAAGTTTTAAGATAAGCTTTTTATACATGTTTCTAAGCATGCTGTTTATCTTATTTTATTACCATACATGTTGACAAGTTTGGAGATTGATAGTTATACATTATGAATTATAGATACTACCATGAAGAGATACACATATTTTCATTCATCAGGTATCCATCCCTATCACTTTAAGTGCTTTTAGTACAATTCAGTCTTAAGCCGATCGTATCGTATTTTTTGTATGAGAAAATTGATTTTTAACAAAGAAGAAAACAACAAGCTGCACGTTTTCGTTATCAAATTTACTTCCAATCCACATTCTGAATTGCATTACTAGTTTTACCTATTGCCGCTGCTTTTCAGTGTGTTCCATCTCTGATTTATTCATTTAGTAATGTAATACCTGATTAAGCGTAGTATGCAGCTCTAAATGAAATTCAGGCTGCCATAAGAAGTATGTGTAAAACAAACAAACTGAAATTCAGGTTGGTAAATTTCTTAAAGAAATTTCCGTTTACTAGTACGCAGTTCCAAAAGAAAAGTACACGGAATTTTGGCATTTATTGTCTATTACAGGCATGTTATAACAATAAGTGGAGAATTTTTTCCGTCAACTGAAACAAAAATTAATGTTCAGATAATTGTTTGGTCACGGAATTTTTGACATATCTAGTTTTTCGTACATTGTAATTAATTTTTAGTGTTTTTGTGTGTTGTAAATTAAAAAAATATATATAAATTTGTGTGTATGCAAACAAAATTCTGTATAAAATTCTACACGATTATTTTTCCGTGTAGAAATAAATGCAAAACTCCAAACCTGAGTTTCAGTGAGAACTGCATACTACGCTTTAGCAATGTAAATTTTTGTTGTTTACATAATCTACTTAATGTTAACTGAATTTAGCTTCTGTACGGTTACATTTATAAATTCTTGCAACTAAAACTTGTTTTGTTTTAACTTCCGTAAATAAATATTGTTACGTTTTTAGTCCTTTACATAAAAACGGTTTTATTATTTTCACAGGATTCGTTGAATTGCAATAAAATAAAACACGGATATTTATTTTACAAATAAATTCTCAGTAACACTTTATTTATTACTTTAAAAACACGTACAACTAAACGCGATGTACACACTAACTATTCTTGGCGATGTTTACTCGTCTAAGTTTAAAAACACACTTCTTTTTGTCGTCTGGCAGCCTCCCCTTATATAGTCAATTATAAAACCTTCTGGTAACTTCGCTAACTTTCTGGAATACAGCCGTCTCTCTTTATCTTTAACTGTACTGTAATTCAGGTCTCTTTTCATCTTTAAGTGTACGGCATGATCATTTTGGTCTTGCTATGGTGCAATGTATGTGCGTGTGTCGATGCATGAGATTATTCTTCTGTTTGTTTATCTTCGCACACACACATACTCTAATGCTTGCAACTTAACAAATTACGCTGTCATCAAGTCTACATCTCTTGCAGTTTAAGTTTAATGTCACTGTTTGTAATTGCGATTAAGCAGTCTCGAATAATCTTGAAAGTTCTAGCTACCGTTTCCTGAAGATTCCGGAAACTTCCATTTTCCGTTATTTTGAATTCTATTGGCAGTTGTCGAGTGATGCCAAGTTTAATTGTGGTACTTGGTTGCCAGGTTTTGATTTTATTACAGTGATTTAGGGGTATAAAGCAGATAATGATCGGGTTGTCAGTTTGTGCCGTTACATTTGAATCTGCATTTTCATTTCGTAACACTGCTGCCCTCTTAAGCCTGTTCGTCCCGAATAGGCACACAATCACCTTTTCCATAGTGCGCCAGTGGTTCAAACTTAATTTTTGTCTTCCGTCCAATGTACTGCTCTATCATGTGTACGACGTCATTCATCCTTTCGATGATACCACGGATCTCTGCTTCCAACTTGTAGTTATCCCATGACAGTCTCTTTTCCGTGCTATAAGCGTGTGTACCACATCCACTGGGTACTGCTCGATTATAATTATTAACTGAGTACATGTGACTATTTCTGTTGTAATCTGTTCCTTTGCCGGTAGATGAACTAAAGACTTCTTTACTTGTACCGGGCGAAGTGTAGCTGTAACTACTTCCTTTACGCGCAGATCTTGCAGAGGCTGGAGTGGCATCAAATCTCATCGGAGAGCGTGTATCGTCATACCCTGGGCCTTTATTACCTTTACGTTCATTAATACTGCACTCATTGGCACCACGTTGTCTTATACCTTTTATGAAACCATCACGCGCCGCAGAAATTTGCATTTGTTGACGTTTAATTTCTCGAAGCTCTATTTCTAGCTTCTCACGCTCTAATTTTTGGCGCTCCCGTTCCAAGCGTAATGATTCAGCCTCTCGTTGCAAACGTTTTCGTTCCACAGCCAATTTCGTACGCTCCTCAGCTAGTCGGGCTTCCTTCAGGCGCAGACGCTCTCTTATTTCTTTATGCCGTCTGTCTTCGTTACGTGCTTCAGGTTGATGACACTGCTCCTGTTGTCGCTCTTGATAACAGCCATCACAACGAGACTTTTGATGGCTCTTCCATTTATTATTCCATGATGACGAGACAGATTTTTTCTTTCTTGTTGCATTGCAGTTGCGCTGGATATGGCCTTTCTCTCCGCAGCTATAGCATTTTATTCGCACTTTGTTTTTATTTAAAGCCAATGCTTGCACTACAGCTTCTTTGATGTCCTTTTGACAATTAGCTTCTTTCTCGGTAATCACCTCCAGATTTCGGACCATATACGCTTGCGGCTTAGAAATTATCCTTGCGGTCTCCTGTGCTAAAGCATATGTCACAGTTTCTATAAAAGTAGGTTTCGGTGTCGCATATACTGCATACCTCACGTCAGGATCACTAATGCCACGCAATAAGGAATCAATTTTCAGCTGCTCCATCAATGGGTGATTTTCGCCAGGATAAGATAGTTGCACCAACCGCTCGATTTCCATTGCGAAATCTTGTAGGGACTCATTGGGCTTCTGTCCTCTACATCGCAATTCCATACGGTATATATCTCGCTTATGTTCGCCACCATATTTCCGCTGCAGTGCCGCCATTATGTCATCAAAGTTGTTTCTGCAGCTCCCTGGTACGGTTTCGAGTACTTCTGCTGCGGCTCCTTTTAAGGCCAAAATCAACTCTATGGCCTTTTCTTCACTGTTCCAACCATTTTTGCTAGCAACTGTTTCGAACTGGAACTTGAAGATGTTCAAAGGTGCGCTGCCA
The DNA here is from genome assembly GCA_956483635.1 of Panzeria rudis. Lineage (NCBI taxonomy): Eukaryota > Metazoa > Arthropoda > Insecta > Diptera > Tachinidae > Panzeria > Panzeria rudis. The sequence goes on along the minus strand of CATQFL010000097.1, from coordinate 21,076 downwards.
TCGAAACAAGGCGTCTTTACTCTGCTGGAAGCCTCTGGAATAACTCTCACTGGCCCTCCTTGACACTGAAGATTAACAATTTTTGCTTCCAAGTCATGCAATTTCTCGTCCACATCTTTTACATGCACTTCGACGCTGCTAATTTCTAGGCTATGGAGTTTATTCTCTAGTTCTGAGAGTTTCTCGTCAAATTTGCTGACTTGTACCTCAATGCCATCTACTCTTCTATTTATGGCCTCCGAAATTTCCACTAGCTTCTCATTTGTGGCCTCAGATGTTTCCTGAAGTTTCTCATTTGTGGCTTTAACTTCAGCTAGCACCCTCTCGTTGTTAGCTCTAGATGTTTCTTGAACTTCAGCTAGCATTCTCTCATTGTTACCTCTGGATGTTTCTTTAACTTCTTGAAATTTTTCCATCATAGCGGCGAACATTGTGCTTAAATCCATGTTGCTTGTCGTGGCACGAGTACATACCTCTATTTCCTCTTTATCCTCAAATTCGTATGTCCCGATGTCGATGCCACGCTGCTTGAACTCATCTATCAGCCTCTTCTGAAGTTCCACTTTATTGCCTGTTGTTGGCAGTTCCAGCTTACTCAGCTCTTTTTTTAGCTGCTCAACTTTTAGCTCTTCAAACTTCATGGCTTCTATTTTTTTTATTGTCCTTTTTATTATTATTAATGTCCTTTTTATTATTAATGTCCTTTTTATTTTATTTTGCAATTTTACTTCTGACACCAATTGTTACGTTTTTAGTCCTTTACATAAAAACGGTTTTATTATTTTCACAGGATTCGTTGAATTGCAATAAAATAAAACACGGATATTTATTTTACAAATAAATTCTCAGTAACACTTTATTTATTACTTTAAAAACACGTACAACTAAACGCGATGTACACACTAACTATTCTTGGCGATGTTTACTCGTCTAAGTTTAAAAACACACTTCTTTTTGTCGTCTGGCAGCCTCCCCTTATATAGTCAATTATAAAACCTTCTGGTAACTTCGCTAACTTTCTGGAATACAGCCGTCTCTCTTTATCTTTAACTGTACTGTAATTCAGGTCTCTTTTCATCTTTAAGTGTACGGCATGATCATTTTGGTCTTGCATGAGATTATTCTTCTGTTTGTTTATCTTCGCACACACACATACTCTAATGCTTGCAACTTAACAAATTACGCTGTCATCAAGTCTACATCTCTTGCAGTTTAAGTTTAATGTCACTGTTTGTAATTGCGATTAAGCAGTCTCGAATAATCTTGAAAGTTCTAGCTACCGTTTCCTGAAGATTCCGGAAACTTCCATTTTCCGTTATTTTGAATTCTATTGGCAGTTGTCGAGTGATGCCAAGTTTAATTGTGGTACTTGGCTGCCAGGTTTTGATTTTATTACAGTGATTTAGGGGTATAAAGCAGATAATGATCGGGTTGTCAGTTTGTGCCGTTACATTTGAATCTGCATTTTCATTTCGTAACAATATCATACAGATATAGTTTTTAAGTATATCAATCTGCGAAAACTTTGTACTAATATTATTAAATATTGGGCATAAGTAACGATTTTCAAGAAAACATGAATATCTTTCAATATGTCTTTAATAAATGAACAAGATGAATTAAATAACATGGAAAAATAATCTGTTCACCTCAGTGAACAAATTATTGCTACATCTAACCCTGGTTGCATCAACAATACCCCCGATAACTGCAGCCAACTTCGAAAGAAACTGCATTGTCAACGATATCATCACCCGAGAATAATATTCGATCGTATATCAACCCGAAAAAAGTTGCTGATTCAAACCCGTGTACCTTTGGATAAATATCTATACTTCAAAGAAAACCCCCTGTGTTTAAAAGTGAAACATTAAAAGTGAAACACAAAAGTAAAAGATATAAAATTCAACAAACACGTTAAACACGGGTTTGAATCAGCGACTTGTTTTCGGGTTGATATACGATCGAATATTACTTTCGGATGATGATATCGTTAACGATGCAGTTTTACTCGAAGTTGGCTGCAGTTGTCGAGGGTATTGTTGATGCGGCCAGGGTTGGATGTAGCAATAGTTTGTTCACTGATGTGAATATGCTCCCCGCCTAAAGCCTTAAAGAAAAGAAAGGACTTTAGTACAGATCCAAACTTAGAAAAGGGTAAGATTATGGGTAAATGATTAAGTAAGAACACTTTGGGTTTTTTTTGGTAAAGGGTTAGCCGGAGTAGGAGCTCATAATAAGCCAGCCCAGGGTTGAGTGCTGTGAGCTATATTAAGCAATATAAAATTGACTGACCGTTAGGGTACAAATGAGTTACAGTAAGTTTAATGCAAAAAGGATAGATCACTGCAAATTATTGTAGAATAGGGATTAGTAATTAATGGCAAACAAAATGATTTTGCCGATTATGAAAACAGTGATCACACCGTTGTGCAACAAATTTTGGTTAGTATGAGTGAGTGTTAGGGTTAATTATGTGGGTTAAGTGTAAGTCTAAAAGTGGGTTAGGGGTTCGGGCAACTGGGTTATATTAATTAACGGGTGGGTAAGACTACTACTTTTGTAATTGGACGTTTCAACATTCCAGTCGATGTGCGCAAGTCAATGACTCTATTTCGTTCATCAGAACCAGGGTGAGTATTAGTTAAACGTCCGAGTAACCATTCGTTAGGGGGTAGATTGTCCTGTCTAATAACAACAATGTTATTAACTTCAACTTGTCGTTTCGGGTTTTTCCACTTATATATTTTATGCAGCTCTTTCAGATATTCATCTTTCCATCGTCTGCAAAAGTTATGATGCTGAATTTTCAGCGTTTGTCATCTATTAGCTAGAGTAATATTATCGTTACTACAGTCGGGTTCTGCAGGGGTGAGTATTGGCGAACCAGTTAAAAAATGACCTGAGGTCAAACTGTTGAGATCTTCTGGGTTTTCACTTGACGGGCTTAAGGGTCTTGAATTAAGACGTCCTTCAATTCTAGCGGGTAGGGCAGCCAGCTCTTCAAATGTGTATTTTAACGTATTCAGCTTCTTCAAATGTGATTTGAAGCTTTTTACGCCCGCTTCCCATAAGCCACCCATATGTGGTGCTACTGGGGGTATGAAGTGCCACGTCAAGTCTTGCAAACTGTTAGTAGATACCACAGATCCTTTCAATTGTTTCATGAATTCCTGTCGCTCTTTCTTTAGTAGTTGACAGGCTCCAACGAAATTAGTTCCGTTGTCGGAGTAAATGGCGACAGGGCATCCCCGCGTCGAAAAAATCGAGCGAATGCTTCCATAAAGGCTTGCTTTGACAGGTCAGATGTAAGTTCTAAATGCATAGCTTTTGTTGCAAAACAAACAAAAACGCATACATAGCCTCTGGTTATTTTGCAATTTCTGCCATTATAAACTTTAATATCAAATGGTCCAGCAAAGTCAACTCCAACGTTATAAAAGGGTCGGGTTATTTGGGTGCGGTCAGGCGGCAAGGCTGCCATGAATTGGGTAGTTTGTCGATTCTTATATCTTGTGCATGGTACACATTTGTGTATTACTGAACTAATGAGATTCTGAAGTTTCGGAATCCAATAGCTAGACCTTATTTTCCTTAGCATGAGTTGGTTCCCTCCATGCAGGGTAACCCAATGCACGTGTAGGGTTAACAATTTTGCCAATTGAGTAGCATATGGTAATAGAATTGAGTGTCTTTCTGAATACGACAAACTGTTGGATTTGGCCAGTCGACCGTTTGCACGCATAATATTGGCAGAATCTAAAAATGGGGTTAGGGTGAGTAAAATTTTTCGGAATTGGGTGTATTCTTTTTAGACTATTATATTCTTCTTCAAAATATTTTGTCTGACATAGAATAATGAGTCTATCATGGGTTGATTTTATTTCGCTTGCATCAAGTTCAATGCTTGGGTGTGTTAATAATTTTTCAATTCGTTCTTCACTGCATTGAGTGTTATTTCGATTAGGAATCATTCTATCATTTGGAGCTGTTTGGGTTCGGGTAATTGATGTGCGATCACAGAATCGATAGACACATGATATTACTCTTAGAGCTTTTGACAATTTTGAAAATCTTAACAATATGTCTGGGTTAGTGTCATTTTCCGAGGGTGGGTTGATATTAACTGTAGTAGAAAACGATTGATTAGTTTTTGCTTTACACAATCATAAGATAAGCCGAGCACAGAAATATAAGGACCGAAGTTCTCACTGAAGTGAAATTTCTCCCTCAAGTAAAAAAAACATTAAAATTTTTTGTTCAACAAACAAATTAATAGTTACACCAGCAGTGAGATTAAAATTTAATACATAAACTTATTAAACTGTAGTGTAATTAATAGGTGTATATAGCAGCATATACATTTATATTCATAACTGAACAAATTGTTAAGTACACCTAAAACCCTGAAGAAAAATTGTTTAGCCTATGCTGCAAGTTATACCCATACTTACCTTAGAAAAGTAGAATTTTATACATATATATCTATATATACTTACCCGCTAAAGTTTATTTATTTACTTACCTACACACATATATACTTCAACCCATGAATACATAACCCAGGTCAATAAACACATAAATGCGACTTATAACGTTTACGAAAAGAAAAGTTTACCTTGTATTTACTTGGTTTCCCGCTTAAGGCAAGTAATATAGTCATTGCGCTCTAACCCGTCTGAATATAATCTGTTTCGTTTTTTCTTACTATAGATAGTGTGGGAGAAAGGTAGTCGTGCGCTTTAGTGGTATTTTAGGAAAACATGTCAGCACACCGAAAATCAAAGGTTGGGAGGGTATAGAGGTGCATTTCTATCCAATGACACCTAGGATAGACTTTTAGAAGCCTTTCAGGGCTGATGTCTTTTCTAGTTTCAGTTTATTTAGTTGGCCTTAACTGGGTAAAGCAACATCTGATATATTACGTACAGATCAGCGTCTGGTCAATTATTTTCATTATTATAGTGACTACGGGAGTCTATAATAATATATATGTATGTAACATCAATCTTCTATTGGCAAGAGAGATGATGAGAACAAGAACCCCCCACCCGACTGGCCGCTAGTGGTTATCAATGGCTCCCAATAGTTCTCACTTTTCCTTTCACTAGAGCACCAGTCGCCAGTAGAACGGTTTTAGCTTTTTACAAATTTACACCTTCTTTTATGTTTTAAAATCGCTAAAGCTAAACGGAAGTTTTGTGCATTACATAAATTAGCACCAAACGTGGGGCTAGGATGGTTTAATATATTGCACTGAAAAGTCATTGTATTGAATTTTCTTTGCTCTACAAAACATAGTCATAAATTAGCACCTTACGTGGGCCCCGGAAGGTTTAATATATTATACTGAAAAGTCATTGTATTGAATTTTCTTTGCTTTACAAAACCTACTAATTTGTTTTCATTTATATAGATTTCAGTAACTTAAGGGCCAAATAAACTATGCAACCGGCTTGCCAAACATGACAGAAATTTGCGTTTGTACAAGCCTCTTGTGTAATATATGGCGGTGTTTTTACGTTTGAGAAGCGGGTTGTCAAGCTGCTTGCAGAAAAATCAAAAAATTTTGATATTTTGACTGCCATATTGAATTTGTGACAAACTGATTGTATAGTCATGCACATTCCGAGCTTTATTAGATTCTGAATCACAAGTCAATTTGGTTACAACCCGCGTAATGAACAAACTGTCCTTGAATTCCTCAAACTCTTCATTGCGCATTGAAGGAATTGGCCGTAAAGTTCAAAACGTATCCCAACGAATCAATATAGAACTACATGCATATTCAGGCAGCTATGCCACCAGAATCGAAGCATTTGTTCTTCCAACTATTGTACCACCTCAGCCTACAAATTCTTTCGACACGTCAGATTGGAATCTTCCTGAAAATATTAAATTAGCTGATCCATGTTTCAATCAAATGGATAAAATTGACATATTGCTTGGAGCAGAATTTTGCCGTGAATTGATGCGCCCACAACAAATAAAGATCAATCAAAAACTACCAATTCTGCAAAACACAGCTTTGGGTTGGATCGTCACGGGTAAATTACAAGAAAGAAACGGCAACTTGGTAACTTGTGCAGTGTTTACCCCAGAAGAGCAAACATCAAACCAGCTAATTGAAAAATTCTGGAAGCTTGAAGACACGAATAATACAGAACGAGCACTATCTTTGGCTGAGACACGATGTGAGGATCATTTTGCACAAAACGTAAAAAGAAACGAGATTGGGAGATTCATTGTGCGCCTACCATTCGCAGAAAATTCATCCGTTCTCGGAAGTTCCAAAACAATGGCATTTAATCGATTTTTAGCATTGGAAAAACGATTGAAACTTAATCCCGATCTTAGAACAGGATACAACAAATTCATGCAGGAGTACGAAGACTTGGGGCACATGGAAGGAATACAAGAAGACGCACCACTGCGTACTGAAACCTGACAGCTCAACCACAAAACTAAGAGTAGTTTATGACGCATCAGCTAAAACATCCAGCGGTTCCTCTTTAAATGACATAATACATGCCGGACCAACCGTACAAAGTGAGCTGTTTTCGGTACTGTTGCGATTTAGGATGCACAGAATTGTCTTCACTGCAGACATAGAGAAAATGTACCGGCAAATTCAAATCAATGACACGGACCAGATACAACAAGCATCAAAACATAAAATATTATCGTCTTAAAACTGTAACATATGGCACGTCCTCTGCACCATATTTAGCTATTCAAAACGCTACAAAATATCCACTAGGTGCTTCAATATTACGTGATGATTTTTATGCGGATGATTGCCTCACCGGAGCTGATCCTATTAACACAGCATTAGAGTCACAACGACAACTAAGCTTAATCGTAAGAGAAGCTGGGCTTAAGCTGCGGAAGTGGTGTTCAAATCATCCTCAGTTATTAAATGGAATTGCACCTGAAGACCAGGAAATCAACTTGGACTTAGACGAGAATTCAGATTGTTCAATTAAAACACTCGGACTAATATGGCTCCCAAAGTCTGATCAATTATGTGGACGGTCACAAAAGCCAACGGCCACAGGGTAACAAAAACAATAGTCAGTTCAGAACTAGCCAAAATCTTTGATCCTCTAGGGATTTTTGGGCCGCTAGTTGTACGAGCCAAGATATTTTTGCAAGAGCTGTGGCAATTACCGCTTTCATGGGATGACGAGTTACCCATGAATCTTCAGAATGAATGGAATAAATTTTGCACAAATATAGAAACCCTAAACAAAATAAAAATAGAGAGATTCGTATTAAAACACGGAAACCCAGTCTGTACAGAAATTCATACGTTTGTCGATGCATCTGAACGAGCCTATGGAACAGCAATCTACATTCGTTCAACATATAATGACAAAACTGTTTTAACCAGACTGCTATGTGCCAAGTCCCGAGTAGCACCCATAAAAAGGAAAACGTTGCCTCGCTTGGAATTATGCGCCGCGGTATTAGGTGTTGAACTAACAAGTAGGGTAAAAGAAGATCTTCGTCTGCAAAATATAGCAAACTTTTTTTGGTCGGACTCAAAAATTGTTCTTGCTTGGATAAACTCGTCAGCAGCATCCTTTCACAACTTTGTAGCAAACAGGATAACAAAAATTCAAGGTCTAAGCGACTCACATCAATGGCGACACGTTAGTTCTAAAGAAAATCCAGCCGACGCAATATCTCGAGGAATAGCACCCGAAAACCTATCACAACATTCAATGTGTTTTTATGGCCCTCTATTTCTTTCGGGACAACGGAGTGAATGGACAACCTTAACTTCACAAGCAATTGAGACACCTTGCGACGAAGAACGTAAGGTGACGAAGCATGTTCTAACAATAACCGCCTTGCAGCAAAATTATACAGACCTTATAAATCAGATAAACCACCGGAACTCATTTAAAACTCTTCAACACACGATCGGTTATGTGTTGAGATTTATTAGAAATTCCAAAACTACAAATATTTATCGGTCAACCAAAAGGGAGCTTGATGCATTCGAATTAGAAGAAGCTCTAAACATTATCATCAAGATCATCCAAGGCGCAGAGTTTGGGGAAGAACTAGAAAGGCTATCACATCAAACACCTGTACATTAATCAAGTCCCTTGGCCTCCTTAAACCCATTCATGGATGAGCATCAGATAATGCGCGTGGGTGGTTGTTTGGAGCAGTCAACTTTATCGTTCAAGGCAAAACATCCTGCGATTTTAACTCATAATAACTCTATGACAAAGTTATTGATGCACAAGCAACACGAAGAGAATCGTCATTGTGTCCCACAATCATTGTTGGCAGCATCCAGGTCACAGTTCTGGATTACAAACAGGGAATCACTGGCACGAAGTACCGTCCACAAATGCATACGATGCACTAAAGCTAGGCCGGTGCTTTTCAAACAATTAATGGGAAACCTTCCGGCAGATAGAGTAACCCCAGTACGTCCTTTCATAACCACAGGAGTGGATTATTTTGGCCCAATATGGATCCGTCACAAGATCAGGGCAAAAGGCCAGACAACGCCTATATCGCAGTATTTTGTTGCTTCGCGACTAAGGCCATTCACATGGAAGTAGTATCAAATCTGTCTACAGAAGCATTCATAGGCGCACTACGACGTTTCATCAGCAGAAGAGGCCACTGTCCGACTTTGTATTGCGACAATGCTACTAACTTCGTGGGAGCAAACAATAAAATTACTGAATTAAAAGAATCAACATATTCTCAATCAGCGCAAGAGAAGATTACACGAGTATGCAGCAATCAGTCAATAAATTTTAAATTCATTCCACCAACAGCCCCTCACTTTGGTGGACTTTGGGAAGCGGCTGTCAAATTTGCCAAGCACCTTTTACTGAGAATTGTGTCAGCTGCATCACTCACATATGAAGAATTGGAAACAATAGTGGTTGAAATAGAAGCAATCTTAAATTCACGGCCACTGATCCCTCTCTCATCAAGCTACGATGATCTTGAAGCTATTACCCCAGGCCACTTTTTAGTAGGGGAACCCTTGACATCAGCAGTAGATGTAAATGCGCAATCCCCAAGCATATCATTAGATGCAAGATGGAAAATAACTTCAGAAATCAAACATAAATTCTGGAAGGAGTGGACTCAAAAGTATTTACATGAGCTACAGCAAAGGGGGAAATGGAAGTCTCCTTCACCGAACGTCATTGAAGGCATGCTTGTTATCCTCAAGGAAGATAATACTCCAGTGCTCCAATGGCCACTGGGTAGAATCAACCGCATTTACAAAGGAGATGATGGACTTATCAGGGTATGCGACGTCAAAACAGCAAAGGGAATTTTCAAGAGGCCAATACACAGACTTGCACCGTTGTTCAACGACTCCCTCACAGAACATTCCGGATATGACAACTCAAAGTCACAAAAGAGGCAAGGCTCAGCGGAAGTAAACATTATAAGCCAAAACGAAAGGTAGTGTCATATGCCTCACTGGGAGTTTTCAATATGGTTTTTGTTTCACTCCTTCTGCTGCCGATAATATTAGCCTCTCCAATCAATGTTACAGAATTTTCTTCCAATCCAGGATTATATTTCGAAGGCATGGGCTCGACAAAGTTTATGACAGCTACCTGGAAATTCGTTATATACTACGATTTAACACCAATTTGGGATAGGAATAAGGTTCTTGAATTAGGTATAACATAATTTTCAAGGCTCTGCAAGCAATCGGTAGCCTTTGAATCATGTGAAATGTTTTCCATTCAACTTCAACATACTTGGGACAATCTTATTCAAGAATCAGACCTTTTAATTTCAAAAAGAAACCGGAGAGCTGCACTCGATATTGTTGGAAATATGGCCCATGCTCTATTTGGAGTCCTGGACTTAGATTATGCAGAGCAAATGGCTCAAACTATAACTAACGTAAAGCAAAATGAAGAGTATCTACATCTGTTTTTAAAAAATCAAACTTCAGTAATAGATTCTACCATTAACATTCTTAAGCAAAGCGAGAACAATACTAAAGTGCACTTTTCATAACTTAAGAAAACCATCTATCAAGATCTAAATAAAGTTCAAAATGAAAATTTAAATCTACGACCAGTCCAAAATCTAATGTCTCTGGCAATTCAATTAAATACACTTGCCTCAGATTTACAAAGAATTGAAACAGAGCTGGTTGCTGCACTCACGCATACGAACCATGGCAATATAAGCCCACTTATCCTTACACCAAAACAGTTAGGATCAGAGATTGCTAAAATTAAAGGACGCCTTCCTATAAGCCGTACATTACCAGTTGAAGACACCGACTTGCTAGAACTATACAAAATTATGAATGTTAAAGGCACAGTAACTAACACAAAAGTAATTTTCGTTATTGAGTTACCATTGGTAAGGAATATTTGAACTTTACAAGGTCATTGCAATACCCACACAAATAAACAATACGACCATTGTCATAACAACTGACATTAAATATCTTGCTGTTAATAACCACCGCGATGAATACCTGCACTAAACATACTTCAATTCAATAAATGTACTGTAGTCATAGTCGACATATACATTTGTCCAGCATTGCAAATACAAATGGCCAAAGATTCCGGCAGTTATGTTGAAATTGCTCTCTTCAACAACAAAACATCCCCTGGTTGTAATTTTGGCTATATCCAGAACAATAACTCTTTTATTCCATTGCACAACGTAAACCAATGGCTGTATGAAACAACAACACCCATAGAACTAACTGCAGTCTGCGGCAATGATATCATACATATACAGGTCAAGACTTCTGGTATAATGCCCATGAACTCAGCTTGTATAATAAAAGGAAAATTTCTTACCATTCGTGAATACGAAACTAGTGTCACTACTTTACGCAACTCCTATGCAACATTTGGTAATATCACCTCAATAGGAAAACCCTCTGTAGTTAAGAAAATATTAGAACCAAACCTCGTCTTGGATACCAAATTGGACCAGCTTACCGATATTCAAAAACAACTAAGGCACATTAAGAATTCTTCACTTGAAATATATCAGCCAGCAACTCAACATCCAAACATAGGCTTCTTTGCTCTACTATGTATG